>VZTQ01008827.1:0-45669 GCA_013400755.1 Pelecanoides urinatrix | reverse complement strand
ACTTGGCAAAGCTGGGCATCCACAGCCTGACTAGACAGTGCTGAACGTCACTAGAAGTCAGCTACAACCCAAAGTGAAGACCCCATCGATCTGTCTGTGGGATCAAGAGCACCGTTGGACCTACGTATATAAACCCAGTTTGGGCGGACTGTTGCTTCTGCCCTGAGCCAAAGCCTGTCCTGGAGGAGAGCAGGTGGCATGTAACCCCACAGCTGAAGAGCCATGAGCCCAGGAAGAGAGATGCTGGAAAACTCCCTGGGCAATGCGTAACTCTGCCAGGTGTGGAAGGAGACTACAAGAAAGTGGCAGCACTTACTTGGCAAAACCTGAAGTCGTGTCCCTTTGCCAAGGGTGAGCTTGTCGTAGTTCACACAGTGGTTTTAATCTCAACAAGAACCCAAGCTCATCCACGTCCTTAGAGAGAAAGGCAACCCGTGCTCATACGGCCACGGCACATTATGTCTGCCCCTGAGCAAATGCATTCAGGACCCCACACTGCGTATCTGAAAGGAGGGAAGTAGATTACTGATAGTGTTGAATAATTGAGGGCATACCTTAGTAGACCTTTCTTCAACACATACAATATATCACTAGTATGATTTTTTTTTGTATCTTCCTTTTTTTATGCAATATTTAGCAGAAAATTGTTTGAAACTTACTTGGTTTTACCCTTAGCTGCACTCCACTTCCAAAAGTGAATTTGTTTCCATAGTTATTCACACAGTACTTATCTCCAAAATAAAACCCCTTTTTTCTCTTCCAGTAGCTTATTAGTTCCTGCTTGGCATTTCTTTTAGCTTAGTCTCCCAAGTCTTTAACTTAGATTTCCTTTAAACATTTTCCTAGTTGATGGTCTCTTTCAGTTTTGACAGAGATGACCACTGACTGCAAGTTTTGTCCTTCATTCATGTGAAGAAATGTTACACGGAGCAACAGCAAAATTCCTCTTTCAGCATTTGATCAAAATTAAAAGCAGAGATCTCCCCCTGGACCTTCCTGCACATAATGCAAATCTTCAGAATACCTTTCTTGATTCCCCAAGCAAGAAACACCCTGCTCGTTCAGATATCTTTCCAAGACAGTCCAGCTTTTTTTCTCAAGGAGTGAAAACCTGGATGGAAACCTGGCTGTAGCCAGAAGCAGGAGCAGCAGAGCAACAGGTAAGACAGTTTTCCCAGCAGAGACAAGAATTGCAGCTTCTGAGAATTAATGAGGACAAGGTTCCAGGCAATGGAAATAAAAGGACAGTGACTGTCCTTGTAGGTCTGGAGATTTCTGGGAACATGTAGCAGTGAAGTTTGGGGTAGGACTCCTCTCTCCAAGTGTAGAAAGCTATAACTGAGTGATTTGCTTATTCTTTTTGGAGAAAAAGAAACACCCAGCATACAGTCCATTGGGATGGACGTTCCCTCTCTGTCCTCTCGCGAGGACAATTGACATCAATAGAGGCTGCCCAGAAAATTATTATTATAGTCATCGCTCCAGAACCTGCATTAAACTAATTTTGAACATTCACAAATGTTATAGCTCTCAATGACACATACAGGAGAGTCCAGTCCTCCAAATAGGTATTTAACTTTATAATGATTTTTTTCCCTGATGCAAGATCAACCTTGACCTTCAATTGCCCACAGAAGGAAAGAACAATGGAATTTTAACAGCTTTCACAGAAAAGGGAATTAGGCTTTCCTATTCTTACTCCTTCAGGGTTTCTACCTACCTGGTTTCACCATCAGTTGTGTCCCACCTCCAAAGGTGACTTTCCAGCTGGATGCTGAATTCACACAGTGACACATGCACTAACAAAAACCACACACAACTTTTGGTCCAGACAAGTATATGCATTTTTCAAAAGAGACCAAGGGGGAAAACAGATGTCACCCTTGACACATACCTTTGACTCCAAATTAGGATGTCTTTCTAGTTGCATGCCTCTGATCTTTCCATAGAAATGAAGATAGAAACAATTCTGAAATACGTGAAGTAGAAAATCAAGCCCATTACCATGTTTAGTGTAAGGCAGTTGAAGCTCCTTGGACAGTTTTTAAGTAGAAAAATTTTTGCCATATTTAAAAGGACAGGAGGATCTCAGCCTTGCATTTATAATGCAAAACAACTATTTGTTTTAAGATATACCTGATTTCATAATTAGTTTTGTGCCTCTCCCAAAGGTGAGTTTCCAGGAAGACTCACTTGTCCCACAGTAATAAGCCTCTATACAAAAATTGTAAAG
Organism: Pelecanoides urinatrix; assembly: GCA_013400755.1. Classification (NCBI taxonomy): domain Eukaryota; kingdom Metazoa; phylum Chordata; class Aves; order Procellariiformes; family Procellariidae; genus Pelecanoides; species Pelecanoides urinatrix. Next base: position 43,436 of record VZTQ01008827.1, on the reverse strand, counting down.
GAGAGAAGCCTCAGCCTTTAAAAGCCAGAACACACTGTTAGACATATCAAAGTGGGATGAAATTTCCACCATTTTTATTAAACAACTAACATAGCTGTTTCTAAAATTTCTCATGGTCTAAAGAAGGAGTTTAGACAGATCAGCCAGCTAGTCAATCTCAGAAGCTAAGCAAGGAACCAGACCCATAAGAGAAAGAAGCCAAGAAAAAATAAACAGAAGGAAACTCCCAGAGAAAAACAATTTAAATTCCTAATTTTTCTTGTTCATTCAGTTGGCAATGAACCCAGCAAGGGATCGAAACCTAAGTCCTAGAAGCCAGTTTCACCTAATCTTTTGAGCAAACAAAGGTTATTCATGAACACTAATCTCAAATATATTGCCCTGTAGAGTTCACCCTGACTAACATGGTGCTTGCACAACACAAAGGTCATTCACTGATTTTGGCAGAACAATAGCAATTCCTGACCTGTTCCACTCACATCAACATGACAGAGAAGTTAAAAGATAATTGTTTAGAATGTGCTCTTCTTCCCCATGCCCTCTTTCCTTCGTATTTTAAAGAAGCTCTTCCCTCTGTATTTTAAGGAAGATCTGACAAAAGACCTGAAGTACTCTGTCTTTCCTAACCATATTGGTGAATAGATACCTACTGGGCTTTACCAGCAGCCTGGTTCCTCTTCCAAAGATGAGTCTGGCTGCATTTCCTGAATACACACTGTCAAAAGCTCCCCTACAAAAAACCCCATGCTCTTCTGCACATTTCAGGTTCCATGGCAGGAGACTCTAGTCATCGAAATAAAGCTGTATGTGCAAAATGTCTGTTAGATATCCCCACAAAATTAAGGCTGGGTCATCTCTTCTCTATCTTCTAGCAGGTTTCATGTCAATACTTTTTACAGGTCAAGAAAGATGAAGTGCCCTGAACATGGGATGCTTTGGCATAGCCAGGAATAAACTAAGACCCTCCCTACAGAAATCATACAGTTCACATTTATTTTCAAAGTTATGCCTTGGTAAAGAGAGAGTAACATTACTAGGAGCACTTCACTCCCTCGTCCTGAACAGTTTTTCAGGGGAAGATATAACTGAACAGTCAGAATGTCTGGCTAGGACACTTGGTCCAGTATTTCACAGGAACAGAACTTCTGCAGGCTCTTCTATCTCTGTTAATGCATATTAAATAACTTTTTTTTATAGGGCAGAGACTTCCTGATTCTCTAAAGAGCCATCTTCTTCTCCTCTCTCTGTTTCTTGCTCATGTAATTCCACACATGGGTAGCCCTTGAAGTACTCTTCAAAAGGGATAAATGTGAAAAGCACAAGGAAAATTCATTCTTTTATACTGTCTGCAATGACTCTTTCTACTAAGGAATACCATGAAGCTCAAGAAGCTTGAGAAATTAGATGATTCTGTAGTTTGGGGAAAGATTTGTCACAGCTCTCTGGCACTCCATGCTGATTTACACTTGTTTCATTTTGCTGGGAATCTAGTCCTTGCTTCCTTTGTGAGAGTAGAAATTTTCCATCGTAATTACTGTAAGAAGGACTCCTCTCATAACATCTACTCTCCACAAGCTATTACTATTAGACCTTACAAAAAAACCCAGATTTTTTCTTGCTGCTCTCTTTACACTAGATGTTCCAGCCACACTATCATTTCAGCCCTAGAAGCAGTGGTTATGAAAGGAGATTCCCTTCCCAGGATCATTATGTACTACCAATTCCAAGCATCAGGTTCTCCAATACTTTTCAAGATACTTTGGTTCAGATCATCCACTTACTTGGTTTAACGCTGAGTCTTGTTCCTTTGCCAAACTGCAACTTGTCATAACTGGTCCCTGAATTCACACATCATTTAGTTCCTTTGCAAAAACCTTTCCTGCTCTGCAATTGTACACAATGCACAAATGCTTGCAAATACAAGCCTTTGTTCTTGGTTCCTCACTAAGATTTCAGATCTTACATGCAGACTAAAATATAAGGGAGAGAGAGAAATAGAACTTGCCCTTGCAATCAAATAATTAACCATACTCCTAACAAATTTCTGTGATGAATATGCACATATCAATTATTCATTGCATAAACTGTGTGGTCCCACATATATTTAAGTAGATGACTTGTTTATGTAAGGTTTCTAGAAATGCAATAATGAAGATGTCATGAATGCAACCCTTTTCCTTTTTGTTCTCCTTTTCACACCTTATCAGGGCATAAATCACTCACTACGTTTTGAACAGGATCCAGATCAAGTCAAGTGTGTAGCTGAATTAACCTACACATTGTGGTGCCCACTTAATAAGAAAACCTTGGATTTACTCCTCTCGTTTTCTACATATCACTTTTCATTACCAGCATCTCCCTCTTGCAGTATTTTCTGCCCTTTGGAAAAGAGAAATGCTTCTCACAGAATTCAGCAGAACCACAACTTCTCACCTATGAATCATAGGCAAAATCTGACAGAAATACCATTCTGATCACAAATCAAGAATCAGGACTTACTAAGATTATTTAGACTGACCCCTACATAACACAGACAGGAAAACCAAGTATGAGATTCCTTCATTATTTGAGATTGTCACAACAGAATAAGAATGACACTCTACAGATTGGCATTATGGACCAATGACATGAGCTGGGTACATTTCCAAAATAGCTTTGGAAAACTTCATATATTTTTTGCTTTAATTCAGAGCAAGTGAAGCTGGCCCTTCAAACTGTATTTTCATGTCCTTCAGTAAATTTGATAACCTTACGCTACTGAATCTAGGCCCCCTGGCCTTTGACCAGCTTCCAGAAGAATACCTTAGAAATTTTTATTTCTTATGTGAAAACATACATTCATTAGATTAAACTGCTTAATACCACTGAGTATTTGTCTTTTGATGTACATTCCGCCTTCAATTTCTCTCCCCCAACACTTTATCTTCAAAGCCAGATAGATCTCCATATCTTGAAGAGTATGAAGAGAAACAGGTAAAAAAGCTGAATGTCATTAACTAGACTACACATACTTGGTGTCACAACCAACCATGTCCCCTGTCCAAATGCCTGCTTTCTTCCTCCTACAGTTGCACTGCTTGAGAGTCTTCTACAAAAATCAACTCTGAAGTTTGAACTTAATAATTTCTTGGCTAAAAGCATCCTGGTGAGTCCCAGGACCCGACTGTAAAGAAGAAGTTGTGCCTTTCATAGTACAGAATGGAAAAAAACCCCAGTCACATAGATAAATATTTTATGGGAAATGCTGTCTGGACTGTTTTCCTTCCTTTTCTCCTCAGATGTTTTCTTTAAACTAAAACTGGAAACTGGAAATTTTTTTCCTATTAACAAAAGATTGTTCTGATTTCTTTCTACTAAGTGAAAAGAAAGTCTATTTTACTTTACTGATTTCTGTTTCTCAGCTATATCTGCCTCTCAACAGTAGCACAAATGACCATTTTATCATGTGTATTCAATAGGCAAAGAAATCAATCAACCTACTAGAACAAGATAACATTTTAAGTAGCTCAAACATCTAAGCCTAAAAGGGAGGTCCATTAAACTTCCAATTACTTCTTAATTGCTTAGCTTGCACAGACAATGCAGCAGTTTTGAACTAGGATTGCTAAAGTCTCAAAATAGGTAGGAAATTAATAGCTACTTGTCTCATAGCCCCTGAAAAAGTCTATGCACTTTATCAAATATTAGCCTGAAAATTAAAACCTGACGCTGAAGGGCTCGAATACAAACTCCTTTATAAAAGTATCTCATTGAAATTGCAAGGACAGAACAGAATTTAACAGAAACTTGAAGTTAGCCTCTCTGATTTATACTGCTACACACTTCTGGGATCAATCTGAATTCATCATTCAATCTGAATCTCTGGGACAAGATATCTATGACCAAAGCACAAGAACATTTCTGCATCCAGCTCTGCTTTGGACACAGGAGTCTCACTGAATGGACTCTCACTGGATCTGGAATGTGCTGAAACACTATGATCTGAGATCACTATTTTTACCGGAAGACTTACTTGGAAGCACGAACAGGTGAGTTCCTCCACCAAAAATGAACTTTCCATAACCGCTAATCACACTGTGACAAGGTCCTTTACGTAAACTATTACAGGAAGAATTTAACAGATTCCAAATCACTGCTGAATGATAGAGTTAAATTTTATCTTTCCAAAATATTTAGAAGCCAGTGTGAAGCAAAATGTCTTGCTGTCCTGATGACTGTATCCACAGAAATTTACTGTTGTTGGTTAAAATTTTGCTAAACCAAATCTATCACAAATGGGATCAATTAGGACTTTGGGTCTCTAAACACAAACAAGTTTTACATTTCATTGTTTTTTCCATTTAAGATATTTTAGATGAAGCATGGATACAAAAAGAGGACAGTATTTAGCATTGCAACATTTCTCTGCAGCCATTATTTTGCCAACATATTAATTTTAAAATAATAGAAAACATTTGTCTGAATCATTCCACACCAGTGCCCTTGTAAAACTGTACCTTTGGGAAGGGCATGGGGTTGGCATAAGAAAAATCAATATTGAAATGTTTTTCAGTCTTATGGATACTCACCAGGACAGAGACAAGATTTCCTAAACCTTCAAACAAATTAAATGCTCAAAAAAAAGCACATGGAAGTGTAATTAGCAAAATTGGGTTGATATGAGAAGCTGAACCTTGGAAACAGAAGTTAGGTTGTTAGTGTTTATATATGGAATTCTTCACTTCTCACTTACTTGGTATTACAACAATTCTTGTCCCTTGTCCAAATGTTAATTTCCCAAAGCTTCCTGTATTCACACAGCCAACAAGTGCTTTACAAAAACCATCCAGAGAAATGTATTTGCCTTCTTAACTCCTCCTTTCCTATAAAAGAAGTTAACTAAATGCAATTGGGAGTATTAAATTATGATACCTATAGTTTATGACTGAATTAGACTCATGGCTTAACTAAAGACATTACCCTCAACCTGTTACATGTAATTGTATGTGTCCGTTTCTTTTCTTTCCACTTTAAATTGGAAACTGATTTCTTTCACCAAGGAGTAATTATCACTCCATCTTATCTATACATCTACTTTCAAACATAAAAATATTTACAAGGCAATTCTTCACTAGGAAAAAATACCTGGTTTTACCATCAGTTTATTTCCATTTCTGGAAGTGAATTACCAGTTGCAGGGAGAACTCAGAACAACGGTATATGCAGTAACAAAAGCTTTAATGAAGTTAGTTTCTACTGGTGCCTCATTTGCTGGCAAACATATGATCAGCTCTGGCTTAAAATCCAGAGGTAGTTGCTCCCTGTGAACATTGCCAAAACATGCTGCAGCAAATTGCTTCTACTTTTGTTTAAGGATTGTGTCATATCCAATCACACAGGCAGGAATAGTCTCATCCAAAGATTTGAGCTACTATAGGTGAGATGAAACCTGCCTTTTGTCTGACATTCAGAAGTCATCTGGAAATAAATGAAAGTAGGTACTTCTAGAAAACACTAAGGTCTTACCTGCTCCTATCGAAGATCTGATTGTCTGCCTTGGGACAAAAATCCATGCATACTGGTATTTTCTGAACACTAAAAATGCTGGTTGCCAAAACACTAAGAGAAATAATTGTTGGAAGCTAAAGCCACTCAAAAATATTTTTCATCAATAGATTTCAGTGATCAGGGACCCCAGGCAAGGACATTCATAAATTTACAAACTTTGATATTCCAGTGCTTTTAAAATCTAAGTTATATGTAAATTGAAATACAAATTTCCTGGAATATTGAAATGTAAGTACTCACGTCATTCCCCATTTCCATTCCGGAAACTTAGAATAGAACAATGACCCAAATCTTGAGTTAAATTCTATGGCGAACTAGTATTGGACATCTGTGGCCCACCTCTGTATGCATGCAATCCTCAGAAACACAGGCACTGGCTTTCTAAAGCCTTTCACATTTCTTTTAGGCTTACATGGCTTTACTTTTAGGTGCATTCCTTTTCCACATTTAAGCTCTTCATTACCACCTCCAAAGTTACACCACAGCAAAGCTTTACAAAATCCTGGCCATGGAAAATTTTTATGCAGGACAGACTTGCTCCCTAGTTATTAAATGGTCTTTCAATTTCTAACTGTGAAACTAGTAAAAACTCTCATTTGAAAAGTTTTTTTTTAACTTTCACATGGTGCAAAGAAACTGACACTCTGGACTACATGTTTAAGGGAAATTAGATGTCTTGAGACAGACCAGAAACATATCCTAGACATGAGAGTTATCTAAACTTAGTATAGATGTCCTAGTGTCCTTCTGTAATCAGTAGAAAAACACAGGCATTTTTCAAGCACAGTTCTCAAGTCAAAGATACTCTAAAAACATACCCCAAAAACCAGTGATGAAGATTGAAGCAAAATCACCATGGGCTAGCAGACTTAACCTTGAATGTTTTGTATTAAAGTGAGTAAACATGGACTCACAAGTCTAACAATTTCAAGATGAACATTCGCTTATTCTTCATCTGAAATGTGACACATCTACTAACTGTGGAAACACAGATAGTTGGAAAGTTTCTCATTAAGGGAAGAAATTATCTTTAAATCCCTAAATGCCAAAGCTCATCACAGCATCATCAAGCTCAGTTTTTGAGACGTTTATTTCTGGCACTTACTTGGATGAACAGACAGCCTTGTCCCCTTTCCAAAAGTCAGCTTTTCGTAGGCACCTATGGAGTTTCACTGTGACAAAGAGCTTTACCAAAAATGCTAGCAGTAGCTTTTGACTCAAAGGAGTTTTTTAACTTTGATGTGTATACATAGGTCTCCTGGGGTATTTCTTCTCAAGTTTCCTAGATCAAAACCCTCGTAAAAATTCTCATGGCAATTTTCTACTGTGAATCCCACTGCTGTGGGATCCTATCTCACCAGCCCAGCTCATATCTATTACAGAAGAGATTGTAGTTGCATCCTTCTATGATAACAGCAACTGTAGAAGTCAGAATAATTAACTTAATGAAGACAGATAAGAAAAAGCAAGACAAGAGTGGAAATTTTTCTATAGCACTTCTTCCATCCACCTCGCTTAGTGCTATGCTTATCCCAGCTTACCCCAGCATGCAACATTGAGGTACCTCACATCAAAACTATCTAAACTCCTCATCTAATATAACCTAAACATAACAATGATATTTCTTCACTTTGGTTTCTTTTTTATTCCAGATGCCCCCCATCCCCTGAACAGCACCAAATGGTGACCAAACCTTAAGGTTTTATTCCTCTCTAAGATAAGCATTTGCCTCTGTTCTCACATTCCCAATTTTGGGAAAAAAATCCCCAAAACCACAAACACTTCCATAATCTTCCGTTATAACTAAAATTACAGACACTCTACAGAGCAACTCAGTCCCACTTTCTGTCTCTATTTTCACTCCAACAGATGCACAGAGAATCCTAGAAACTAGCATTGCAGCGGCAAAATTCAGTATTATCTCTTTCTTGTCTGCACATGACTAGCTACGCATCAGTAAGCCTGAAAACTTCCGTGCAAACGTAAAGTGGAATATACTCAGATAATTCTTTATTCCAACATATGGGTTTTTTCTTCTTTTTCTGTTATCATTCTTCTATTCTTTCTATTATCATATCTTCTATTTCCATACTCACTTGGATTTACCTTCAAAAGAATTCTTGTCCCAAAGCTAAGTGCATTGCCACTTCCAGCATTCCCACTGCCATGGAAGTTATTACCAAACCACCTCAAAATGCAACTCAGAACTTAGATTTAAAAACCTGTGGAAGCCACCCAGTTCCAGGCAACCTTGTACTGCTGCTCAGTAGTTACTCTGAAATGATCAGGTTCTATAGTATTCTTCAGACTCACTTGAATTTATTGTTCCTTGACCAAAGATGATTTTCTCAAAACCTCTATATCAAAACTGTAAGAAACTTCACAAAAACCTAAGAGGCTTTACAAACACCTGAACTTTAAACTTGCTGAGTTCTCACAACTTAAGCAAGGAGAATTATTTGTTTCAGCCTGGTGCAAAACATGCCCTGTTCTTTAAGGCAAATTCAGAGTATTACTTCCAAGATCTCAGTCTAGAAAAGTTGTTTGAGACAACTACATGCTTCTGCCCCCACCACTTTCTTTCTCAGAATTCTCTATTAAATTTCACTGTGAAACTACAAAAGCACATAATTTTCTACTACAATGGGCACCCTACAGAGCTGTAAGGCCTGCCATAGTGATATTGAGAATTAAAACACTAAAGTATGTTAAAAGCAGTCTTAAGTGTTCACTTGGAATTAACAGGATACTGGATCAGAGCTGCTGAATTACTAAGAAAAAGTACTGATTTATCCTGTGTCTATTTTAGCTGTAAACCAACAGATTTCATGGAGAAGTTTTCTCCCGTTTGGTCTTACTTGAAAGCACATGCAAATATATCCACTTCCAAATATGTGTCTTGATGTGAACTGTTCAATAGTATGCCACCATGAAAATATTTCAAAACAGCCAGCTTGCACTGATACACTATTTTAACTATTCAATACTAAAGAAGGTTCCAGGAAATAGTCTGAAATTCTCCTTTGTAAGTTGTGGGACACTACAAATCTGTTCCCAAACCTCATCAATTTTGCTAAAGCATCCTCAGAACCACCAGAGGCTTATTGCAATCCTATATTAAGTATTTCAGCTTAATATCTTGAAAGCATTACACTTTGATCAAAGTTTGATGTACACTTTCTTTCTTTCCTATACAGCTGTGTCTTAATAATAATTCTAATTAAATGGCGTTGATTCCAGACTGGCTGACCTCCAAGCCAGATTCTGCACATGGCCTTTCCACCCTCTAGAGCGAAACCCCTTTTCTGCAGATACAGATGCAGTCATTTATCACAGGCCCACTCCTGCTATATGGACAGTTATATTATCTCCACTACGATGGGGTTTCCTCCCCGCATCATGAATTCAGAACAGATGACCCTGGGTAAACAGCAGGATTTATTCAAACCTGTCCCATCCCTGAATAGGAATTCAGCTCTCCTACACACTAGACAAGGTTATGGAAGTGAAAGGAAACTATTACAAAATCTTGTAAAGTTCCTTTCTACAGCTTTTCTCTTCATCTGTAGAACAGAGAAGCTGAAGCGAATCTGCACTGATTCTGAAGAATCATGTCCTTACAGGGTTTAATTACAATAATTGAGCATGGTCTTAAAGCCAAACATTGTGGGAAAGAAAGTGCACAGTCTTCATACTGTTGTGAGTAACATATTGTCTGTATTAGGTGTTGACCCAAGGAGCTTGGTCTATTCTAAAATAGGTAAGTATTGCTGAAGGAAACTGACCTTGCACCCCCAGTCTCATGCTTTTCAGGACCTCACTTTTTAACTGTTAGAATGGCCTTTCACATCCACCTCTACCCCTATAGCTTCTGTTCTTACCAAGATTTACATTCAGTCTAGTTCCAGTCCCAAGTGTTATTATCCAGCTATCCTTGTTCACACACTAGCTAACAGCTTTACAAGAACTTATAACACCCTACAAGGGTAATGCCTGTCCCCACTGTAGTTATCTTTTTTTACCATCTTTTGTGGTTGAAAATGAACCACCTAGTGCCACCTCCAGTGTTGTTCCCAGACATTAATTTCTTTTTCCTTCACTGTCTTTCAGCCCATTACAAAAAATGTTTGTTCTTCCTTTTAGTCCTCTTTGCACCTTCTTCTTGCCACCTGTAAGATGTGTCATGTACATACAAAATAACATATCATATTTGTTAAGCTAATCTCTCCAATTAATATTACAATGCAATTGATTTTGAATGTTTTTGAACCCAGAGCTACAGCACCTGAGCAAGGCCTTTCCAATTGAAAGTCTGTTTCAACTTACAGACTAAGGTTAAAAAATTCAGGCTACATTACCATCTCTTTCAGAAAGGAGACAAGACCATATGCAGCCGTACAATCACAGAATGGCTGAGGTTGAAAGGGACCTCTGGAGGTCATCTGGTCCAACCCCGCTGCTCAAGGCGGGCCACCTAGAGCCGGTTGCCCAGGAACATGTCCAGACAGCTTTTTAGCATCTCCAACAAGGGACACTCCACAACCTCTCTGGGAAACCTGTGCCAGTGCTTGGTCACCCTTACAGTGATAAAATGTTTCCTGATGTTCAGATGGAGCTTCCCGTGTTTCAGTTTGTTCCCATTGCTTCTCATCCCGTCGCTGGGCACCACTTTGTTTGTATTTTGTGGTTTCTAATGGCATCCTCCAAATTTCTCGAAGGCTAGTATTATAGTGCAGAGAGATTTCTAAAATTATCTAGTTTGAGATATTGTATACATTTATGCAAATCACCATTTCTGCTTTCAGACCTACTTGCACTGACTTTCAGTCATATCCTCTTCTGAAAGACTTGCTTTGAGTTGGCTACAGCAACACTACGCAGTAGCTGAGAACTTTACATTAAGCTACTGGGACCATGTCCCATCACAAAACTATTAAGTGCTCTTTTCAGTTAGGATAAATGACAAGCCTTATTTGGCTTCACTGGAGTCATCCTTCTTAACTTGGGTACACTTCTCTAACTATAGTTTCTCAAGATTCAGCTCTCAATCTAATTCTGCTTAACTCATGAATAATTAATTTAGGCAGGTAGACTCATCGCATGATAGAGCACTGGGGGCAAATTTCTGTTCTGTGACCTTGCTCAGAGTTAAGTGCAAAGCTTTCAAGCAGCTGGGGTTGTAAATTGCAGGCGAAGGCCATTTCCTAGCACTCAATGATCTTTGTTATTCATCATGATTTTCTACTGAAAAATATAGGGAATAACTGCTTTGTGTTGCTAAAGAAAAGCTAACATAAACCCTCTAGAGATCTCCCCTGTGAGCTCCTTTTATTTGCTCACAAAAGTCAGTCACTTCTCTTACAACATTAGTGTAGCATTTACTTTATTGGGGATTGAGTACTTACAGTCTCATTTCTTTCTAAATAATGTTTGCCTCATTAAAACCCAAGATATTTTACAAACAGTGCTGTCAAAATCAGTGGCCTAGAATTTATGACTCTCAGGAACAAACAAAAACCATGTTTTTAAGTAATAGTTTTCAGGGATTTTGCAGGAACTAATTTTGTAAGATATCCAAGACACAAATAAAAATGTCAGATATAATAAATAAGGATAAAAAAAACCTGAAGTACATAAGAACTCTATTATTGTTTCTAGACTACTATATATAGATATCTGTATAGTTATCTTCAAGTTGCAGTTTAAGATGAGTATGCCAGAAAAGATGGATTTACATAATTGAGCCTATAGGGTTACGGGTATTTCTCATATTTAAGAAAAAATAACCTATCTTTTAGGCAAAAAAATAAAAACAGAAAAAAAGTTCAGAAATTCTTACACTGTGTGGGATTTAGTGTCAGATATACCCTCTTGAAAAAATTTGTATTTGCTGCAAGTGTTTTCACTACTATAGAAAGCTTTGCAAAAACTCGTCTGAGTTAAAAAAAAAAAAAAAAACAAAAAAACCCACAGGGCAGACTGAAGCATCTAATTATTTTTTAATCTCATGCACTAGTTTTTTCAAATTGCTGATGTACAGAAAAGAAGCACTGTAGGATTTTAATCCCAGTTTGCCCTTTTTCAAATATAACTTCAAATCCTTCCCCAGAGGACAAACCATCCTACACTATGCTTCTTCTATAAGCAAGCAGTAGTTTTCAAACCCTTTCTAATGTAAGACTGGACTGGCAATCACAATCAGTTTGTCCAGTCATAAAGCAGGCCTGAATTTACAGAATGACATCAAACTGAAAACATATGATTTAGTAGCAAGGATCTCAGTTGATACTAGCCTTGAAAAATAATACACACATCTAGCTAATTTAATTTTATTTTAATTTAAGTTCATTTAAATGCACAGGGAATAATATGATCTATTGTGCTCACATCCATCTATTTGCAGTGGCTTTTTCCAATATTTCTTGTCTGGCTGCACTTTCTGTTCTGAATGTCACCTCTGGGAAGCTGCTTCATAGCTATATTAGACAACAGCTTTGAAAGAACCTGTTTTAAGCAGTATTTTACTGATTATCTTCCTTTTACTTCACAAAACTAGCTGCTATAGTTGGCAGGGAAATGATTTGTGCTCCTGTCAATTTTTCCATGTTTGAGAAGTTTAAATGGGAGCAAAGCCCTTGGAAATACCATCCTCATATTTCTGTAGCTAAAAATGAGCAGCTTACCTGAATGCACTGTTAGATGTATTCCACACACAAATCTGAATGTCTCAATGATTACTCCCACAGCAGCTCAGCCCTTTACAAAAACATGACTTCCATCCTCTCCTGAAATTTAAGATATTTTCATTGCACGTTATGAATTTTAACTATTCTTTATCACATAGAAGTATTGATAATTTTTATTTTAAAACAACTTGACAATTATACTCAGGTATTAAATATTCAAAGCCATGAAAAATCCATTAAAATGAACAGCATCTCAAACAACAGCCATACTTTTGTCTGTGCAAAGGTAACTGACATAATTGTGATGAAGTAAATAATTCTGCAGTACCTCTTTTAAAATAACTGAATACGTGCAGATTTTCTTTAGAACAAAAAGTACATTTATTCTAAAACTTTTATTTTCTCATGAATGCAATCTTTCTTTGTGTGTCACACTCCACAGAGAAGAAAAACATTTTGAATGAATATTCAGGATCAGCAGAAAAAAATCATGTCATCTCTTCCAGAATAGCTTAGCCAATCAGTTCCACTCCAGTCAAGCAGTCTCAAGCACATCTACTTGCAGCAAATGAAAGAACAAAAAATTTAGAACCAGCAGCTGATCAGATTTTTTCTTGGGTAGCAAGCACAGCAGGGATTATGTTTTTACTCAGAGTTATAGTGGTTGAATTGAAGCATATATGTGGTTCCTGTGCAGCAGTAAGTTCCCTTCCAACTCCTCTAGCATTAGAGTGTAACACCACTTCACAAAAAAAATCCCTTCTTACCATGTCCAGATCAATTTTTATCTGTAAGTCAGTCATAGCACAATTTACATTTGGAATTTTTCTTTGAGTGCTATTCCCAGGTTCCAAAAGTACTATACAACATAGTGAGGAAGGAGGAAAGGAAGGAGGGAAGGAAGTAAAGAAGGGAGAAAGGGAGGGAGGGAGGGAGGGAGGGAGGAATCTCTATTCTTCAAATTATAAGTTTTGTGGTGGGAAACCTTTGTGCCTGCCCATGCAAAAGTGATTTATATGCAAAATCGTTAGCTTTCCAAGCTGCTCTGTATGTGCAATCCCTACTAAAGTCAAAGATTTTCAACTAAAAGCTAGCTGAGATGTGGGGAGGAAAAACTGCCCAGTTCATTATAGAATGAAAAGCAGCAGATCAAATCACTCAACAGTTTTAAACATCTCATCCAGAGTTCCAAATACACAAACTTGTTCAACAAATAGAAACTCTCCCACTGATGCTATTATAAAATATATGAATGGAACAGAATTAAAAGCAAGAACAGACTAATTCTGTCTTTCCGTTCTCCTCCAAGTCCCTGCAGCATTTGGGTACATAGGAAGTTTTAAGGAATTTAATTTCTCTCTCTCATTTCACACACAGTGGACACCAAAGGATAAGTCATTTTACCAGAGTCCTATAGCAAGTGACCATCTCTAAGGCCAGTCTTTTAACATCCACCCTCCCCTTGATTGACTGCACCACCAATTCCGATTACGTCTGTTCAAGAGCACACCCCTCAGATAGACGTTTTTATGACTGCAGTATACTTAATGAAGAGAAGCATTCCAACATATGGCACCCTAAATTCCCAGTTTGATTAAATTAAAGTAGTATTATATACAGAGGTTTGTGGCATGCAAAATTCCTGGCCAACAGCAGACTTACCTGTTTCCAGAAACAGCCAGGTCCATAGGCAGAGCTTGATGGAACTGATGTGGCTTGGTCCTTCCACAGTGAGAAACCCCTCTGCAGAAAACCTCACAGTTCAAAGGAGCAGAAAGCCTCACCAGAAGAGCACAGCTCCAGAGTGCATCTCATTTGTAGCCTTCCTAAATGCAAGGACTTGCCCTACAATTTCTTTATCACAGGGCACCAGACACTTTGGCACTTGTATTCATCCATCTTCTTATCAGCCTCTTCATTGCCTGAAGCCAGAAAGTTTGTACTGCATTCCTTGCTGTTTCAGACTTCCTCCTTGTTTAGCAAGACATCCATACCTTTAGAAAACCCTGCTTTAGAGAACCCTGCTTTAGACATAACAACTTTTCAGGGCACAAACGCATCCTTTAATCCCAGAAAGATATCTTTCCCCCAGCCTATGACATTTTGACCACCGAGTTTCTTGAATAACTTACAATTTAAAGCTCCCTTTAAAATACTAACGAATTTCAAAAGCAGTGCTGCAAGTGTTTCCCGTATTCTACTCCATTTCTTCTGTTACAAATCACTTACAACTGTACAACTGTTTTAGCTTGTATCTTCGAATAAAGCTTCTTTGAATCTCAGTTCAGCTATACATCTTTCACCTGTGCATTTTTGGCACTGACTTTGTAAAGTCTCTATGTCACATAGCAAGGATTTTCATCTGCATCTGCTAGTAAGGCAAGAATGTAAATGAAGAGCAAAGAAGTTTAATTTGTGGCATGTGCAGAGATAACGTTTATTATGGGGTTTGGGTGTTTGTTTTATTTTCCATTTGACCTATTTAGTGGATTTCATCAAATTGAAAATGTGAGAACAATGAACACTTTGACCAGCAGGTAGCAGGAGAGATCAAGGAAAGAAATACTGTTTACATCAATATATCTGATTTTATCAGGAACTTTTTAGTATTTTGGGGAAACAGAACAGACAGGTCAGATTATGCCCAGCAGAATGCAGGAATAACTTTATTATATTGTATTTTTAATGCTGTATAAGACAACAGAAGCATTCAGCTGTACAAAAAGCTATTTAATATTTACCATTCTCATACAGTTTGGTATTGTTTAAAGAAATAACAAGAAAACAATCAGTTTATCTTCTTAAAAATATCTATAAAAGGTTATATGAGCAGAAAGTGAAATAAAGCCTGGTTTACCATGTCAATTATAAAGTTTAAATTGAAAAGAAAATACTGATAGAATTTGTTAAAAAAAAAAATTGGTATTTTTTTCACCTCATTTCATGTATTTAATTACTTTTACTGAGTTAAAACTCCTAGAAATTTTGGGGTTTGCTTTCACTATCCTTTTAAGTATATGTATGCTCTTCATTCCAAATGCAACCCTCGCACAAGAGGATACAAGCACATGCAATAATAATTACAGACGTAGCTCTTACACCCAGATGGGTTTTACAGTAGTAAGAAATAAGCATCACTAGCCACATTACATCTAGACCCATTTTAAGAGCAACCCACAGCAAACTTCCCTACTCTCCTTTGGCAAGAAAGTACTAAATAAATCCCAAGTCAGGTTGATGTGCTGTGCACATACGCGGCTTAAAGTCTTGAGGGTGAGGAAGTATTCTAGTCCTAGAAGGCAGTGGGGCATCACATGAAAAAACGTAGGAAGAAAGGTTTTCTGCAAGGGTAAGACTGAGGCTTTGTTATGTGCATGTACATGGGACTGAGCTGGAAAGGGGTTCAGATAGGTGTTCCTTTTTTTTTTTTATGTATGGTTGAGTAAGTATTAGTTTGTGTATCATTTGAGGCTGGTCTAAGTGCTTTTCTCTGGCAGTCTACACACAGAGATGTTGATACTGTCTCTGAACTTCTCCCTTTCTGTGGCATTGTTATTGGATCTGAGAAAGCCAAGACACTAAAGGAATGAGACTGGAAGTCCTGCCTTGTGCTGCCAGAACCTTTCCAGCTATGAAGCTTTACCATCCTTCGTGTCTTGTGGGAGGCTGGGAACTGAAACCCTAGAGATATTCAGTCTTGCTTGGGGCGTTCCCAAGCAGAAATAAGAAATGTATAAGCTGGAAGCATAAACCCTCCTCTCCCCGTATATAAAAAAAATATGAGAGAAAATGCAAAATATTCTCCCTGCTATTCAGTTTTCTTTGTTCTTCATGACGCTTTTCCATTTAACCTTTTGGAAAGATACTTATTCACTTAGGGTGCTTTTAATGTTCTCTGCCACAGGAGAGAGCTATCACCATTTTGACTTGCTCAGCAAGAAGTGACACACAGGTGTTACTCTATCTGTGAGGCCCACCAAGGGGAAATAAGATTACACTTGATGTGCTGGAGGTGAACATTTGCTTGAAAGTACTTAAAAGGCTTTATTTAAGTTCACATTGTGGGTGCCATGTGTCCTTTTATAATGAGAAGCCACAAAACATACTGTGCTGGCAGCAAAATGGCTGAGAAGCTGGAGGTGAAATCTTTTGACAGTCATGTCTCAAAGTTCCTGGTTGCTACAGCAGTTTCACCCTCTGTAAAACCAGAAAAGTCTGCAAAAATGTATGGCATGCAACACCTTTTATCAGGCAGAGATCTGATTTCTATCAGAGTGGTGAGTGAAGCTCTTGTATCTGAATGACTGCAAGTATCACTAGTTAGTAGAAATGCAGATGTTGCACCTTCTGAGTCATACTGGGCTCTGTGAACTTCTCTGCACTCCCATCCTGCCTATAGCATGCAGTTAAAGACAACTGGCTTCTTAGAAGCATTTGCAACTTGGAGGAGAAGCTATCAAAATGACAAGCAGCAGATCCCCAATAGAAAGGTGAAAATGTAACTTTTGCATACAATGACCTGTAAAGTTTTGCCAGAGAATGCCCATGAGGCTCAGTAGTAGTCAGAAAAGAATTGCAGTCTTAAACTGGGATGAGACATTGTTAGCAATAGGGATTTAATGCTTCATATAGTTCAAAAAGGTCCGAAGCCTCCCTGAACCAGGATGTGAGCTAAGGACTACTAATGGGTAAGCTAAGTATACCATATGTATCTTACTAAGTTAAAACAAGAAAACAATGCAAAAAAGAATTAAAATAGATTACAGCAGAACACAATACCAAGCAGAAACACAATTCTAGAATTTCCTAATGTTAACAAAATTGAACAGTACTTGAAGTGCTATTGGGAAAGGAATGTAAACCAGCTCATCTTATCTAAAACATGATATTCTCTTTAAGTAACATCCAGGTGAAGAGATTTTCAGGAGTTAGCAAAGTAGTTTAGATTTTCACCTGAAATCTAGACATCATCATCTTTTTAATGAACTCTTCCATGGAAAAGCAAAGTAGTTTTCTGAGTAGTTAGGCTATAGAAGTTTTTCTACAGTTAAAATAAATCTAACAGAGAAATGACTGTGATGATGTCTAGGCAAAAATGAAAGTCCTTGAAATATAATAAAAAATACGATACAAGCCTATACAATCATTTAAAACCTGCAACCAAATGGCTTAAATTTACAGAAAGCTGTCATATACATAATTTGATTAAATATTGTAAATATTGTACTTTCTTCCACATACTTAGTAGGGAAGGGTGCATTATATGCTCTCCCCCCTGAACCACCTTACTTGTTGGAATCCTTTAAAGAAAAGATCTGAATTATTCAACATGTTTCAGGCCTTGGAACAGGCTGCCCAGGGCAGTGGTGGAGTCCCCATCCCTGGAGGGATTTAAAAGACGTGTAGATGAGGCGCTTGGGGACATGGTTTAGTGGGCATGGGGGGGTTGGGTTGATGGTTGGACTCGATGATCTTGGAGGTCTTTTCCAATCTTAGTGATTCTGTGATTCTACGATTCTATGTTGGGCCAAGTATTCTCAAAAGGTTTTGCACTGATTATGATGCTGGACTCCCTGAGGATGTGAAGGATCTTGAACTTAAAAGCTACCAAGAACTTTAGCTGCCCCATTACACCATACCTCGAGGGCATTTTAATTTCTTCACTCCTTTTCACATCTTATGGATGAATATCTAGGATCAACAAGGTAGACAGAAGGAAGAATACTCTTCTTCAGGTGAGTCCTCTTCCAAGACGCCAAACTAGATACAGACACTCTATGGTTTCTGTGTCACTCTAGACATCTGTGGCAGTCCTGCAGCATAAGCTGCAATGCTAAAAGGGCACAGTCATCCACAGATGCTGTGACTCATCTGTTGTACCTTCTCTTTGCATCTGGTTTAGACTCCTGGGGACTTTCTATGCTGAAATTTCTAAAAGTGCCATCCTGTCTTTTGGATGTAGGAGGCAGAGGGAGAAGAGCAGGCAACCAGCTTGCTTTAGGTAAAAATAATAAGCACATGAACATCAGAATTTTTCCTACCTTTTGCTAGAGGAAAAAAGCTGCAACTTGTTCTGCAGGTGGCAGGCAGAAGGTTTCATCAAGTAATGTAACAGGAAGGGGAAGCAAAAATCCCTTGCTGACACATGGCAGAGAAGGAGGGAAGACACCTTTGAGCAGTCACTCTGAGCAAATCATGCAGAATTTCACTAGTGAAGGACTTGCCTTGCTGATTCTCATTGCTTGGGTGATCATTTTTGATGATATATTAATGGGATCCTTCCCAAGTACTTTTAAACTTATCTAGGAACCATGCACTTTGTCATTTTCACTGAAATAAATGTCTGTAACTTCTAATAGACTTCAATTATAACTTTAGGGGTTATGGGTGTGCTCTTGACTGGTATGTACCAGATGAACATCGTCTTTTATGACTTGAGTTTCTTACGTCTGCATTAAAAGGAGAAAGGGTATGAATCAAAAACTTTAACAAACAAACAAAGCCGCACAACACAACAGCAATTGCACAGAAGAGGTGAGGAGATACAATGAACAACTTCAAGGCATGCAGACTCCTAGTCTGACACACTCATGACCTTTACCTACAAAGATGAAAAATTCCTAGCCCCCTAAGGCAGGTACATTTGTGTGTGACTTAGCATGATCCAGATCTGCTTGATAGATCCTTAGCACCAGAGGTGAGAATGGAATCACCAAGAGGAGAGGAATGCATCATTGCAAAGAGCCATAAGCATTAACATCAAGGAAAGAAAGACGGAAGTCCACAGACTCTGCAGCTTGGATATCTGCACTTGCATATGGAGACAGATGTTCACATCAGCTGTTTCCAGGTTCTGACACTGGGTGGAGAGAGAATACTGTTTGGAGGGACTTAAGAACAAGCTTCTACTTTGGATGAACGGATCTCTGGAGGTTGTTCTTATTCTGAAAACATCAACAGTGTTGGGAGCAGTTTCTTAACCATAGGCCAGACTTAAGTTTGAAGAATACTCCCTTAGACAAGAACTGTGTAGTCAGATGGACAGGAGGGAAAGGTCAAACCACAGTAATTACTAGTGATTTTAGAATCATATTCTGTGCTACAAAAATGCTGATTTATACCTTTGAATAACTACTAGCCCTAAACTGGACAGATCCTATTTTCCTATATGCACATCCATGAGAAAATGAAGTTGATGGATAACAGAGGTAACATGGTGTAATACAGTGCCCTTGGTGTAGTAGTAGCAGTACTGCTTTTTGTAATCATGTCAAGAGGCCTTGAAGCCTAAATATTTTTGTATGCTTCAAAGGTACCCCACCTATTTGTCTGTCTAATCGACATTGCTCACCTGACATTGTCTTCAAGAAATTTCAGGTTGTGTTCAGGCTCTGTAAGCTTGAATTGCCACAGTAACTGAGTTTCTGCTGGCTGTCTGCAACATCTCACCTGGGCTTGCTCAGAGCGGACTTCACTCATGAGCTGTGGGCTTCAACTCCCTACAGCCTGCCTCACACCAGCAATACTGAAGCTGTTTGAGGTTCCGTTCTCCTCCACCTTTCATTGTGAGAGATGGCAAAGAAAATTATTCAAGCCCTTGTGTTAAATATTGTTGCTATCACTGTCTTCTCAAGTCCCATACTGCATTTTTGTCTTTTGTTAAGTATCTCATGTCTTACTTATCTTCTTATGCTTTATTTGACTGTGTTAGTGCTCCTGACCATTCTATCTACAGCTATAGGGCAAGATAAGCTGCTTTTTTCCCTTACTGAATTGCACTGTTAATGTGCAATTTATTTCTCCTATCCAAATAATGATACTCCTCACCTGGGCTTCCTCCTTTGAAATTTCTAGGCAAATGTTCTGTATATGAAAAAGATATCACAGAAATAGAGAATGATTGAGGTTGGAAGGGAGCTCTGGAGGTCATCTGGTCTCCCCTGCTCAAGCAAGACTATCTAGAGCTGTTTGCCAAGGACCACGTCCGGATGGTCCAGATTTTGAATATCTCCAGGGATAGTGACTCCATGCCTGGAGATATTCAAAGGCCATCTGAACACAATCAAACATGGACACAGTTAAATCTGTAGGAGAATATGGATAGTACTATTAAAGTGTTTTGTACTAAAGAGTTCTGCTTATCATCATCTTCAATTATTCTGGTATCATCAGATCTCTTAGAGGACAATGTGGTTTTTCCTATTTAGGGATAATTCTAAGTCCCAAGGTGCTGATTTTAACAGAAGGTATTTTACTGTGGAGCACAATATCTCTGCAAAAACTTTCCCTTAGCTCATATCAGCTGGGAGAGCTGCAGACTCTGCCCTCCTCTGTGGAATTAGCCACACCAACACAATCTTGCTATCGGGCTGTACAAAAGCTCCCTGTTATGGACTTTCTTCCACAAACAATGATGTTCTCCTGTTTTCTTAAGCTGCATGTTTTGCATTGACTCAAAATTATAGATTTGCAACTGTAAAGTGAAAAGCCACTGCTAGTGGGAGACAAGGAAGTCACAATGACAGAAAATAGGACAGAGGGGCTCCAGGCTCTTTCCTAAATCAAACTGAAATAATTGGGCCTAGACCGTTCCTGACAGGGGAAATGGTTCAAATAAAAATTCCAGCATAATCTTGTCTAGAAATTTAAGAACTGGAAAGGGATTGTGTGTCTGAAAATGTATCTGTTTCTTCCAGCTGGATCTTGTGGTATCGCCTTTCCCATTAACCTCCCTTCTCTAGACATTGGCTGCCTAGGTGCCAAAATTCCTCACTGGGTGCAGACACCTCTCTTCTCCCCAAGGGTATATTTATGCAGTTTGTTCCCTCTTCTTCTCTTATCCCCAGTTAGTCTAAGCCAGCATAGGCTGCTTCTTGCCACAGGAAGATAATCCTTTCTTTCCAGAAGAAGACCAGACACAGCCAACAAAATAGTTTTCTCCAGATAAAGTGAGAAAAATAGACTGCACCCAGTTTGGTTACAGTATGAGGATACCTGGGTTGTCTTCTGTATCCATCCTTGGCATCACGTCTCAGAAACATTATTTTGGCCAACTGTGACACAGTCCTCTTATTTCACATACTCCAACCTGAAATAAAGTCTTAGGGGAGCCACAGGTCTGGCCACCAGGCTAATCCACTCCAATGGAGACTAATCTGCTCACTGTGGGTGAGTGATAGACTGTGGTAAGAGATTGACGGATGGGTATTACCTCCTTCTCATGATCCACAGAGCTGAAGACTTTGAACAATCTTCTCAAAGACACAAGTTTCTCTTTTTTTGACAGAGACCTAGATAACAGAGACTTGGGTGACTGACATGTTAGGGGGTTAGTGAGGGCATAGATGTTCCCACACCGACCTGTTTCCCAGTGGTGCACAGGGAGGTCTGAAAAACCTGACCATGGTGGTATTACTCAAGTCATGAATCTCTTTGTCATGGAGATGAGGGCTCTGGTGTCCTAAGCCAATGTGGATGGGAGTTTGAAACAATAGAGACTGATGCCTTTATCTGGCTGATAAATTTCTGTATGAGTCAATGCTATCCCTCAGCAGTCACACATTTGTAGATCCCTCTTTTTGCTTCTGGAGTGCTGCAGGACTTTAATTCTGCCAAAGCTCTCAGGCACAACCAAGGACTACTCAGGAAAATGTCATTCCTTGATTTGCACAGAGACACAGAAATGGTACTCCCAGTCCCAGTCTTGCCTGAGAGATTGGGAAAATGTGTGGAGTGCAAAAAATCAGAAAATCAGGATAAAAATACTAGTGAACAACTTCCCCTGATTTACATTATGGTGGTAGAATGCACTAAAAAGGCATTTTACTGGTTTTGGATTTGCCATGCAAATTTCACTTATCTTCTGCATAGGGCGAGGGTCTTCCTGTAGGTGTCTGCAGAGTCTGAGGGACTAACCTGACAAAGCTTTATTAAACAGACCTTACTATGTACTCTATAGAGGCTGTCTTGAAGCCAGCAGTAACTCAGTCAGTATGTGAAAAACCTTATTTCCCCTTCAGGATGTGGTTAACTTGTTTTTCAAAGCAAGGGGGAGTTAATCTTGCATCATGTAACTTAGCCATAGGTGTTGACCACAGCATCCTGCTTGTTGCTTGTGAGAGAAAGATGGGTTGGGGAATGTGTGTGTTGGGGTCTTTTTGACTAATAAGCAAGTTGTTATGGAAACTATCACTCCATCAAACCACCATATGTTATTTCCTGTTGGCATCTTCCTAGTATTAATGAGTGGAAAAAAACAGCATGTTTTCTTCTCTTCTGATATGCATATTTTCCTACCTCATGCTCATATCAAGCTGTCTTTTAACAGATTTTTCCTTAGACACATGTCTCTTTTTGCTATGATCCAAAATATCTTGCTGGGGTCTCTTCAAATTGATCTGAAACATCAGACCTCATTTGAATCCTCTAAGTCTAGAATTCATTGCCCTGCTAAAGCTTTTTAATGTGCCAAAGAGAATCTCTACTTCCCTGTACAAAGTCTAGACAAGACAAACTCAGCCAACAGGAAATCTAGGTTATCGAAGCTGTATTTCTAATCTCACTGGTCATTAGGACACTTGGATTTCAGCAATCTCCATCCCAAATTCAGAAGAAAGAACACAGAAAAAACCACAGCATTTTGGCTTAATAAAACTTTATTTTGGCCACTATTACAGTAACCTAAAATGCAGGTGCGATATACTTTGCAGAAGAAATACAGGTTTAATAAAGAAATGCAAATAAAAATGTTTCTATGGCTGAGCATTATCTGGTTGAAGTGAATCACTTCAGATCCAACACGGGTCTTCTCATCTACACTAGAATATTATTGTTATTAAAGCTATCTAAAAAACATTAAAGCTATAAATAGCATCTACCGTGCCTGAATTCTCTAAACAGTAATACATCAGTTCTAGAGACAGTAATGCAATATGCCTGCAAAAGGTGTTTTAAAAGGGTCATATATCTATTGTGAAGTTTTAATTTTTCAGAACTATTGAAGCAGGTTGGATGCTTCTATGCAAAGGCTAGAAGAGTGGGGAGATTAATTTCTACTTAGCAGAGGGATGAGGAAAAATACACTCTCCTCAGTTCACAGAGAAAATGAAATAGCAAAAGTAGTTACAACTCTTACTGCATAAACTAGCTAGGCAGGATTCAACAGAATAAAATGTCTGAAGGGGAAGGTGCTGTGTTGTGTTCTGGATGGTTATCATCAGCAGATTTGACATTGGCTGTTCCACCCGTTGTGCTGCTGGTACACGCTCTCTCCTGTTGTTCTTCAGATTGCTGTTGCCTTGCTTCCCCACTGCCTGGAAGAGCGAAGTGTGTTTAAACTACATTTAATGCAATTGGGCCTATGTGCCACTGTTTGATAGCTGTCAGATCAAGATGGTAGACTCACAAAACTTAGGCTGAACTATCTTTTGTGGCTCTTTGGATATCTTAATTTAAAAATCCTCCCCCTCTTCTCTTTCCTCCCACTACTTCACATGTTTGTGTTTTGGGAGCCTTGTTTTTGACTCCTTATTTGTCTTGATTTTTCTCCAGGCTTTGTGCTCTGCCACTTGAAATAGTCAATGAGATATCTCTTAGGCACTTCTGGTAATAGTTGAGTTGTTCTGGCAAAACAAGTTTGCTGCAAAGAAAATTTGGGGACCAGCCACCAAGAACTAAGCTTTGGAAACAGAAAGGGGCTGTTTTCTTTGTGGGTTGGAGGGAAGGGTTGGGGGGTTGGTTGGTTTTTTTTGAGGTTTTCGGGTTTGGGGGAGGGGGGGGGGCGGCTAGGGGCTTGCTTTGTTCATTTTTTTCCCCAGAAACCTACAAGAGTTATTTAATGAAAACAGGACCAAATGAACAGGTATCATTCCTTGTGGGGTTAGAGAAGTAGACAAGTACTGAAAAGCAGTCATTCCTGGCATGTGGTTGCAGTACTTCTACAGATCAAGCAATGTGCTTCCTTACCTCAGAAGAGAAACAACTTGATACTCATGAGTGTATTGAAGGCGATACTTTTTGCCAGCAGGACTCTCAAACCCAACACAGCCATAGACAGCATGTTCGCTTTCTCCACTTTGGTGTCTGCTTAGTGATAGAGAAAAAATGGAAGAGATCATGGTCTAGATTTGAATATTGTGATATTGGCAGAAAGTGGAAACACCACAGGTAATGGTTTCAGGGAAAGAAAGAGCAGCAAAGGAAAAGATGATAGAGGAACATGGCAACAACACGGGAGGAGGATGTCTGTCTAGATTAGATTTTGCTTCCTGCTTTTTGACTGTTATTAAACAGACAAGCTACCTTGAAAAAGCAGATTGTGTTTGATGAACGTGTTGTATTCTGATTCCTCCACCCCTCAGAAAAATGCATTTCCATGCATTTATCCCCAACATAGTAATATAACTTCACAATCTATTTAGGTAACTAACCTTGTGCAGAGGTGTCTGTGGTGTTGCAAACTTTCCCTGTTACTGGTTCTTCAGCCTCCTTTTCTGTAGCATGATAAAGCAAAGGCATTATAAACTATATCCAAACTTTAAAAAGGTTTAAACAAAATGTTCATATGACCCTTCCCACAGGAATATGTGGGCAGTACAGTCTGAGGCTCAGATGACCAGTCACTAATTCTAACATTAATTTGAGGAGAAAATTTCTCCATGCAATTGCAGGAAACAAAAGAATCCTGAGTTGTTTTGGTTTTACTATTTGAATGAGCTTCATGATGACAGAAACAATCTCCCAAAATATAAAAAGTGGCTTAGGAAAAAAAAAAACACACCGCCACTTCAGCTTTTTGTTGTTTTTAGAAAGGCTATTTCAGGCTATGCTCTAGGAGGTTTGCTGCTATGTGGTGAAGTATTTAGTCATAAGTAAATGTACATTTTAAAAAAAGGTTGCGTCTTTTTTTTCCCCAAAGAAAAATAACTTCAAGTTGTTAAACAATTAAGACCATTTATTTTAGATGCTTTTAAATATCTTTCAGCTCTACCGGCTTAAGTACCAGATATCTTTCCCATTTCTGCTGGTTACCCAGGGCAATGCTTACTAGCAGGAGAAATAGCAAGCACTAGAAGACATTGCCTCCAGAAATAAGTTGCAGCTGTACCACAAAATTGTACCTGGCAATGTTGTCTTGGCTGTAATAGTGCTGCCGTCGAATTTGGCCGTGCAGGTCACCTCTGTGCCTTTTCTCACATTGACCACCTTAATAGTATCGTACAATCCCTCTGATGTCAAAATGGATGTACTCTGTTCATATACGACCTCATTAGAGGACATCGCCAAGCTGATGTTCTTTGTATAGAAATTCCTTGCCAAACAAACTGCTTTTCCAATGCTGCCATCTTCTTCCAGTTTCTTTGATTTCATCACAATGACTTCTGGGACAGAACTGTTTTGATTGTCTGTAAAAAAAAACATTGTTTGGGCATGGTTTGATTTTATTGCAAGCTTGCCTGAGTGCTAAATCACCTGAAGTTCATATATACTCCAGCAGTGACTAAGTCCTAGCATTATCAATGACTAACAGCCTTTTTTGTCATTATTTCTTGCTGCTGCTTCCAAAAGATCACATCAAACACAGAAAGGGTGTATGAGAGTAGGTTTTTTATAGGAGCTTTAATTCCACAGGATTCTAAGCTTCCTTTTGCCAAAGCTCATGCCTATATGTATTTTTTTATTATTTTATAAGTAAGGGACCTGCAAATGAGAAGAGAACATTTATGTATGCCACTCCAAGAGTCAAATTATTCTGCTTTCTCAACAATTTAATTCCTAAAAATAACACTTCTATCAAGGACTATCTTGCATATTCATGATACATGAGGGAGTAACTGGTTTTCCTTTAATCTCCCTCCCCTCCCCCAAATCTTCTTCTGATGTGGCTAAAAGGTCCAACCATAGCAAAACTGGTAGGGCAAAGAGATGTCAGTTTGTTGCTTCACTGTTGTGCAAGGTTACTCCAACGAATGACATTACTTGCAGAGATGAGGTACTGCTGCTGGAGTTCAGGACAAGGTTGATCTTTTCAATAACAAATGCTTATAAGCAAGAAGGATTTTTGTCTCTAAGATGGGTAAGTAGGAGAGAAGCAATCAGAAGTTTGTGAATTGCGTATCTCCACTTCTCCAGGAGCTTCTGATAAGGTCAAGAATTTTCAGTTGTGGGGAAGGTTTCCCCACTAGACATTGCACATGGTGTAAGACATTCCAACCCAGTCTGGAGACAATGAAAAGAGAATAGGATTGGTACTCAGCTGAACAAAATTACTTGTGCCTGTTCCAAAAAGTGTGACCTTTCTCATCCATGTGCTGTGCCATATTGTTAGTCCCACAGCTCCAGGGGCAGTTAGAAGTATAATGCAGAATTTGTATAATAAACTGATTTGAAGGCAGGAACACCCCGAGGCCTATGAACTTGATGTCCATGGACAAAACTTCTTACAATCTTCCTTAGATTACTGTAATAACCTTCAGTAGTAGTTCTTTAGGGTCAAGACACCAACAAACATCAAGGCATGAAAAAAGTGCCCTAGAACAGGAGTTTTGAAAGAACCTAAAAATACTGACAAGTTTTCACAGGATTTGGTATCTTTGCTCTCTCATGCATCTTTCAGAAGAGTTACTTTGAAACTTTCAGATGTACTTTTTCTGTTTTGAAATTATTTTAGAGTTGAATTCCTAATTCCAAGCAACATATATGAAAGACAAAGGTTTGACAACTGCAAAAATCTGAATTTCAACTATATAGCAGCAGCCTTCTCTGAGAACTTTTTATAAAACATACAAGTAATGAAGTAAGATTGCTTAAACTTGAAGAGGATGTCTTTTCAAGAAACAGTTGGTCTCAAAATAATTTAGTAGCCAACAAATCATTATGATATAATGATTTTTTAAAAATAAAATATATTTGCCTTCAGATCATAGCTGGAGAAACTAGCATGTTTCCACATACCAATGGCAGAACAAGATTAATAACATGAATTATACTAAAAACATGAAACTGAAGGGAATCATCTAGTATGCTTCCTTGCCAAAAAGGGCTCAACTTAGGAAAGACTATGAGACATATCAAAAAAGATTTACATGTCCAATGTGGCAGGACCATCCTGATGGGTCTCTTTGCTAAAGAGAGGTACATTAGGCCTTGAATTTTGCATAGCATCTGCCTTGCAGTCTGGTCAAGAGATCACTCAGGTCTAACATTTTGTTCATTACAGGGAATTTTTTCAAGTTCTGTTCAAGGGGCTCTGGTTTTACTCTTTCATCCACCACCCATACCCCAATACTGAGGAACTGAGGTGAAAGCTGAGCAGTACTCTACCATAATTTCATGGGTTGGCTCTACTAATAAAACAGACACAACTCCATGCTTGTCAACACCTACAGCAAATAGATACCAAACATTCACTGACTTCACTTGACCTATTCAGTTTGACTCAGACTCTGAACAATTTTAAGATTAAACTAGGACAAAAATGTTGCATAAGATTCCACTTAATGCTTTTGTATATTATCCTTCTGTCCCCACAGTGTTGTCTTTCTAACTGACAGAATAGAAATTCTTAGGAACTTAAATGTCAACCTCCACAGGAACTTTAGTTCCCTTCAGTTTGTCCAAGCATGGCTTTGAAATCTAACAATTACTATGAAAAGCTTATTAGGATACCTCAGTAAGTGGATAGCTGTTAGGTCCCAAAGAAATTCAGCATGATAGCAGTCAGGACTTGCCCTTGTGGAGCCCAAATTCTTTGGCAACTCCCAAGAAGTGTAATCAGCATGTTTTCTATACTTAAATTGTCTAATGGCATACCAAAAGGTTACACATAGAAAGCATAAAGTCTAATTAGTGACTTTACAGGATGGGGAAGTGGCTGCCTGAATTTTAGCAGGAAGAAAAGGAAAAAAAAGTGAAAATACAAACAACAACAACTCACAAAAGGTTAATGCATAAAGAATACTTACTTGGCTCCACGGTCAGTTGAGTCCCGTTCCCAAAGACAAGAGAAGCAGTTAACACACAGTTAAAACATGTAAATCAAAAAAGGCTCATTTTGCTGTTCCTCCTACATACATTTCCTTTCCAGGTGCTGAAACATGGTTTTGCCAGAGGCTGTTAGCCCTGTGCATTCTTTGTTATCTGAGAAAATCTTTAGAGGCTTTTCATGTTTTTTTGATCTCCAGTATTTGCAAACAGCCAGTATACTAGCAAACTGCTTCTCTGGCTAACTCACTGGGTAAAATCCTCAGCAAGAACAAATGTATGCTGTGCAATTGTAGTTAATAAAGCAGAATTATTTCTTGAAACTGAAGTTTCATGTAATTTTGCATCAGGATGTCAGAGAGGATAGATAAGCAGGAAAAACAGAGAAAGAATGATTTAAAGTGTTTCAGGGTAGAGGAGAAGACAAGGCTAATACCTTTCTTTTGTCAAATTAATTGTTCTCTAACTCAATTTTTGGGAAATTCAGTGAAGGTGGTTTAGAAATTTGAGTACTCTACTGTAAAAGTTTGCTTAAACCAAGAATATCTTGTTGCAGTCCATGAGCCACACATTACCTTCAGCTGATTAGAAACAAATCTTTTCTTGTCAGCAGAAGAACCAACACGCTAAACTTTTTTAAAAAAACATAAGGTCCTTTAAGTGAGAAACAAGAGTATCATATCAGCATTTCTGTAAATGTCTGAAATGGCAATACCTTTGCTTAATCTTCTATCTGCCAGCTCTTAGACTGTGTTTTGTTGGTTGTTTTTTCTTGCCAAATTCTAGTATTCTCTACTGGGTATTTTAACTCTTTTTTTTTTGACAAATACCATCTTCAAATCGATGTTGACTGATGTTAAAATAATGGAATCTAGCAGTTTCTTCTGGTCCTACATTTACAACTGAGGATTTGCTGGTTGGAAAGAACAGATCTTTCTTCAGAATGATAACTTTATA
Organism: Pelecanoides urinatrix; assembly: GCA_013400755.1. Taxonomy (NCBI): domain Eukaryota; kingdom Metazoa; phylum Chordata; class Aves; order Procellariiformes; family Procellariidae; genus Pelecanoides; species Pelecanoides urinatrix. Next base: position 14,265 of record VZTQ01008827.1, on the reverse strand, counting down.
TTCCTTTGACCCTTTGGAATTGGGGGTGGACTTAAATTGTTCCAAAACAAACATTTATTCCCATGCAAGATATCCTACAGACCTGGACAGATATCAGGCAGCACCTTAGGGAGCCCCATGCCCTTCTGGAATTAGAGCAGGATGTTTTAGGTATGCAAAATGACATGAGACATTTTTGCAGCACTTTAAAGACATGCAGATCTCTGAAAGCATCATAACAAGTCTTAAGGTATACACCTGGATGTTTAGGATAACAAAGATCAACCTAACAAATTCCCCTGCTGCCCCAACATTCACACTCCCACAGAAAAGCTTGAGGTGACATCCACCTTTTTTGTATATCATGAAATTCCAAATAAAGGTAGGAAGAAATAAGGCTTGTTATAATCCCTACTTACCACATCTGCATTTTCAAAGACTAGGCAACTTGGTAGCCAATTTTAATTCATTCTAAGTGGTCTTGGATATGATGTAGCTGTGAAAATTTAAGCCCAAATTTAACCTCCTTCCTCCGCTGTCTCCATGCCAGTGGAATTACTTACCTGGTGACACTATGAGTGTGGTGCCAGTGTCAAAAACTAACTTCTCATACCAGAGAGCTAAAGATCTGTCTCAAAACTTCTCTCCACTGTCAGATCTTCACTGAGCTGTGCATTCTTGCTCAAAATGAGGCAGTGAAAATCCACTGGAGGATAGGACACTTCACAGTAAATTTGGGTCAGAGTGCTATCCAGACTGGGAATAAATAATAACGTGTTAAACTTAAGTAGTAGTGCACACCAGGTGTTTGGGGATCATGGAGTAACGCTGATACACAGAGGTAGCCCAGTTGTTCCTCTAAAGCCTTCCTAAGCAGATACAACCTGAGGATTCAGCTTGAAACTCTGGCTGGAGAGAGTGCATTCTAGGGATTATTTTAGCAGAAAATTCTTACAGTGAACCCAAACCATTAGATTCCTTTGTCATCCCCATCCTTATTTTCAACATAATTTTTAGAAATAAAATAATGATACTTACTTGGTTCAACTGTGAGAGTGGTCCCACTTCCAAATATAAGGTTATCTGTCCTCACACTGCTAACACTTAGTCCAATAAATAACTCTTTCCTCATGGTATTCAAAAGTGTTGTAAAAACAGGATATTTGTTGTAAAAGCCAGATATTTGTCCTAATTATCCATGTATGCAATCCCATGAGGGTATCCAAAGCCATATTTTGTTCCAAAACTGGAAAGGGAAAAACAATAATTGAATAGATCAATGATTTCAAATAGCTTGCCTGAGCACAGAATTTCGAAGTTCTCCCTTTCTTCCATCTTTTAGAAACCCTGTGAGTTCTGTATTTCCAGGATAAATAGAAATATGAAAAGACTGCTGTATTCGTCTCCTTAATCATTTCAGCCGCCCATCTCCTTTCTTCCCCAAAATATATTGCATCTTTTCCATCTTTGGGTTTTTGTACAGGACCCTGTGTGGTTTATATCATTGTGGTACCCCACGCTCCCAAACACAGTGATATAGTCCATTACAAAAACTCTCTTCCTTTCCACTACACAGAATTTTGGATTATACAGGCAGTCACATGACTTCTTGAGTGTTTTCTGTCCCACCATACCACATGAAGAAACATGATATGGCTTTCAAAGAATGGTGTAAAATAAGACCAAAAAGGTTGAATTATAAGTCAAAACTTTGGGAATACATGACACCTCTGAAAAGTCTCATGGAGCTAAGCTGGATAGAAAGCAGGAAAAAGAATAATCAGTACTTTTAGTGCTATTTGAAAGCATTTATGAAAATAGCTCTGTGCTGCGGGAAGCTGTCTACTTTTTCACCTTGAATTTGGTTTCAGTGCTCAGGGGCATGAGGAATGTGCCTGATCTGTGCTCTTAGAGCTGGTGTCTGGGGGTCATTTGGTGCCTTAGGAAGTCTTTATACTGTTTTAGGTAAGATGAGAAAGTAGGCAAAATTACTGTTCTTTGTTAGATAGAGACACTGTACCCATAGAAGTAGCTATTAAAGAGTAAAGAAGTTGTTGCAGGTTGATCAAATCCTTCATGACGATCAATTTCTGTATCATTAGCACCATCTGGACTTTAATGGCAAGAGATGGACCCAATCTCTGAGACCCTGCAGTTCAAGAACCCACTCCTCCCTTTTCTAACAAAGGAGAGGCAGGTTGAGTCTGTGCCCATCAAGATGGGAAATTCTATTGGGTTTGCATGGCAAGGTTTTGGTAGCAGGGGGACTACAGGGATGGCTTCTGTGAGAAGCTGCTAGAAGCTTATCCCATGTCCAATAGAGCCAATGCCAGCTGGCTCCAAGACGGACCCGCTGCTGGCCAAAACCCAGGCAATCAGTGACGGTGGTAGCGCCTCTGTGATAACATATTTAAGAAGGGGGAAAAAAACCTGCACAACTGCAGCCAGAGAAGAGAGAAGTGAGAATATGTGAGAGAAAAAAACTATGGAGACCCCAAGGTCATTGAAGAAGGAGGGGGAGGAGGTGCTCCAGGCACCGGAGCAGAGATTCCCCTGCAGCCCATGGTGAAGACCATGGTGAGGCAGGCTGGCCCCCTGCAGCCCATGGAGGTTAGCGGTGGAGGAGATGCCCACCCGCAGCCTGTGAAGGACCCCACAAGGGAGCAGGTGGATGCACCTGTGAGTAGGTGGGAAGCCCGCGCTGGAGCAGGCTCCTGGCAGGACCTGTGGACCTGTGCAGAGAGGAGCCCAGGCTGGAGCAGGTTTGCTGGCAGGACTTGTGACCCCGTGGGGGGCCCACGCTGGAGCAGTCTATTCCTGGAGGACTGCACCCCGTGGAAGGGACCCACGCTCAAGCAGTTCATGAAGAACTGCAGCCCATGGGAAGGACTCACATTGGAAGAGTTCATGGAGGACTGTCTCCCATAGGAGGGACCCCACGCTGGAGCAGGGGAAGCGTGTGAGGAGTCCGCCCCCTGGGGAGGAAGGAGCAGCAGAAACAATGAGTGATGAACTGACCACAGCCCCCATTCCCTGGCCCCCTGTGCCACCGGTGGGAAGGAGGTAGAAAAAAGAGTAAAGTTGAGCCTGGGAAGAAGGGAGGGACGGGAGGGAAGGTGTTTTTAAGATTTAGTTTTTATTTCTCATTATCCCATTCTGATTTGATTGGTAATAATTTAAACTACTTTCCCCTAAATTGAATCTGTTTTGCCCATGATGGTAATTGGTGAGTGATCTCTCCCTGCCTTTATCTTGACCCACAAGCCTTTCATTATATTTTCTGTCCCCTGTCCAGTTGAGGAGGGGGAGTGATAGAGTGGCTTTGCTGGGTCCCTGGTGTCCAGACAGGGTCAACCCACCACCGAAATGGAGATTTCCATGATGACAAAGGCTGGGAGCTTGTGACTTCTGACACCAAGAGCAAGGCTCTTGCTACACCTGAGGATTTGCAAGTACAGAATAGATTCAGTGCTCTCATAGAAAATCAGGGGCTGGGAGCTTTGTCAAATGCCCATTGAGACACACAGGAGCACCAGAAAAAGTGGTGAGTCTTAGTAATGGAAGGCTCCCTGCTGCAGGGAACAGAAGACCCCTCTGACAGCTAGATCTGTCATCTAGGGAGGTTTACTCCTTGCCAGGGACTTGGACTGGGAACATTGTTAAAAGACTTGCAAATCTTATTACACCTATAGACTACTACCCCCTGCTTTCTCTTCCATGTGGGTATTAATTATACTGCCAGGGAGTCCTGGAAAGTAGCAAGCAGGCTCTGGGAGTCATGGTCAAGGGTATGTGGGCCCAGGTGGGTTCCTCCTTCATCCTGCTGGTGAAGGGGAGGGCGGTGAGAAGGATGAGTGAATAGATCCTGCTGGTCATAGTTTGTTGCACAGCTGGCATTGGCAAAAGGGACTTGGTTTCTATGACCATGGGATTAAGGAAAAGGGACGTGGTTTCTATGACCATGGGATTAAGGAAGAGATGGGATCCACCTGACTAAATGGGACGAAAATATCTTTGCCAACAGGCTGGTCAACCTGATAAGAAGAGCTTTAAACTAGGAACAACAGGGGAGGAAGAGGGTGATCAATAATCAACTGAGAAAGTTGTGGGAAGGGTTGGTACAAAATGTATGAGGAGTGATATAAACAGGGCACACTTCATAATTTTTTTAAAAAAAGGGCTGAAAGGGGTGCACTTCATGTGTGTGTACATAAATAAGGTAGTATCTATGGGGAAAAAGAAAGCCTTCATATAGTTTCTGGGAAATCAGCATGACTGGGTGCCTCTTTAAAGTGCCTATGCACAAATGCATGGAATATGGGGAAAAAACAAGATAAATTAGAGCTCTGCTAGTAGTTGTATGGCTACGATCTCATTGACAACACAGAGAGGTAGTGAGATAGCTGACATGACCCAAGAACTGAAATGCATGGTGAAGTGCAGGTTAGTGCACATTGCCTGGGCTCTTCTCCAGCATGGCCCAGTTTTTCCTCTGTGGCCTGGTTGCAGAGCTATGAGATCATGGACATGCAGTGGGGTAGCTTAAAGAAGTGCTGTAGTGGATGGAGCCAGGCTGTTTAGGAAAGACAGGCTGGGACGGCGAGGAGGGGCAATTGCCCTTTCCGTCAGAGAGCAGCTGGAATGCATGGAGCTCTGCTCTGGGATGTACAGTGAGGCAGCTAATAGTGTATGGGTCGGAATTAGAGGGGAGATCAGCATGGATGACATTGTGGTGGGTGGCTACTAGAGATCACCTGATCAGGAAAAAGAAGTAGACAGGCCTTCTTCAGACAACTGGAAGAAGCTTCATGTTCACTGGCCCTGGTCCTCATGGGACCAGGCATGAACCATGCCACATGTCTGCTGGCAGGACAGCACAGCAGGGCACAAGTAATCAGGAAGTTCCTGGAGTACTGATGAAAACTTGCTGACACAAGTGATTGAGAATCTGGACCTCCTACTTGCAAATGAGGAAGCATTGGTGTGGATGTGAAGGTGAGGGGCAGCCTTGGCTGCAGTGATGATGCAGTGTTTGCGCTCAGGATCCAGAGAATGGGGAGCAATGCAAAAAGCAGGACCGCAGCCTTGGACTTCAGGAGGGCAGAATTTGGGCTCTTCAGGGACCTGCCTGGAAGAACCCCATGGGCTATGGTCCTGGACAGAGGAGGGGTCTAGGAGAGCTGCTTGATTTTCAGAGATGACCTCCTTCAGGCTCACGAATCTTGACAAAGCAGTAAGTCAAGCGAAGGGGGCAGGAGGCCAAAATGCTGAACAAGGGGCTCCTAAATAAACTCATAAATAAAAAGGAAATGTGCAAGAGGTGGAAGCAGAGGAAGATGATCTGGGATGGTTATAGAGACCCTGTCCAATCATGAAGGCATTGGGTTAGGAAAGCCAAAGTTCATCTGGAGTTGAATCTGGTGAGAGATCTGAAGGGAACAAAAAGGTTTCTAGAGGTACATCATCAGCCAAAGAAGGACTAGGGAAAATGTGGGGCCACTACTGACTGGGGTAGGGGATCTGGAGACAAAAGACACCAAAAAAGCTGAGGCATTTGATGCCTTCTTGGACTCAGTCTTTACAGATAAGTCCAACCTTCAGGACTCCCAGGTAAATACAAAGGAACCATACGTGATTCAAAGTCCTTGTTCTGATGTCTAGTAGCTGGGAGATCACTAGTGGGAAGTATGCTTTCTAGTCTCCTGCTTTTGTTTTTCATGCATCTGCTTCTGGCCACTGTTGGTTATGAAGCTAAAAGGACCTTTGTTCTTACCAAAAAAGTGAGAAAAATCTTACCTCCTCTGTGTTCTGAGACAAAGAGAAGAACATAATGCTAAGTTTAAATGGAAACATCTAAAATACAGTCAGTTAATCCCCACTTGCTCAACTTGAGCCGACGGTCAGATGTCTAAAATGACAATCGCTTGAAAGATCCAAGATCTGATATTGAATGTTGGGAAAACTGGCCTTGCATAGAGACGTCTTCCTGCTGTCTAGTCATTCTGGGAATCAAATTTCTGTGTGTGCACACACTTGTCTGAGAAAAAACAACCTATGCACCTAGGCACCATGTTTCCACCCTCAAGAGAAGTCAGTGAGCGAGATAATTTGTGCACAGTGGTTCAGTCCTTTTCAGTCACTGTGGTAAGTAATCCACACAGTGGTAGACAGTTCTACAAAAACATTTGCTTTTTTCAGTGCCAGGTGACGTCTCCTCCTTTGAAGACCTGGATTTTATTTTCCTCTTCCTCTGTACTGTTCTACTCCTGAACAATCTAACACTGTTCCAGAGAGATTGTCATACAGTAAAAATAACATTATCACCATTGCTTTTTTTGGCAGATAGGGTCATATTAATCTCTCACTACAATATTTTCCATACTTGTCATAAAGGAATTTTGTTCCTTTTGAGTTGTTAGAGCTGTTCTCACTTAAAGGACCTGATTACTGGTTTAACAAACATCAAGAGAGCTAGGGTGAAGTATTTTAAAGAATATCTGGGGACCAGCTGCCCCAGTCTTATTCATTTTCAATTTGGTTTCATTCTACATTTCCTAATTCTTTCTGGACCTTCAAGTATTTATGTTCTCAAAGTCTATTTTCATGCCAAATAAAAAAAGAGTCCATGTTATGAATTGTTCAAAAGTTATTTTGGTTTAGGTGGTGGTGGTTTAATGGACGCTGTTTGTCTTGATGTGCTAAAGTTGCTTATTTACTCAGGTATTTGATTTTTAATATTTCTTGTTTGAGTGCCATTTTTATAAGGGTTTTTGGAGTTTTTTCCTAACAATATGCACTATTTTTTTTCTCAATTTTTTTGATCTTCTGGACTAAATTATTTGACCGGTGAGTTGCCTATACTTTGGATTTTTAATTTATTTATATGTGCTTTTAGTTGAGTTTCAAGGTGGGGAACGTCTAGTCACGGTTGACTAAAGTTGGCTTTTAATTTGATTTTTATCTTACTTTAATGATTTTGATTAATGGTTACCTGGACTTATGAAGCAGTTTCTGAATCCTCAAATACATTTCTAAGACACAAAAGGAAATAGCATTATTTCGTCGAGTTCACAAATCTGCCTGGTTCCATGCTGTATTACTCAATATGTTTATTTGCATTATTGTTGTTACCAAGTACAAAGGTGTATTTCTCATTTTTAATCACTGTTTTTAATAGCAGTGCTGCTATATTTTCTTTTGTTAACATTGGCATGCTCATCTGTTGTTCCTTTATTGTGTCAAATTGTTTTCTCCTCCTTATTGCCTCACTCCTCCAGGAAGGAGGCTGATGTGATACTTTCAGTCTCTTGAACTGTTGGCAGGACAAAGAGAACAAGCTTTAAATACCTCCTGCCACAAGCCTGGGTACGTACAGATGCCTCTCCCACACCTTTCACTTGCTGCCAAATCTTCCCAGAGCAGTGAGACTGCACCCTGCTTGTCACCGAGAGCTCAGATGCAGTTAAACAGCCTTTTTCCATTCACGTGGCCACAGAAACACACCTGTCTTCATAACCTTCTGCAAGCCACATGCTTGGATTTGTTCCGTTTAAAAGTTGAGTTCTGCCTTTGGTTTTTTCTTTCCCTGTCCTGGTGCATCCCCTCCAAAAAATTGCAGGAGGCGCTCCAGTACTGCCAGTGAAATGTTAGAGAGCATGTTTAGACCATCTGTGTTCCACGAGGTGATGCTGAAGACCTCTCCTTGAGTTCTGTGAGGAAGAGGGAGGAGGAAAATGAGAAGAGTCCCCCTTACCTCTAGAAAAGTGTCCTAGGCAGATGAAGATACATTTTAGAGGGGAACTAGCAGGTGGTTTGTGCATGCATGGTTTTTTTAATTCCTTCAGCCCTTGCTGAAAGGTCTACACTGCTTCTTTCCAGAAGAAACTATACTGGCCCTTCCAGCATAATTCTTCTTGGGCTCCAGAAAATCTCCATTTGTACTTTAAAACCATTTCCTTTTTTTGGGAACAGCTCAGTCTGAGCCTAGCTCCCAGCGTGTCCACCTGATTTCATCACACGTTTATAAGAGGCTGCGTCCATGGCTTTTATTAGCAAGGAGAGCTGGTTCCAAGATACATCTGTCAAGAAGGTGACTATTCTCTTAAAGGATGCGGTGGGCATTGTGTTCTTCTGTGGTCAGAACCATCCCATTCAACCCTTCTACCAAGACAGAAATGTTACTCGTCATGGATTCCCTGGACACACTATAGGTGATCTTAGGAAACTAGATATTTAAGACCAAACAGTAAGTCACAACCTTCACTATGGAGAGGACAGATTAAAGTAGTGATTTAAAAAGAGATGTATATCTGCTTGGGAGGTCCCTGAACTACTGAAACCTACAAGAAAGGAGGGTAGTAACAGAAGAAATAAAGTAGCGTTTGCTTTGTATTTATAGCCTTTGCAAGACAACTGACATTGGCCTGACAGTTTTACTGTGTAAAACAGCTCTTAGACTAATCCACTGCAGTGATTCTTCCATAGAGCCAACCATGGTAATCAGGGCAAAGATTGGGGATAACTGACCTCCCATGTATCTCTAGGTCTTGTATAGGACATCCAGGGCAATGTATGCATGCACACAAGTACATGGATGCATTTGCATATGGAGACATGTACACAAATGCACTTCCTTGAAAATCTACACTTCCAAATACAGAAACGAATGCTCAGTCCTCAGAATAAGAACATGTGTATTTATTCACATGGAGCCAAAGCTAGGAGTGAAGAAAAGAAAATTTTCATCATATCCTCGGAAAAATAATCTTGGCAGTGCAGTTCCTGGTGCAGTGCTACTCTCTTCTCAGATACAACTGATTGACTATTGTTATGTGCTGCTGCAACATTGCTCTGAGACTCCCTGAACAATATGAGGTATACAAATGCAATTCCTTCAATGCTTGTGTGCTTCTTCCAAAAAAAAAAACTCTTTCCCTGTTGCTTTCTCTGTGGGAGAGACTGAGAAGAAAGGAAGAAAGTAACAGCATGCTCATGGTTTTGTGTGTGCTTGTGAGAGACTNCCCCAGGAGACAAGGATGAACAGGCAGGAACAGCTCAAGTAATCAATTCATCTACTCTACCACTTTTCCGGGCTTCTACTTGTGATCTCCAGGATCCAGCAGCTGCAAATGCACATGCTCAAAGGCTCTTGCTCCTGTTATAGCCTCAGATCTGGGAGAGAAGCACACAAAAAGAAACAAACAACTCAGAACTTGACCATGGGAGAAAGGAAGGCAGAGTGGCTGGAAAGTAGCTTTGCTTCCCAATGCAGCGTTCTACACCTCAGGAGAAATAATTCTACATACCAATATAGGCTGGAGGACTGCTGGCTGGGAACCAACAGTTCAGGAAACAGCTTGGGGATTCTGGTGGACACCAAGTTAGTCAGCATGTGCCTTTGTGGAATAGAAGACTAATGGTTTCCTGGTTTTCCTCTATTAGAAGGAGTGTTGTCAGCCGGTGTAAGGAACTGAAACATTTGTCAGTGAGTCCTGGCATTTGTCTCAATGATTGCTTATCTAAGAAGAGCCACTGCAAAGTGGGAGAAACTGAACTATAAAACATTTGTCTGCTTACCTAAGAACTATAAAACATCTGCCTCAAAGATAAGAGCAGCTGCAAGGCCACTGAGGCCTCCGGTTTGCAGGGGATCCGCTCTGAGCAAGACTCCGTGTTGTCTAGGAATGTGGCAACATACCATTACTATGGAAACTGCAGCCTTGAACAGGAATAAAGGGGACTGACTCCCAGGGAGATCACCCACCACCGACCCCAGAGAGATCACCCATCGCAGACCCCAGAGCGAACGCTCACTACCGAAGCACTAAAAGACTTGGACTCTGAGACATCGCGGATCCATGGTGCTGACTCTCTTGATTTCTATCTTTAGTCTAATCTATTCTATCGCTACTAACTTTTACTTTTGATAATAAATGGTCTTTAGGAGATACGGCAGTTGACCTCGTTTGTGTCTTAATCTCGCTCTTGGGATCACATCGAAACCTCCCCCGCTATTGGATTGAGACAGCTGGTCAAAGGGATAATCCTTGCTCTCTACTGGTGAGGCCACAACTGGATTACTGGCTCCAGTTCTAGGCTCCCTACTACAAAAGAGACATGGACATATTAGGGAGAATCCAGCAAAGGGCCACAAAGATGATGAAAGGGACTGGAGTATCTCTCATATGAAAGAAGGCTGAGAGAGCTGGGACTGTTTACCCTCAAGAAGAGAAGGCTCAGAAAGGATTCCAAAAATGTATAGAAATATCTGATGGGATGGTGCAAAGACAATGGGACCAGGCTCTTTTCAGTAGTGCCTAGTGACAAGAAAAGAGGCAATAGGCACAAACTGAAACACAGGAGGATCTGTCTGAAAATCAGGAAACACTTTTTCACTCTGAGGGTGACCAAGCACTGGCACGGATTGCCCAGAGAGGTTGTGGAGTCTCCCTCCTTGGGATATTCAAAAATCATCTGGACATGGACCTGGACCACCAGCTCTAGGTGGCCCTGCTTGAGCAAGCGGGTTGGATGTTCCCGATGAGTTCCATAAACAGCTTTTTACAGGAGTGTTGAGGAAAACTCACTTTCCTCTTTTGGCTTCAAGTTTCAATGCTGGAACTCAAGAGAGAAATATGCAAGTGATACAAAAGTAATATGGGTGGGTAAAAAAGAAGCACACAAAGGACTCAGGAAAGCCATTCAGCATGGTTGGTTGCTGTATTTATGGGGTCTGCTGTATTTATGGTATGTGGTCCTCTGTCAGATCTTATGGCATATTCTTCTGTAAAATTCATACACAGGTACAGTCTTATGCGACAAGGTTGCACAACTGCTTACAGAAACACAGCACCTGGCCTTGGAAGGATGGGGAATTCATTTCCATTTGACCGATTGACTTCCTGGACCCTGAGAGGCCTACTGCTGGCCACAGCTTGTTGCTGGAGGCAGGGTTCCTGGAGACAGTGGAGGGGAGAGGAGGAAATTCAGTTAGGAAATGGTTGGTAGAGACTCTCCCTTTCCCAATTCACAGCCACCCACAGCCACTGCAGGAGTATTGCAGGGGGTACATGGCAGTATGTTGGCAGCACATGAGGTCAGGAGGAAAGACTAGAGGTCCTCTAGAGTCAGAAAGCCAAGGACACAAGAGTACTCCCAAAGCATTGCCAGACCCCAAAGCTGTCTCTTAAAACATCTAGCTGGCCATCAGGCCTGATGCTGTCTTTTCAGGCTCCCCAGAACGGGCGTTAGAAAGGGGGAGCAGAAGAGGTGCCAGTTTTGCTCGCAGGATGGTAGAATAGTTGAGGCTGAAATGGACCTCTGGAAAAAGTCTAGTTTAACCCTCCTGCTCGAAGCAGGGTCAGCAAGCGTAGATGTACTGGGTCTGGCTGGGATGGAGTTAGCTTTCTTCATAGCAGCCTGTATGGGCAGTTGCGATGTTTTGTGAGCAATGCTGTGTTGATAACACACCGATGTTTTAGCTATTGCTGATCAGCGTTTACACAGCATCAGGGCCTTCTCTGTTTCTCAGATTGCCCACCATCTACACAGTTGACCACAATTGGCCAAAGTGATATACCATACTGCAGGATGTCATGCAAAGCTGTTGTGGTTTAACCCCAGCCAGCAACTAAGCACCACCCAGCCGCTCGCTCACTCCACCCCCAGTGGGATTGGGGGAGAGAATCGGAAGGGTAAAAGTGGGAAAACTCATGGGTTGAGATAAAAGTTTAATAAGTAAAGCAAAAGCCGCATGTGCAAACAAAGCAAAGCAAGGAATTCATTCACTACTTCCCATTGGCAGGCGGGGGTTCAGCCATCTCCAGGAAAGCAGGGCTCCATCACTTGGGAAGACAAAATGCCGTAATTCCACATGTCTCCCCTTCCTTATTCTTCCCCCAGCTTTTTATTGCTGAGTGTTACATCATATCATATGGCATATTCCCTTGGTCAGTTGGGGTCAGCTGTCCTGGCTGAGTCCCCTCCCAACTTCTTGTGCACCCCCAGCCTCCTTGTTGGTAGGGTGGTGTAAGGAGCTGAAAAGGCCTTGACTCTGTGTAAACACTGCTCAGCAGTAACTAAAACATCCCTGTATTATCAGCACCGTTTTCAGCACAAATCCAAAATATAGCCCCATACTAGCCTCCATGAATAACATTAACTTTATCTCAGCCAAAATCAGCACAAAAGCAGTAAAAGCTTGGGGAAAGGAGGAAAGGGGGATATTTAGAGTTATGGCATTTATCTTCCTAAGTAACTGTTACATGCGATGAAGCCCCGCTTTCTTGGAAATAGCTAAACATCTGCTTGCTGATGGGAAATAGGGAATATTTTCCTTGGTTTGCACATGTGAAATGGCTTTTGCCATAGTTATTAGACTGCCTTTATCTCAACACACAAGTTTTCTCACTTCTACCCTTCCGATTCTCTCACCTATCCCACTGCGGGTCAGTAAGCAAGCAGCTTTGTGGGACTTAGCTGCCAGCTGGGGTAGAGCCACCACAATAGGCTGTCCAGAACCTTGCCCAATTCAGTTTTGAATATCTCCAAGAATGGAGAAAGCCTCTCTGTAGGCTGTTCCAGTCTTAAATCACCTCGACAGTAAAAAAATACCAGGAGGTCTGCCTGGATAAACAAGGCTAGGGAAAATGCGGGCCCACTGCTGAATGGGATGGGAACCTGGTGACACAGAACATGGAAAAGGGCTGAGGTACTGAATGCCTTATTCACCTCAGTCTTTACTAGCAAGATCGTCCTTCAGGAATCCCAGGTGCCAGAGACCACAGGGAAAAGCTGAAGCAAAGAAGACATACCCTTGGTGGAAGAGGATCAGGAAATGCTTCATCAATCTGGACAAACATAAGTCCATGGGCCCTGATGGGATGCACCCATGCATGTCACTGCAAGTCCACTCTCAATAATCTTGATGGGGCAAAATTTAATGTGTTGTGCAGGATCTTCAGGAATCCCAGGCCCCACAGACCAAGGGGAAAGTCTGGACCAAGGTCATTGCGAGCCTACACCCTCAATAATCTTTATATGATCATGGTGATTGGGAGAGATGGCTGAGGACTGCAGGAAAACAAATGTCATTTCTGTTTTCAAGAAGTGTATGACCAACAGAAGCACAGGCTGGTCAACCTCAACTCATTTCCTGGGAAGGTGATAGAACAACTAGTCCTGGAAAACATTTCCATGCACATGAAGGAGAAGAAAGTCTTTAGGAGTGGTCAGCGTGGATTCACCAAGGGGAAGTCATGCTTGACCAACTTAATAAATTTCTGCAGTGAAATGACTGGTGTGGTAGATGAGGGGAGAGCAGTGGGTATTCTCTACCGGGACTTCAGGAAGGCTTTCAATGCTGTCTCCCATAAGACCATTACAGAGAAGCTGATGAAGCAGAGAGTGAGGTGGACTGAAAACTGGCTTAATGGTCAGGCACAGAGGGTGGTAATTAGTAGCAAGAATTTACTGGAGGCCAATAACTTGCAGTGTATCCCAGTGGCCAATACCAGTAACTTGCAGTGGTCCAATCCTGTTTAACATCTTCATTAACAAGCTGGATGGGTCAGAACAAGTTTGCAGATGACACAAAACTGGGAGGAGTGGCTGATATTCCAGATGGATCAGCCATCAAGAGGGACCTCAACAGGCTGGAGAAAGGAGCTGACAGAAACCTCATTAAGTTCAACAAAGGGAAATACAAAGTCCTACACCTGGGAAGGAACACCCCAAGCACCAGCATGTGCTGGGAGCCAACTAGCTGGAAAGCAACTTTTTGGAAAACAGCGCTGAGGTCCTTGAAGACATCAAGTTGACCATAAGCCAGCTTTGTGGCAAAGGTGGCTAATGGTGACCTGGGTTGCATCAGAAGTCATGTTGCCAGCACACAGTGCTGAAAGCGCAATAAAATTCAGAAAAAACAACATCCACTACTCTCTCTTCACCCACCAAGACCATTATCTTATTATAGAATGCTTTCTAGTTGGTTAAGCAGGATTTCCATTTCACAAACCCATGCTGACTGTTCCCTATCACCTTTTTCTCCTTCATATCTTTGGAAATGGTTTCCAGAACTATTTGCTCCATCACCTTTGCAGGAACTGAGGTGAGGCTGATAGGCCTGGAGGTCCTCAGATCCTCCCTCTTGACATTAGGACTGTCCTTTTCTTTCTTACTTTCAGGCCACAGAAACCTCTCCCAATTACCGTGACATGTCAAAGATTATTGAGAGTGGCCTCCAATGACATCAGCAAGCTCTTTCAGCACTGTCGTAGTTTAACCCCA
>VZTQ01008825.1:0-32295 GCA_013400755.1 Pelecanoides urinatrix | reverse complement strand
TGAAGAGCTTATAGCCATCCATCCATGTTATATTCCTCTGAATAACACTTATGTTGGTAAATGAAAGTGGAAGGAGTGCCTGCTCCTTTAAGAGTGTCTGGACAACAACCTTTTCAATGCAAAAAGGGATAATAATTAAAGTAGGAAGACATAAAAGAACATACAGAGCACAAACCTCACTGAGAAGTGATAGGACGGGCTGTAGGAAAACCAAACCTGAACAGTGACACTAATTGATAAGGGTATATGAGATTGTGAAAATGTTTATTTCATTAAGACTGTCTGAACAAGAACATTATCAAATGATTTGCTAAGGAAAATGGGGAAGCCATAAACAAAATGTACAGAGACACAAACCTGGCAGACACACATAATGGAGACAAAGACAAGAAACAAACCTGGCTAGTCACAGTAACTGATGGGCTATCAAGAAACTGTACGCAAACCAAGACTTTGCAGCTGATAAGGATGCTGCATTAAACCTGAGGGTCCAGGATACTGGGAGTCGGGGTGTGTGAATCAGTGAGACTGGCCACTCCAGTGAGTCCGGATTTAGACTGAAGCAGGACCATGGGTCAGGTGCCAGCTGCTGGGGGCGAGTGTCTGTACCTTCCCCAAACCACGTATGCATGGGGTGTGTGGGGGATGTTCATGTGGAGTCACTGACAACCTCCAAACTCAACCAGCTGGTGAGTTGAGGACCCATGTGGGGGGTAAGGGGGACCAGGATCTGGGCAGGGGGGCCGGGCAGACAGAGGGGCCATTCCGGTGCTTGGGGGATCCGTGAATGTGCATGTGCTTGTGAACCTGGAGAGTGTGGTGTGTGTGCTGCACCAGTGACCTCCTGCCTCCGCCAGCCCAAGAGGAGGACGGGACGTGGCTGTCTGTGCCTGTGTCTGCTGTCAGGCCTCAATGCGGGTGCTGCTGGGGGCAGCACCTTGTATAAGGCTTTCTGTGTAGACACAGCTGTGACCATGTCCACGTCCTCTGTGTGTGTCTTTGTGTGTGTCTGGGATACATGCTCAGTCTCAGTACTGCAGCAGCTTTACTAGTACAAAGGGGAAAGCGGTAGCCATGTCCTTCAGCCTAGATGCTATTGGCCTTCTTGGCTACCTGGGCACCCTGTTGGCTCCCATTCAGGTGGCTGTCAACCAACACCCCCAGATCCTTTTCTTCTGGGCAGCTTTCCAGCCACTCTGCCGCAAGCCTGTAGTCTTGCATGGGATTGTTGTGACCTGGGTGCAGGACCTGGTACTTAGTATTGTTGAACCTCATGCAGTTGGCCTCAGCCCATCGATCCAGCCTGTCCAGGTCCCTCTGCAGAGCTTTCCTCCCCTCAAGCAGATCAACACTCCTGCCCAACTTGGTGTCGTCTGCGGATGCACTTGATCGCCTCTTCCAGATCATTCATAATTATATATTAAACATAACTGGCTCCAATACTGAGCCCTGGGGAACACCACTTGTGACCTGCTGCCAACTGGACTGAACTCCATTCACCACCACTTTTCGGGCCTGGCCATCCAGCTAGTTTTTTACCCAGCAAAGAGCGTACACCCCTCCAAACCGTTTTCTCCAGGATAATGCTGTGGGAAACAGTGTCAAAGGCTTTACTAAAGTCTGGGTAGACAACATCCACAGCCTTTCCCTCATCCACTAAGCGGGTCACTTTGTTCTAGAAGGAGATCAGGTTAGCCAAGCAGGACCTGCCTTTCATAAACCCATGCTGACTGGGCCTGATTGCCTGGTTGTCCTGTACGTGCCATGTGATGGCACTCAAGATGATCTGCTCTGTAACCTTCCCCGGCGCCGATGTCAGACTGACAGGCCTGTAGTTCTCTGGATCCTTCTTCTGGCCCTTCTTGTAGGTGGGTGTCACATTTGCTAATCTCCAGTCAACCTGGACCTCCCTGGTTAGCCAGGACTACTGATAAATGATGGAAAGTGGCTTGGTGAGCACTTCCGCCAGCTCCCTCAGTACCCTCGGGTGGATCCCACCCATAGACTTGTGTGTGTCTAAGTGGTATAGCAGGCTACTAACCATTTCCCCTTGGATTATGGGGGCTTCATTCTGCTCCCCATCCCTGTCTTCCAGCTCAGGGGGCTGGGTACCCTGAGAATAACTGTTCTTACTATTAAAGACTGAACCAAAGAAGGCATTAAGTACCTCAGCATTTTCCTCATCCTTTGGCACTATGTTTGCCCCTCATCCAATAAAGGATGGAGAGTCTCCTTAGCCTTCCTTTTGTTGCTAATGTATTTATAGAAACATTTTTTATTATCTTTTATGGCAGTAGCCAGATTAATTTCTAGTTGGGCTTTGGCCTTTCTAATTTTCTCCCTGCATAACCTCACAACATCCTTGCAGTCCTCCTGAGTTTCCTGCCCCGTCTTCCAAAGATCATAAACTCTTCGGCTCCCTATTAGGAGCCAGTCAAATCTGACTGTACACTAGTACTTTGTTCCTTCGGGACACTATGACCAAATAAATAAATACTGGTCCAAACCCCTCTTTTAATTTAAAACACATTTTATTCCTTCTCTGAGAAGGCTGAGCTTAGTGATACAAATGTTAGATCCAAAACTAGCATTCCTAAGCCAAAAGACACTCCAGTTTTCACAGTGACCAGAGAGTCATATTTATACATATTTATACATGTTTGTGACTGATGCAAAAATCATAAACAAGCCATGGTGCAGTGATCTGATCCCAGATTCTCTTCCTTCCATAACTATGTTTTCATTAGCAAACTAAAGAGTAAGACTCTTCTTTGCTCAGTTTTCTCCCCAATTTCTTCCAGCCAGTGCTTCAACCTCAACAGAAGAGACAGAGAAATATTTTCTCAAGATTACTAGTGATCATATGTTTAGGACAAGTACCTGAGAAGCAAGACCTGCAATCAGTTTCAAGGTAAAGCTATTGAGGAGGGCCCCAAACATTTCCCACATTGTGACAATCTAAGATCACTACAAAAATTAGTACTTAGTTAGGAGACTAACTAAGAGTACTTAGTTAGGAGACTAACTAAGAGAAGATGACAGTTTTATGCTCTGTATAGATTCTACCTTTCTTCCAATCTGCACTGATGATCTGCACTCTGTAAAGGTGCCATTATTTCTCTGTTGCCTGTGAAAAAAGATTAGATGAGATTACTACACACATAATATTTAGATAGTGAAAATCTGATGGGTGATGACAAGGATCTAACCCTAATGTTCCAAATCTTTAGTAGTTGAAGATAACTGCTCTGCAGTTCAATAAGTAGAGTTTCCTATGTGTGATGGCTCCCTAGGATCTATAAAAAAGGCTAAAAACCTTGTATAATCACGTCATTTGTCTAATGTCTCAATAGTCAGGTAAATGTACAATAGTCCTATTACTACAGAATAATTTAAACTCTGTCTCAGGTAGCATTTTTGTTACCAAGTGTGTTACCAGAAAAAAAGTTAATCACTGAAATAAATTTTTTGTGTGTCTTGAAGATCACCTTGTCACTCTGATGTTTCAATACATAATAAATATGTTACATCCATTCTTTGATAGTAGCCTTTATTCCTTAAGGCATAACATTTGTATTTAAGGTTAACTAGCACTAGACTATCTTTCAAACTGACTCTTAACAGCGGAACCGTGTTTAGGGAACTTGGGGCCCATGCAAATTAGTTTTCCTTAATGATTTCTACAATTGTTTCCCTGAGAGGCTTGGATATTCTACAGCCTGTCTATTGCCATAATAGCAATACAACCATAGCTATATAAGCAGAAGCCATGTGTACAAAAACCATATGCCAAAAAGGACTTTTTTCTGTTAGTAAATTTGCACAATTCCCCCATGTAATATTAGTTAAACCAGAAAAATATCTGGTTTTAACAGCTCAGATATTTTGCTTCAAAATGGCTGTATCAACAAAATTATAGAGTGTAGTCAAGGTCTGAATTTACTATTTAGATTATGGTACAGATATTTTCTGCCAAAACCATGATATAATATATTAAAATATTTAAGTCATGTAATGCTAAATGATGCTATTTTTTCCTTTCCCTCATTTAGGTCTTTTGATTGCAGAAACATCTGCAATGTCCTTAAGTATAGCTTCATTCTTTCCATGACTTGGATTTATTTCATGTAACTTACACTGTCTACACTGCAGAAGTCTCTGTCTGAGCTGGTATCCTTGGAATCTTTTTGTACTTAATGAAGGGAAATAGCCATGCATATGCTGCAATACTTTTTACTTGGTTTAGATTTCTAAATTAGGTCTGCACTTTAGGAGTACCTATTTCTCTTCATTGACAATGATGGGAGACTAACTCAGATAGAGCCATTTATACTTGTATTTTATCATATGAAGTACATACCTTGTAATAAACTTTATATGCACCTATTCCGTATTCAAAATGTCAGCTCTGTAGAGAAAGGACAATTGTCTTGATATATGTTTGTACCATGTGGAAACCACTAAAGTCTTGATCTGAGGCAAATATTTTAGGCACCATGGGTAATAATAAAGTGATAAGTAGTGCTAATACTAAAATTAATAGGTGGGGAAAAGTGTTCTTTTCTGTAATATATACTGGGAAAAATAAGCCTACATAAATTATGATAACAAGCTGTCTGAAATTCTCATTGAGATGAGTGGATATGACTGTTATATGAATTTATAGAAACGGATAAGTGACATACTATTAAAAAAAAGTTTTCTTGGGCATGGGGTTGAAGAAAATTGTTAGAATTTTCTGTCAAAGACTCTGCCATTTCAGTAACATTATTTCTGTATTTCTTTAAGACACTGTATTCTGTGTCAACAAGCCTATAGGGCATTTCTGTGAATAAACAGATTCTAAAAGAGAAATGTAGTTTTGAAAACTGTCATTGTTTTGTCTTTCAGACTTGATCATCATTTAAGCTTTACATTTGTCCAAAAGCATGAAAATAATTCTCTCAAATTGGAGAATTATGTCCTTTTAAGCAATTCTAGGTAACTATTTTCCTGGATTTCTTATGACCTAAGTGGTCATGTCAGAGCTTTGTATTTCTCTGAAGCACAAAACCAGAAACTTTTGTAGCTGACAATGTTTTGTTTCACACTGTATAAACAAAATACAGCTATTATCATTATTAATGTCTTCTATTCATTTCACAGGTACTGTAATAATAATATATTAAAATATTGCAGTGTCAGGGCTTTAAAAGTTATGATTGCATAAAAAATATGAAGTTGATTCCACAATATTAACAGTCATTTTGGAAGACAGTACTTTCTATTTCTCTTTCTAAATTGAAATATGATTCCAAATTTTTTACCCATATAGTCATTAAGATTTACCAGAAAATGTAACCTCTATTTATTGTGGTGTTAACCTCACGAGCGTAACTTCCCCTTTATACATATCCTGAATTGTGAACTGTGAACATTTTTGATCTCTTACCCATAATGTAGTGCTAATAGTACTGTAGGGTATTTTGAAGCATTAGTTGTTACAGCACACTGCAGCAATTACTAAAATTATGTGCTTCTTCCCCCTCTCCCCCCCTTTTCTGTTTTTTCTTTTAAGCTGTCTGGACAGATCTCATAGATGTATTCAAACATGCATCAGGGAATGTTTGCAAAGCTTTTATGGTGTGCTTTAAGCAGCTACACATTTTTGGTTTTGAGAGAGCTTTGCCCTGGAGGAGAAATTATTCAGAGATAAGAAGAAAGGGAACACAAGGACTCAAAAAAAAAAAGTTTAGCAAATGTGGAGAATGATTAGTACAAAGGAAGGAGGAGGAGACATCTGTTGATTAAATGATTTTTAGAGATAATTAAGTGCATTCATCCGGAAATAACAAACATTACACATCATTTGCAGGCACACATGTCTTTCTTGAAAACAAGAGAGAATTAAACGGAGCCTACAAAATAATCAACAGCTTGAGGCCAGTCAAAACTGTGTCACTGGGATGACCTTCCAGATTTTTTACAAGCTTTTATGAAGCAGTAGTGGCAACTAGGTGCTGAGTGCTAAATTAAAAGGGTCTAGATATAGATGCAGGAAGCTGAAATGAAGCAATCCTTTTCAAAAGTATTGTTCAACTTTTCGTTTCTCAAGCAATCAATTAATATTCACCATTAATACTACATAATTCCATTTATTTCTGTCATTCTTACCTCAAAAAACTCACATTTGTTTTCCAAAACAAATGGTTTAGAGAAGAGGTTAGAGAAGCTGAGAAGCTTTTGATACTTTAATGTGGCAGATGTATGAAGAAGAATTCAAGACCAAGATGCACTCCAGTTCAGAGGAGTCATGTTCTGTGAACTACACAGAGTTAGGGCTACTATATACATTAAAGAGCAAAGAATAAACAGAAAGCTATGTTAGTGTGAATTTTTTTGCCACCTTCATCATTTCTACTTGGAATATTTGTGATTAGTACTATGTTTGATACCTCTTCATACTGTGACTTCACTTAAGTAATCAAAAAAGGTTAGTTCTTTCTTCAAGGGAAAGGACTTGTGGTCAGTGGTCTTCAGGAGTTCATGTTTTAGAGTTAGTACTTGGAAAGGACTTACTTCCAAGTGATCTGACATTGGCAAGCATTTGAAATAGTTACTATTAAACCAAGTTTCATCATGTAGAAAAGCCATACAAGAAGAATTTTTCACCTATGTTTTTCATTCTAGTCCCTCCGTACACATATTTGCGCTTCTGTAAGTCTTTGACTCCTGACTCTGTCTTCTGTTAGAATCACAGAATCATAGAATCATTTAGGTTGGAAAAGACCTTTAAGATATCGAGTCCAACCATAAACGTAGCACTGCCAAGTCCACCACTAAACCATGTCCCTAGGCACCACATCTACATGTCTTTTAAATACCTCCAGGATGGTGACTCAACCACTTTCCTGGGCAGCCTGTTCCAATGCTTGATAAACCTTTTGGTGATTTTTTTTTTCCTAATCTCCAATCTAAACCTCCCTTGACGCAACTTGAGGCCATTTCCTCTTGTCCTATCGCTAGTTACTTGGGAGAAGAGACCGACACCCACCTCGCTGCAACCTCCTTTCAGGTAGGTGTAGAGAGCAATAAGGTCTCCCCTCAGCCTCCTTTTCTTCAGGATAAACCAACCCCAGTTTCCTCAGCCACTCCTCATAAGACTTGTGCTCTAGAGCCTTCATTAGCTTCATTGCCCTTCTTTGGACACGCTCCAACACCTCAATGTCCTTCTTGTAGTGAGGGGCCCAAAACTGAACACAGGATTCGAGGTGCGGCCTCACCAGTGATGAGTACAGGGGCACAATCACTTCCCTAATCCTGCCGGCCACACTATTTCTGATACAGGCCAGGATGCCGTTGGTCTTCTTGGCCACCTGGGCACACTGCCAGCTCATATTCAGGAGGCTCTCAACCAACTTCCCCAGGTCCTTTTCCTCTGGGCAGCTTTCCAGCCTATAAAGTTTCCTGGGGTTGTTGTGACCGAAGTGCAGGACCTGGCACTTAGTAATGTTGAATCTCATAAAATTGGCCTCGGCCCATCGATCCAGCCTGTCCAGGTCCCTCTGCAGAGCCTTCCTACCCTCGAGCAGATCAACACTCCCACCCAACTTGGTGTCGTCTGCAAACTTACTGAGGATGCTCTTTATCCTCCCGTCCAGATCATTGGCAGTGATATTGAACAAGATTGGCCCCAATACTGAGCCCTGGGGAACACCACTTGTGACCTGCTGCCAACTGGATTTAACTCCATTCACCACCATTCTGTGGGCCTGGCCATTCAGCTAGATTTTTACCCAGCAAAGCGTATGCTTCCATGATGGCAGTTATATCATAGTTTTTCTGCTGCACAATGGCTTCCAGCTCCTCCTCTTTGTTGCCCATGCTGCGTGCATTGGTGTAGATGCACTTCAGTTGGGCTATTGATCCTGCCACATTTCTGGGGGAAGAAGCCCTAATTCCTATGTGACCATTCTCAGGCGCTTCCATGCTTTCTAACACATCAACATCCCTTGTCTTTGCTGCCCCGTGGATCTCCATCCCCCACCTCCACTGAGACGGCAGACTGAAGGACCTCACGAGCACACCATCCCTCAAACATTGACATCCCCAGGCTTATCTCTAGCGAGCTTGGTTTCATCCCTTTTCCCTTTCCAATCTCGTATAAAGCTCTTTCAATGAGCCCTGCTAACTCCTGTGCAAAGATCCTTTTTGTCCTTTGAGAGAGGTGTACTCCATCTGTTGCCAGCAGCCCTGGTGTCATGTAAACCAACCCATGATCAAAAAACCCCAATTCTGCTCATGACACCAAGTTTGGAGCCAGGTATTGATCTGATGTGTTCTTGTAGGCCGCATAGAGAGCACCAATAATAGAACTGGGGGGAGGGGGAGGGAACAAACAAACAAGAAAACCATTTATACCTGTAGCTAAGATTTAATCTCTAAACCTACACAGTTTCTGCAATGCAATGCTATTATGCTAGTTTAGGATTAGATTCTATGAAGCAAGACATTGTTGTGTTTTGACTAGAATATCGGCTGTGGATGTGTTTGACCAAGGTAGACCATGGTGGACATGTTTGACCCTAGGTAAGTCATTACTGATCATTTTCCTGATTGACACTTTATGAGAGAGTGTGGTGGGCTGACCTCGGCTGGCCGCCAGGTGCTCACCAAGTCGCTCTATCACTTCCCCTCCATCAACAAGATTTTTAAATTTTTTTTTCCTTGAAATCTGTGAAAAGATTTTTTTAAATAATTTTTTTAGATCCTTTCATTAAATCTATTCATCTATTTGTAATCTCATATCACATATTCTCACTCCTCTCTCCCAGATGCCACAGTGTTTTTACCCTGTCTTAAATATGTTATCGCAGAGGTGCTACCAATATCACTGATTGGCTCAGCTTTGGCCAGCAGCAGGTCCATCTGTCCAACATGGGAGCAGTTTCTGGTGTCTTCTCACAGAAGTTGCCCTTGTAGCCCACCCACTGCTACCAAAACCTGCCACGTAAACCCAATAGAGAGAGCTAAAAAAAACACAGTTTGGGATGAGCAGATGAACTTACAAGCCAAGTCACTGCTGTACTAGAGATGACTAAAGCTTGAGGAATCAGCAACAGCCCATGCAGACACTCTATTTAGCAAGGTCATACAGATACACAGCAGTAAGCTACAGAGGAACTTTTCTCATACAGTTAGACTGGCCAGAATCAAATCAGTTTTCTATTAACTTATTTGCTTTGCAAAACAGGAAATAAAAGTAGTGCTGGTAAGGAAGCTGTTTACTTTGCTACAAGAAGTTACAGAAAATCTAAGAAGACAGTGTCCAGTGCATCCAAAAGACTTCAGGATTAAAAACTATGGTAGGAAAGTGCTGGCATTCAACATATGACCAAGTGCTCCTACAGATTCCAGGCTTACAGTCCTTGAACTTCAGGAAAAGACATAAAATAGGCCAGATGCTAAATAGAATGAGCTAATTCTCTGCCCAAACCAGTTCTTAAATGGACCAAAGAATTTTATTATCCCCCAGCCATAAGAAATATGACTGCCCCTTTTCCCAAAGACTAGACTCTTCTGTGTATACATGTGGCTATTTCCAAATGTGTGCTAAACAGAATGTGTCTTCCCTTTAAACACATACACTGTACTGGTATTTTCCTTACTTATTGAAGCCACTATGTTATCACAACTAAACCAATTGTTATCATAATATTTACTGATTAGGAAGGATAAGAATGAGATTACAAATAGATGAATAGACTTAATGAAAGGATCTAAAAAAATTATTTAAAAAAATCTTTTCACAGATTTCACAAAAAAAAAAAAAAAAAAAATCCCAAAACTTAGACCTCTGTCTAAGTTCATCAGAAAGATTGAGGCCAAGTAAGATACTTTCATTTTATATTTTCCTATTATCTTTCTCTACTACATCAGTTATTTCATAGTTTTTATTCTCCTCTTTTCATTTGTAGGGTACCTTTTTTTTTCCCCCACACAGGCAAAACTCTTCTTCCCTATTTCAGAGAGGTGAATTTATTTGCTCTTTGACTGAATATAATGAAATTTCATGTTATATTCTATCAGTAACATACTGCAACATGAGCCAGAGGTGGCCATTTTCCCAATATTCTTTATAGATTATGTATTGATACCTGTCAATGTACATGTCATGTATTAATACACTTTCAGTTCAGGCAAATGATTACATATTTACTAAATCAATATTTGTGCATGTTTACTTACCTCAGTTAATGAAATACCCCTGTAGGTCAAACACAGACCTTCTAATTTAGGTACACAAATTAAACGCTATTATAGCAAAATTTTAGGTGCCTGCAAGAAGAATGATCAAATTCCCTACAAAGGCAATGAAGATTCAGATTCTAATTTCTGCATAAGAACTGGTAAGAAATACTAGGCATACAGACCATGTTCACCTACCCGACTCAGTTTCTCTTTTTACCTTCAGAGGATAAGACTTAATCAAGTAGGGATTTTTCTTTCTAATAAAAAAAACCAAAACAAAACAAAAGTTGAAAATAGCATCTGAGCCTACCATGTTTTTTGTAATGGCTCTACAGATAGTCCCACCCCTACATGTGAGCCCTAAGTGTTGTGTAAGATTAGTTTGCATTTCTTCTAGCTCCGTCATACTCTCATTCATAACTGCACAGTGATGTAGTCTCAAAAAATGTAAGATCTCCTACTGAGGATACTCCACAGATTGGTTGTCACAGCAGTGTCCAGGAGATGAAAGTTCAAAGCCTTCCCATCTGACAGGGTCAAAAAAACAAGCTTACAAATTCCTACTTTATGCTTAAGCTACATCACAACTATCAAATGAGACATGATGTTTGTACACAAACTTGACAGTGGCAAATCACATTTATGTTTTGGGGTTTCTCAGTGGACTTGGATCATGCATATGAGTCACATCTGAGTTCCAGCCTGAAGAGAAGTACCTGTTCCCTCAAAACAGGCATTTCTGAGCAGGCATGACAAATTAACTGTCATTGACAAGTGAGCATTCAGGCTAAGAAGAAGAGTAAATAATGAATTTCAGGGTAAAGCAGTCCTAGAAAGTAGGCAGACTGAGATGTTCTGTGGCACTAAAGAGGGTTATAGGTGACTAAATTCCAATTAATGGGGATTTTTGTTGATTCAACTCCATGACGAACAATCTTGTCCTCTTATTTGTAATCTCAAGACAATCTAAGCACCCTATATTTCTTACTTGATTCAGCCTTAACATATACTTGTTTTTGGCTTCATTCTTCCTCCATCTCTAGTATCTATGTCATGAAATCAAGAGATTAGAAGCTTTTTTTTTTTCATTTTTTCCTGCCTTTCTTGTCTGCACAGAGTTATCCCTTATATTTATGCTTTGTCCAGTTTGACTTAAATAATCCCACTGATACAGCTTTTTCTTATTTATAGTCTAATACATCTGATCTCAGGTTCAGAAATTTCTGATCTTCACACCAGTTTTGACTGCTTCAATTTTGTTGTATTGTTTTCCTACTATATACATTTTTCTGTGATCCTTCTCATTTCTCTCTTTGGTATGTACATCTTTAGTGATAGCCAAGGGATTATCATGGAGGCTCTTTTGCTGTCTCTTAGCAAATCTGTGAATACTTACATTCTTTTAATCTCTGCTTATCCTAAATCAAATCAGCTTAATTCCCTGACTGCTTCTGTTGCTTCATTCTTTTCAATTCATCAATGTATTTCTGATAAAGAGATGGCCAGAAGTGAATGCAGAATCTGGATCCTGAATCTTATCACTATATATTTAAAGTAGCTGTGTGAGACAGGTTTTGAATCAATGAACAAAGACTTCACAATGAGACATTGGTCAAGCTGATATATTAAGAAGGTTACACTAGCTCCCGAAAAATTTGCATTTGCCTACAAAGCGAGAGGGATACAACTTAGGCTTAAGTACAGCAACTCCTGAACACAAGCAGATAAATCAGACTGTAACCTACACAAGTTGAGGGAGGACCTCAGCTGTAAACTCCAAATAGTTTCAAAAAAATGAAGCCATAGATTTTAAAAGTCAGTAATCAAAAAATACAGGAAAAGGGAGAAAATCACTAGAAATTACGAGTACTGCTACAGTGGCACTTCAATTTCTGAGATGCTTGGGGACATCATCTCTCATTGAAAATAAAGGTGATTGATCAGTTTGTGAGAAGGACCTTATTAGATCACTCTCTTTTGTCACCCCTGCATATAATTCAAAATATATGAATAGCTTAGCTACTGTCCCAGCTTTTAATTCCATAAGAGGGCATCTCCACCTGCAGACGTTCAAGTCCCTTTCAGAAAGGAAAAATAAGGTTTTACATTTGTTTGATTCCTAAAGGAAAATATTTATATGTATGTACATATTCTTCCAGACTAGAAGTGGAGCTTATCTGTACCTACTGGGTTCAGTTTTCTACTCATCTATCAATAATTTACATATTTCAGAAATACTCAAAATCAGGGATTTCTCTTACATGTCTCCCTCATACCTACACACCAAGAAACCTATTTACAAACTAATAAACTATTTTTGCAAGTATCAGACTAAAAAAAGAAGCCTAGTAACTACTTTTACTATTGGAATCACACACACACATGTGTGCAAATATACACAAATATGTAAACATATTTCCCATATATAAATGTATATAAAACATATGACATATGCATATATTTTAATATATAATTTGTATTTTATATCCACATAATTTACAAATTCTATGTATATTTTAAAAATAGCATAAAAGAGAAGTCTTTGTTCCCTTCTAACAGTATTGTGATGTAGGGGCATATCTGTGACTAGTCTTCTACTCCATTTAATCTCATAAACCTAAGCATTAGACATTTTAACATAGCAAATGCCTTTTCTATAATGGGTATATAAGTAGTGTGAAACAAATTATGCTCATGGCTGTGCTTTGTTTGGTTATATATTTTTCAAAGGTGTGGGGAATAAAATCCACTCTTTATGACCTTTTTTTCTCTGTTTAAACCTGCCAATCAGTAATGGCAACTAGTGACAATTAGAATGTTTTTTTTTGTTTATTGTGAGGGTTTTAATTTTGTTTTGGTTGAGACTATCTACCACTGAATAGTGGTACAATATACAAGTACAATACTGTATATACTGTACAATATACAGTTCTTATACAATAAGAACTTTGACTTAATACAGCTCTAGGCCAGACTGAATTCAATTATATGGAAAAGGGAAGATTTATAGACCACTGCCAGTCCCAAATTATCAGAGATCCACTCTTCCAATTACTGGTTATGAAACCAGATTATTTGACTATCATTCTATAGAGAAATAGAAGTGTTTTCAGTCATTCAGCAAAAATGAATGATTTCACATTTGTGAAATGTTAGTGACGTTTTTCATTGGATCAATTGCTTTTTTCAACCAGTTCTAGTGTTCAAATGCAGATAAGAGTTAATGGAATATACCTGAAGCCCAAAAAAGGCAAAAAGAACAGACACATAAATCAAAGCAAATTAAACCAAAACAAACATGTTACATTAGGCTAGCCATTAACACTATAACTAGAGCATTCACATAGGATTTGGAAAACCTATCCTCTTCTACCTGACAGGGATTTGAATGCAGATCTCACTCTTCTGGTAAAAAGTGTAAGATCCTTACTAAACACCTTTTTGAAACTGTAAGTCAGATCTAATTAGTGCATAGTCTTGTGTTGACAACAGTGCATTTACCCATCCAGAAGTTTATAAAACTTGTACAATAATTTCCTTATTAATGATACACAATCTTGTTGTGTTATTTCCACAACTGAAAAAATTCACAATATATGTTGCTCCACAAAGAATTAAATAACTTATTAATAAGAATTATGTTAATATTTAAGGAGCAAAATCCATGGGTTGGACAGTAATGTGAAATAACATATGAGAAGATCCAGATCAGCAACGGCAATATACAAGAGTGATACCAAAAGAAAAGATGACAGATTGATAAAGACAGTTCTGGAATGGTTGCCAAAGCCTAGGAATCCCAGCAGAAGAGACTAAACAGAATTGCAGAGAGAAAGAACCTAGTAGATAATCGAGAACAGCAGGTGTACAGACTAACCAGATACTGTCGAAGATGTAACACACAGGGAGTCCTGTGTCCAACAGTGGATTGATAATGGCAGATATGCTAAAAATATGTTCTATTTGTACTACTAATGCAGTTGTATGATGCTGCCATATTTGATTAAGCTGTTTCATACTGTGTCTATCTCATATACTCCAACTTCACGTGGTTGTACACAACACCATGAAGAGACATAATGGAGCAGAATTGTTTTTTCAAATGGATTTGCTGTCAGTTTGGATAAAAGACATTTATGTGTAATCTCGCCTTATGAAAGACTATGTGTTAATGTAACAAATAGGGAATACATTCAATTACTCTAATAAATCTGTTGCCCAAGTCACTTTCTTTTTATCTAGGTCTTGGCCATGTACAACTCACACTGAGTGCTCAGGGAGCACTGCCTGAGTGAAAGCTATAAAAGCAGGCTCCTATGGTACTGAAGTCAGTGGGAAGTTTTCCAATGATTTTAATGGAATTTAGATCAGGCCTTCAAGAGAGAAGACCATTAGGTATTTAATCATTTAGCTTTTATGTATGCAGAAATTAGCAGAAACTTCAGCCCAAATAAGGCACTCAGATTCCCTCTGCGATTCATGAAGGTATCTCTTGTGGCATTATTACAAAAAACCTAAGGATTCAGAGCTTTTAACTGAGTAACAAAATCTGTATTTTCTGGTGGTTATCCATGACCAGAAAAAAAAGCTTGATCATTAGTATCCTACAACCTAGTTAAGTACCCTTAATAAGCTACTGGGGCTGTGTTGCAAGGAGTTCACTGACTCTCAATTGGACACAGTCCTACAGTGTCATCGGATATGCAAATTAATGTTGTATTCCATCAAATATGTATTTGTAGGCATTCTTTCTAGGCATATTAATACTTGTTTAACTTTAAGGAGTTGCTTACCTCCCACTGAGTTTGATGGAACTCAAATTAAGTAATCAGTTTGAAGCAGGTACTTATATGTCTCCCTGAATAAACTAATTAATTAAGTGCCATTTTTAGATTTTTTTTTAAGATTACATTACTTTTGACTTCCAATTTCAAATAAAGAAGTAAATAGTCAATACATCATTTGGAAAAGGAATTTGGGCAATGGCTGTTGTAAATTAACCTCACAAAAAATATCAAATCCTAGTGAAATATAAAGTTTTTTGCAAAATTGGACTTCAGATTGATCTTTCCAGTTCTAAAATGAAACTTTAAAAACTCACAAAAGGAGGCTATATAACGCATAATTGTTTTTGTTGATGCAGATACTTAAAATTATTCCAAGTCAGGACTCCTAGGAAAATCAAAATACCTCACACAACTGTAAAAACAAATTATAGCAAATAACATTTTAGAGCTTATCATGAACAGTTTTAACGGGTCTCTTTAGTTTTAAAAAGTAAAGGATAAAAATGACAACAAAACACAAGGCACCTAATACATTTCTCAACTCATGTCCTTGCCTCTATAAAAGATAAGAGGAAAACACCCTGCTGATACAGAGATTTAATTTGAAGTAACATGCATAAATTTTGATATCTCCTCATGGGTTTCTTAAATCTGCTACAGATCTGCTACATTGTGCATACTGTATAAACACAGTTCTGAGGGTAATTCTCACACTAAAATTTGAAAAAAGAATAGCATGCATATTTAAGATCTCCCTGAAGTGTTTTACTTCAGCAATAAAGCATAGCAATGAAGCAAGAAAAAGCTTGCAGTTGCTTTCCTGAGCTGTTTGCCTGAATGAGATCACATTGCAGCATTTGTTTTATTATGTAGAAGTGGATTCATTTGAATAGAAATGCATTTTTCCACACCCTTTTCTATTTATAAATGAGAAACAAAACAAAAAAAAAAAAAAATCAGACAGCTCAAAGAGGCTTGTAGGCAGAGCTCATACTTGGCACTTTGGATTCAGAAACAGTAATGCTGTGGAAAAAGCAATTCTACAATTTAAAGTATAGTATTTTTTTTAACAAAGCAAAAGTGAAAATAGGTAGGTGGCTACCTTACTGGTTACTGTAATATTTCAGCTAACATGATTTGATGTAAAGTTGAAAGAATATAGACTCATACTTTAACCATTTTTTTCTGGACTCATTAGCAAACTTTCAATGACGAAAATGCTAATAAGACAACAGTTCAGTGATATACTGTTCCCTACTATCATATTATCATCATGAAATCACATCTAACAATTGAGATTTCTTGCAATTTCTGACACAAAAGAAAAAAATAGTATGGAAGATTTAGTCTTGCAATTTTGCCCCTGTACTGACTTTTACAGGTGCAAACACCTGTTGTTAACAAAAGTAATGCCTATCCTATTTAAAGTGTTGCAAAAGATTTTTTATATTATGATATACAATGGTAGTAGCAAGGGTTATATTTTAAATTCTTTGGGCAAACATATTATGAGATGCAACAAAAGGAAACTGAAAGACAATTGTGAATACTGTGCTCTTACTGAATGCCAGTTCAGAATCTAACAGTTTAATTTGTTTATTTATTTAAAAATTACATACTGAAATGTAACAGACAAGTAAAAATGTAGTACATTGTCCTTTCTTATGTCTTTTGTGTCTTAGCAGACTGCAAAGGATAGGACTGCGCTAAAGTAACAAAAAAATTGCAGTAAATATTTTAAGGGTCAAATTTTGTTTTGATTTACACCGTTTTAAGAGTCTAGAATCACTCTAGACAATGGATTTATTCCATAAGAAAGTTAGTGCAAATCAGAACAAGACTGAGAGAATAATTTAAATGCAGTTCTTCAAGCATCATGTGCAGTAATATCAAATTTGTTGGCTGATTTACCATGCCATGTTTGTCTTCAATTGTGGTGGTAGAAATTTTTCCTATGCCATTTATGCTTTGATTAAGTTGTGTGATATATGTGATGAGTAATATATGAATACTGAAATGAACTATGAATTATATATGTATATGTATCATTATGTTTTATATATGAATATATGAATTGCTGAAATATGAACACACCAAAAATAAGCATGGGAGAGGTTTTGGTGTAGCTCAGAGTTCCGAAGTTAGACATGAAAGTTCACAGGATCTTAAGCTTTGTCAGTTTATTAATAGCCTAGATTCAACTATAAGCCAACACCAAGTGTAGATTAAGTCAAAGATTGTCTTCATGAACAAGGGGAAGTTTGGGTCTGCATTAATTTGAAATAAGACTAATCTCCAATTAAGTCAACTACATGAGTCCAGCAAATGGCTGAATCTTTGTTGGATGTCAAGTCAGTATGGTTTTTTTCTGCTGTGGATTTAAACTCTGATAACATGTAATACTTAAGGGTGTTTTGTTTTGGCTTTGGGACTTTTTGTTGTTTTTTCCTCTGGAGAATTCTGGCGGGCTGTTTAAAAGAAAAAATTTTAAAAGTATATATGTAGGCACGTATAAGCCCTGTTATTTTTCATTGTGTCTCCCTGGAGAGTCAAGATTCAGAACCACAGTAACATATGTTAGTTTATAAATACACTAGGTGCAGGCAATGCCTTCTGATCTTCCACCAAATCAAGGGATCCCTGCTGAAGGGACAATAGCCAGAGTGCCAAGTTACAACTGTGAAGGAAGTGACAGCATCACACAGCAGTACTTCTGGCCCTAGCAGAGGTCAGCAAACACAACCAATATTGAGGAAGTTCAGCTTCATTTGCTTCTTGCAGTTTAAATAAATGAATGTTCAAGAGGCATGCTACAGCAAGATCTGTAACCAGTTCACCCTTTACCATATGGATTATAAGCTTTTCTCTTCTTTACAGGAAAAAATATATAATAATATTTAGACACTTTTTGACATTGAACATGTGCTAACATTTATTCAGAGTAATTTGTCTTAAGGAATAATGCTAAAGGAAAAATGCGTGTAATTTTGAAATGGCAATTGCACTTTGTGCTTCTACTACTACAACAAAATAGGTGATGACTATGTATTTTTATTATGCGCATTTAATCTTTTGGCTTTATCCGTGTAACTAAGCTCATATTTTGCCTTTTGTAACCCAAAAAATTCTTTCTCCAGCAGAACAAGACAGGTGCATTTTCAAAATAATTAAATAATATCACTAAATGATGATTTTTTTAAAAAGTGATCAGGAGAAAACAGAGGCTGATTCAGCACTGTTACAATTTTGTATTTTTTTTTCTTTTATAGATTTTTAAGCTACATACATGATTTGTCTAGCTTCCGTTCAAATTAATTTTCTTTTCCAGAAATCTTGCCCAACTACACAAGCCAATGTGAAGACAGCTAGTATCTTATTATTGATTTTTTTTGCTATTATTAGAAAGTGTTATGTCTTTTCATTTAGTTTTCAGACCGTGTAGTCTTTTCTTTTTTATAGCTTCTTCTTTTGACCATCAGAACTCTAGTAAAAACAAACCAAAACCAAAACCAAAACCAAACCCATATTTATCATTTTCACAATACTTTTCTTGTTAGGATATCAGAGTATTTAAATGTTAGGTCAATCTCAGAATAGGTTTTTAAGGATAATGAGTCTAAGGGTCAAATTCTCATGACCCTATTTATGTTAATCAAACCACAGTCTGCTAGTAACATACCTAGGCAGTGAGGGAGTTGGAAACAAATCCATTCCTCCCCTTTCTGATCCCTGTGAGCTAACACTAAAGCACAATTTTACCTTCCTCCCTACTATCTGTCAGCTAAAGAGTCTTTACTATTTTGTTACTGTAGCATCCAAATGCCTCAATGAAGACATAAGCAGTACTTTTCCGGGTCCCTGCCTTTCTGAATAATGTCACATACATGTTTTGTTTAAGACACATATTGTCTCTCTTTTTATTAATGACAATGATTGTTTTTACAAGTTGATAATAAAGTTGCAAGTATCTGAAATAGACCTCACTTCTCCCTTCCTTGCCTTCACCAGTCAGCATTTTTTTATTTTCTTGAAGCCAAAATGAACATCCTATTCTTCCTATTGTTATTATTTATGCTTTACTCAGTTTGATATTCATTGGGCTGACACTCATTCAGATTCTTACATATATTGCCATTGAGACAGCCACATCTAAGAGGATAAAGATGTGTCTGGGAATGCTCAAGATGCTCATGTCAATTAAACTTACAGTGCCATGAGTTTTTCAATTACTCTCTCTTACATATAAAATAGATAAAACAGAAATAGTTTTTACAGAATTGTACAAATGAAAGCTCTACTGTACCTCCATCTCTCTATCCATAAAGTGGGAAGTATGAAATCAACCTCCTCCACACAGAGATCCAAGACTGATAAAAGCAGTATGAAAGAAGTAGAAATTATTACCATTATTAAAAAGGTTGAGAAGAATTTTTGCCCTTTTGGATGGCGAATGATGATTTGTAGGCACCCCTGTAGTGTTTTTCAGAATTGCTTAATAGTGGGTGAGGTTTTCAAACGTACTCAGCTCAGATCTAAGTATGATTTCATTGAAGTCAATGGGAAAACTCCCACTTGACTAGTATTGTTGTTCTCTAGCACTTACTGCTGAAGTTGGAACAATAAAAGTTGAATAGCAAAGGACCAGAAAAAAATCTCCAGCTTTTACATGCAATTGATATACAAAAATTCACCTTTTTTTTTAAAAATAAATATTAAATTAATAAATTTAGCACCTGAAAACAAAAAGAAAAGTCCATTTTCTAATATTTTAAATAATAAGCATTGTAAATATAGACAAATCTGTAGAAATATATTACATCTGGAAATAAGGATGTAAACCTAAAGCTCAATGAATCAGTTATTGACGACATTGAAGCACATACAGGTGATCTTCAGTCTTCCATATAGTGATTTACTGTGCTATTAGACTGAACCCCAAATTTTTATATATCACTGTAGTGTTTCTGGACGCTGGATCCATTTGATGAGCTTCCTGGAGACAAGTATGTATTCAGATTCATAGGAAAAAACTATATCTATCGTTTTGGGGGTTTTATTGCCTTTTATTTAATTAGCATAAATAGCTTGTGATTGTATCAACATATATACACGTGTACTTGTTATACACAACTAGATGAGCCCAGATGTTTTGAAACTTAGAGGAAAATGAAAAAAGCAACAAAAAATATGAGATAGATGAGAGAATGGATAGTAATGAGAATTAAATGCTTCAAGCTCCAGCAGAGGCAAAACTATGGTTAACTTATACATAGGCATTTCTAAAAAGAAGAAAGTAATATGATAAGAAAATAACCTAACAAAATAATTAGGATGGTAATGCTAAAAGTGAGTACAAAAAAGCTGCTATGTAGTATCACAGAAAAAAAAGTACAGAAGATATAACATCAGAAAACTGTGCTGGAGAATATAACACTTTTCTATTTTTACCATATTTACCACCATCCTCCATAAAGATGAACAGTGTCCTCATTATCATTTGTAATGTTCCTGTTAAGAAGAGGCAGTATTAGACCTATTAATGTGTTTGGTTCTCCTTTAATTTATGATTCTCTCCCCACTTTAATGAGATCTGCTCTACAGCCCATAAAATAATTGTTATGGTAAACTGACTTTTTAAAATTAGCTACACACCAGTTGGTCCAGAAACCTATTCGTCTGGACTATTCATGCACAAAATACCTTTGTGTGAAGCTCTTTCCAAATGTGTAATGACTGGAGTAAGTCCAGAAGTTTGCCTGCAGAGTCTCTCTGCATGATTGCCGTTGCAAGCAGTCTTACAGTTTCTTTTCCCAACAAAGTTATGGTCAGCGTTACTGCAGTGTAGAAATGCTGACACTGTTTTCAGCCTAACAATGAAAACCATAGTGCTTCTTCATATGAAATTAAAGCAATGTCCTATTTTAAAAAAAGAGCTATTCTAAACTGCTCATTCTACACTGCTAGGTCACAACTTTCTGTTACAGAATCTTTACAAGAAATCTCAGAAGGGGGAAAAAATTATCAGATTTCCTGATTCGCTTTACAGTCTCATTAAGTTACTTCAGTATGATACAGCACTGCTGTTTGCCCCCCAGACCATGTGTCCCACTGACACAGTTATTCTATCCCAATGATTTCCTGCTGGGAGTGTCAGTTTAGGTCACAAACACTGTTTACTAAAAATACTTTCTAATCAGCCCTAGGAAAAAGTATTTTCCATTCCCAGAAAACAGCACATTGGGAAAAAAAATCCCCAAAACCTAAGGCAACTGAGCTATATCATATTTTAGGGGCTATTTAAAATAGAGATACTGAAGAAAGTTTAATGATCAAGGCATGCCGATAAGAAAACTTCATCAGATATAAATACCGTATAAAACCGTGTGTATGCAGTTCTGTTGCCACTCATCAAAATATGAATATTTCTCTGTGTGAGAAGTGGAACACAAGCATAATCGAGAGCTGGGTTTACATCCCAGTGAAGGAGACAGAAATATCTTTCCACTGCAGCTCACACTTTTCTTGCTCTTCCGCTCTCACAGCAATCTCTGTAGAAGACAGTGGCTGCGGATGAACAGGGAGCTAATCCGGTTGAGACGGTCTCAGCAGTCCTCCTAAATGGCTGAGCATTTTGACTTTGCTGCTTGACAGTTCTACTTTCTTCTCCTTTCTCAGAAGAGGAATTTTTAGACAGGAGCTGTGATTGAAGATGGTGCAGGGAGTTGGAGTAATCTGCTACGATTCCAGAGCTTTGGCTTTTGTAGGGTTCTTAGCAGAGCAGAAATTAGCGTTCTTAGCATTTTTTCCCTTGTGATTTTTTTTTTTTCTGTAATAAAGATCAGTAGTATATGTTTGAACTGAACAAGTCTTAATCCTTGTTATAACCCACTCAGAAAAGAATCAAACGTAACACATATGTACTACACCTGCACCCTAAATTTTATGGTTCAGATCCTGTCTCGTAGAACTGTTGCAACATTTTATGACATGACTGTAGAATGTAAAATGAATAAGGTGTTTCTGCATCTGGAAGCAAGGTCTCAGTGTTACCCAAGAAAAAGCATTAAAAGTTATAATGTAGAGCTGTAGTTCTTTTCATGCTTGATCATCTCATATTGGTTTGTACATATACATAAAATGAACAGCAAAAGGAGAAAAAAGCATCCAATCTGTTAAAGAAGGCATTCTCCTGGCCTCCATCCCTTTCAGCAATGTAAGACTGAACACATGGTTTAGTTTTAACTCCATTCCTGCTGAAGAGGAAAAGACAGAACAGAGGGTGAAATATGTTCCTGAAAGAGAACCCTTCATTATGCACCTTCATAGTTCAGGGGTGGTTGGACTGTCTGGGCTGCTTTTGGGGGGTGTGTCTCTGTGATATACCAGCTGCTAGAACTAGCCTAGGAAAATCCCTTTAGTTCTTGTTGAAACAACCAGTAGAGATAAGGATAAGTATCAACACTTCCCCACCATTGTAGCAATACGACCTACAGGAAATAAAATGTTTCACACCTTTCTTGAATCTGTGAACCATTTATTTCAACAATGGCATTTCCTAAGTTGCACCCTTTTTACATTAAAAATCTATAGGCGTTATGCACTTCCTATCAGTCAGAGCAATAGTCAACCCAGTAAAATCTTGCCCCTTATTTGTATAAGTAATAGAACTTTCCTATGATTTTTCTCTCAAAAATAATAAAAAATAATGAGTTTACATCACAGCAAAAATAAACTGGTGTTTAAGTTTTCATTTACACAATTTTTGTTTCTGTGAATCTGCTTCTCCCCAAAAGAGCAGAAGGTTAAGATCAGAGCAAAACCTAGAGAAACCTGCAGTTACTGCGAAATATTCAGCAAACAGGGAAAAAACCCCAAACATTATAAGATTACCCGAATTGTCAATAAACATGAACATGCAGCATTCTTACCCAACAAGACACAAATCACATCATTACACCTCTAGAAAGACCATTCAATGACAGTAATCTATCATCACACTTTTAAAAACTGTCTTAAAAATGAAACTCAAATGAATCAGGATTTTTATCATCTTCAGGCAATGAAAGAGTTGGAAAAGTCACTCAATGAGACATTTGAAATTTTTCTCATTTGAATTGCCTGATCTTTGAAAGTTGTTTAAACGTATAGAGCATCTGCCTTCTCTGAAAATCTTAATGTCAAAAAAAAAGCCAATCTTCAATCCACTCAAAAAGTCTGTTGAGATATGTAAAATATATTAAATATTCAACTGTAAGTAAGTTGTAACATAATTTCAACTTATTTAAATTGGAGGTGCTCCTCCCCTCTCTGAGGCAAGGAACCTCTCTTCACTTAATGTAAAACTGGTTGATCCATCAAGTCTATTGCAGAGTCAATCAGCACAATTTTAGTTCCAGATGCGCTATCTTTTGCTCCATAGGTCTGTCACAAGGGTTATAGGAAGAAGACTTAGGGAAAAAACAGATGCAAATCTGTGAAGGATTAGGCTTCAGTATCTCCCTTCCTCATGAAACAACTCATTTTTTAAGGGTGCAATTTTTCTTGCTTTCTGGAGCAAAAATAAACCATTGAACTTGATATCTGAAGTTTGTATTATTTGAAAAAATATGTGTAATCCATCTATATTAAGTTTACTGTAATATTAACAAGATAACTAAAAAAAAAGTAATAGGAATTTATGACATAGTTGAGTTAGTAGTACTACAGTGACTGTGACTTTTGAAGAGCTATGCTGTATTTTAACTCTAAAAACTTAATCCTCGCTCTAAAACAGAAGCTTAGAAAATAGCACTTAAAGAATTTTGGAGAGCAGAGTCTGTCATAATACCCCAAAGCACTATCAGCTAGACCTTTGCTTATGTCTACACAGACATGCCATTAAGTGATTAGTCTCTGTCTTTTTCTTGACACAGATCAAGCATCAGAAATGTATTTGTTAAACCTATGTAGATGATTTGTGATATTCTGCAGTTAACAGTGCAGTTCCCCTGCAGCACATACTATTTGTGCTGTAAATTTCTGGCACATCTTCTGAGGATATTTTAAAAGTAGAAACAAACAAAAATATACAGAGAAATTTAAAATTAATAAGTCCTTAGGGAGAAAAACAGACTTGTTGCACACTTAGGGGAAGGGTTTCAATTCATTTGAAATATTTGTATTTAGAAGTCCTTTCATTCGCTGCTAGTTTTCGTCCTAGAAGGATGGACAGGAAAGGAAGGGAAATGTTATTGACAAACACTTTTATTCCTTACTTATGAGAAACAGACTCACCACTGTATAACAGCAATATTTTATGGAGAATAGAATACAGAGGATAAAACTTAATTTTGTTTGTGTAGCCACAAAAGGAAAAAAAGCCTGAAAGTCAATGTGATCTCTGCTGGAGTAAGCAGTTAAAGATTTATTTTACTTTTTAGGAACCGCTTTGTTTCTTTTCTTCTCTCAACTCACTTTAAATTTCGCAGAGAGTGCAAAGTAGGTCAAATATTTCTAGCCATGCCAACAAAATAATAAAGACAAACTAGTACATATACTTCCTTCATAGTTTCAAGACACCGTTTTATGGACTTTCTATGAAGCCTTTAAGGAGATGTGATTAGGATGAGGATTAAAGGCTATTGTGGATAATATGCTGTTTAGGAGATAAAACCTCAGAGGGGGAAAAAATGACCCATTGTTACACTTGAAATAGGCTTACACTGGGCATTTTTAGCACTAGCATTATTTACTAGTCTGGACAAGATGGTAAACAATCTGATGCCCACATCTGAGGAATGCATGCAGACTGTTGAGACTATGGTACAGTCATATTCAAGGAAAGAACTGGAAGCAATATATTACCGTTCAAAGGAACTAGCCAAGTATGAAAAATGCTAGAAACCTAAATGACCCC
The DNA here is from genome assembly GCA_013400755.1 of Pelecanoides urinatrix. Classification (NCBI taxonomy): domain Eukaryota; kingdom Metazoa; phylum Chordata; class Aves; order Procellariiformes; family Procellariidae; genus Pelecanoides; species Pelecanoides urinatrix. The sequence continues at coordinate 7,383 of VZTQ01008825.1, read as the reverse complement.
ATATACTTGTTAAGTCAATTCAATTAAATACATTGAGTTTTATGCTTACATCCTCAGAGAAGAATGCGAAAGACAAGAAATTCAATGGGAGTTAATAAATTTAGGCAAATGAGGAGGAAATTCAGTGAATAAAAGATAAGGTATCTTATAGGCAAAACACATTATAAAGAATAATTTGAGTTGAATTACTGATATATGTTTCTGGGTTCTAAATTAACTGTCACTAAGGCTAANTGTAATTTGAAGTTGGGAGCTCTCTTTTACTCTCTTCCATAAAAAAAGGTAAAGGAGAAATTCCATCATCCATAAATAATACTTAACCTTTCATTCCAGCAGGCTATAGAAAGGCCTTTCTTTTCAGGGTGGTGGGTCCACAAAAAATCTCACCACAGAACTGAGGTTCACTGCAGAAGTAACTGCTCTTCACCCATCTGGCTGGCAGAGGGCTTACCACATCTGCAACCTTAAAACCAGACAGTGACAATGAAATAAAGGTTTTGAAGCCTAGCCCCATACGATCTTGAGCTTCTACCAGTTGCCCTTTCCTTGAAGGCAAGGGAATGGAAGGAAAGCAGCTGTTGAGATGGAACGTTTCCCTTATGTTATAAGTTTTCTCCATAGACAAAGCAAAGAGGGGAAACCTGATAAGTTGGCAGATGTGGTGGGTTTTTTGTTTGTTTGTTTTAAATTTTTCCTTTTTTTTGATTGTCCTGAACAATATGAACATGAGAGATAAGCTCTGTACTCTTAGTTATGTATAGCATTTGTTACATATAAGCAGATGTCCTCTGTGAACATCATCCTACCTGTTCATCTATACACTGAAATTCATAAGACATTTAACTCCCTGCTGCCTGCTATGACCAAAGTCTGGCCCTTGCATGAGGCACTTTTGAGTTCATAGCAATAAATAAGAAAAACAAGTGTACTGTACATGTTAAGTACTGACTTTCAACAGATATGTGAAGTAGGTAAGTGGAATACTTCCTATTTTAAACAATGGACACCAGACTAAAAAAAAATCCCAAACAAACCTTTAGAAGAAAACAATAGTATTCCCTTCCCCTCATTCTTCTATTATTTTCTTTTTCTTCTAAAAAGTCCAAAAAAACCAACAACTTTTTGTACTGCACCATGAGGTTCAGGATGCAGGCTACTCTGAGGTCAAATAGCACCTCAATGTTAAATGGTAGATCACATTAAGAGTCTATAAAACAACACTGTTATCCAATTTGCCAAATGGTTTGAAGACATGAACTAGTGATGACATATATGACTCCTAGCAAATGTCATCTGCACCATCTGTGGACCATATTGTGCATCAGATGGCAGGATAAAAATTGCAGTAAGAAAGTTTCAGAGCAGAGCTATGTTCCAGGGACTGTAGCCATGATCATCATAGAACAGCTCCACTGGGCTGGTCACACATCTAGGGTAGAAGATACCAGCATCCTGTAACAGCTGGTGTGCTGTGGTCTTGAAGAAGCAGCACACAGTCAGGACAGACAGATGAACCACTTCAAGGATGTACTGAAATACAACTTCAAGTAATAAAAATTGCTAAGACAGCAGACGGGTAGGATGGGTACACCACAGTTCAGGTTGAAGAGACTCAGTTGAATCTAAACTTACTAACAGTAACGTGTATGGTCTTGCTAAACTGCTGTCAGGGACAGAGGTCTCCAGTTAAGAGATCATTATTGTTCCCTGCTAACCTCTGTGTTTGGTTTCCTTACAGAGTGCAGGGAGTGGAGGCTGATATGGCCATGGCTGGGTCTGGTTCCCCTGTGGAGGCAGAACGCAAATCTGAATTTGGCAAGTCAGAGGCATTTCTGATGCTCGTGATCCTGCACATCTTATCAGAAGTATTGCATCCATAGTAAAGAAAGAAGACATCAAAGAAAAAAAAGTCAACAGCAACCCTTAGGGCTACGCATGAAAGAAATGGGAAAAAGACATCCCAGTAAGGCACTGTGTTTCGTCTGGGTTTTTGTTTGTGTTTTTTTCTTTTCCACCTGTTACAATATTTCAGGACAATACCTGAGATGTATTCTCTCCACTCCTGAAAGACAATGTAACAAATAGAATTTGGTAAATCTCAGAGAAGGGATTCTTTTGTGAAAACTACCTAGTAGGCATTGTCTTGCACTTAAGTTGATGAGAAACTCAATCTTAAGTGTCTGCATTAATTGCAGTTGAAGCAACAGAAGTTAAATGTTTAGATACTAGTTTCAAAGCCTCACTTACATTAATAAAGCTAGTTCCAAATTTTATCTTTAAGTAGTCAAACTAATGAATTAGTTCACAAAATTATTTTAATTTCTAAGTGATGATAGAAAAGGCTTAATTAATTTCAATAGATTTGAGATCAGGCTTTCAATATCTCTGAATTCCTGGAACTAAATTATATGTTTATGTATGCCTTCAATTGCAATCTGGATTTCCAATAAAACTCTAATCNTTATCAGAGGTTGGTAAACATATAGGGAAACCATTTGTCCCATGACTAAATAAAAAAAATTCAAAGAAAAACTCCATCTTATTTTTCTTTAAAAATAATGGTCGCAATAAGTGTGGCTCATCTGACTAAAAGTAGATGTCCTTCACAGTTGTAGATGTCCTAGTACTCATCAGAGTTATAACAACCGATTCTTCCCCACATTCACATACGCAGTTTAAAAAAAACAAAAATCTATAGTCAGAAGGCATCTGCAGTTAGGCATTGAGATTTAGAAAACATCAACATCTGCAATTCAGCTTTCTTACATATATTACAGTTAACATCCAACTTCTATATGTATTCACAACATGCTCTCATTGGCTACATACCCATTACTTCAGTTTTGCCTGGACTGTGAGTACCAATCAAGACTGTCCAAACTAAAGCCTTTGAGGAGACACCAAGGTTCTGTTGTTACTCAGTCTGCAACCATGCTGATATCTGAATTACAGTGATATTTTAAGGACCTTAACAAACAGAACATGGATTTTGGGGGAAGTGGAGTTGACTGACACAGAAGAGGCACAGATTAGGTGGAGATTGCTTACAGATAATGGTAGGCTTTAATGGAAATTCGGGGTTGAGTCTAGCAACACGTGGCTAATGTGATTGGTTAGACAGGAACTTGTGTGGGAATCTACAGTCAGACAGGGCAAAGTTTGGACAAGGAAATGAGGAGGTGCTGCTCATGGACAAGGGAGGAGAGGCATGTTACAGATCAGAGAGGTTAGAAAAGGGTGATTTAAGTATATCAGGATGTCCATCACCCTGGTTGGTGGTTGTTGTGTTGGAGCATTGTTGCATTCAAGACATCCTGGCCTCCTCAGACTACAGAGAAAATCACGAGATTTGACGCCAGTGTTGAAGTCAATACTTCTATAAGTGAAAGCCTCCCAGCATATTACCACCTCCTTTCTAAGCTTGAATTAGCACCACCATAACAACTCTAGCTTCTTCCAGCAATGCTGCATTGCTGGGTCACCAAGTAACCTCCCAGAGTTCTGGGGAAGAGCTTCACTTACAGCGTATACACAGCAGTCCACATGCTCCACGAGTCTGACGGCCCAAAACTGGACTGCATATTTCTTCTTCTTTGCAGTTATTTCCCTATCTTGCCCACTTTTTTTGGGGGGGAAGTGTAAAAATACCTGCATCAACAAGGTCTAGTACTACATCTCCTGTGTCATGCATAATAGTCTCAGACATCCTAGAGACATTCCCCAGGAAGACATCCATCCTCATTGTGGCTACAACAAGCACAAACATCAAGTATAACATATTTCTTTTCTCTTTCCTTTTTTTTTCCCCTTTCTTTACAGATAGCCACACTCATCCCATCCTATCCTTTCAAAAACCCTCACACTTAGTGAAAGCAGATGGCATAATTATCTACAAGTGTATACCCTGTGACACCCTTGAAAAGCAGGATTTTCCCCTCAAAATATGGAGGTACTGCCTGCACTGATGTAAAGATAATCTACAGCAAGCCAAAGTCATTTTTGAGACATGCTTTGTTGTGCAAAACTTAGAATTCATGGACAATCTGGGTTGCCTGCGGGTCTAAAGGAGGAAGAAGAGTGGTCTTTCCACCAGTGTTACAAAGACTCAGAGAGAAGGAGGTTCTGCAGGATTAGGAGGCTTATGATTTGTTAAAATGTCACTCATCCCAGATATCTTAGGAGATTTTCCAGTAGAGCAAAGATAGGTAGCAACAGTGAGAGATTACACAAGAACACTGACATCCAATTCTTGCAGCTTTACTGCAAGAAGGTTGAAACGCTACTAATATAAGACTGGGAACAAGCAGGCAGATCATATCAAAAGAAAAATGTGCCTATTTCATACACCAGCAGAAATTAAAGATGGTAAAGAAATACATTTCACATCTGGGAAGGTCTCTCAGGTAAACCTTTTACTATTTTTTTTTCGTTCTCCAGTGGCAGTATATGCACTCCTCATGGAAGTAGAGTGCTCTGGTTTGAAGAAGACACATCAGTCTGCACTCCTATGCTCATCCTAGCTTTTTGACAGTGTTTACAGGGCTCCCCCACAATATCTAAAGGGGTCAGTTACCCCCAGTAGTAACAGTGGAGGTGCTGAAATGTCCCTCAGCACTGAGAGTGTAGAGAGGTCTCTTTGGAACAGCTGTGTTGATGTTCAAGGATGGGCTAGAAGAAGTCAGGGGAGGTTCTCCCACATGTGGCACATTACCACCTACACTACAGCCTTCTGCAGTAGGAAGTCATGTAACAAATAGCCTATTGTAGGCTTACCATTTGGGGACTAATATAACATAATGCCTCTAGATAATGCTACAGAAAGTTGTAGGTAGTTCTTGCCTCCCACATTACCTATGTTTGTTCCTAGACAGGGCTAAAAAGCAAGCTGAGGACACTCTTACTCAGTTCATAGTGCTCAGCCTGATCTTCAGAATGTCTGTTGGCTGGAAGGCAAATGTTGTGATTTAGCTCTCACCATTCTCCACTTCTTAGCAAGAGATGAAGATATCCCCATTCATTTGCAATTCAGGCTTAAATGTTCTGTTTGGAGGATAGGAATCTTAATGATTTTAGGCAGTGAACATATCGATGAAGCCAGCATTGGTCTAAGTCCATGAGCAGCTTGTTGGATAGAGATATGTGAGGAAGTTATGAACATGTGCAGAGCCTACTCTGTAAGCACTAGAAAAACATTAAAACTGATGGAGGTCAACCATTAATTTTAGTGCCAACGGGAAGAGGTAGTGTTGATGTACAGTTGCTGTACAGGGTGCTGTGTGGTAGATCTGCAACTACATGCTATAATTTAGGCAGTCTGAATCTTTCTATGTTAAGATCATTGTTCCCCTTTACTCCTCTATGTAAAGCAATTGTCAGTTACACAGCAGGATTACTTGGGGGCATATCAGTTTAAGGATTTTACGATGTCTCTGATTGACATATCTTTTCATCCTTATTTGGTGTAATGACCACTGACATGAAAACTGCTGCTTGAGCTAATCCATCTCCCACTGAAATCAAAGGGAGTTTTTAATACAGGTACCTTTGCAGAATAAAGACACCTTCAAGAAAAAAGTGCACGTTCACAAAATTTTACAAATTCCTCTCCAGACAGAACTGCCAACTATTTACTTTTGGCAAAATACCAGCTCCACAACCTCAGGATCTGACCAGCTGCCGCCTGTCACACAAAAAAATGAGGTGGTAAATGCAAGAGAAGGGCAATGAATTCAGAATAGCTCCTCTGTGTCCATGGCCTATTGTCATGTTTATTCTAGCATAATTACAATGCCATAAACATTCAAAATACAAAAACACTGTCACAAATGGCAGCTTTAGGTATTCAATAGATTCAGCAGCAACCAGTCCATAGTAAAGCTAGCCAGACTGCTGGAAACTAGTCAGGAAATAATATTTTGGTAGCTGCATATCGTGAAAAATGCAATTTCATTCTCGTTTCTGTTTGTTTTCATTTTTTAATGCTTCTTTTGGTTGGCAGTTGGTTGATTTATTGGTTCAAATACCCAAAAGCATCAATGGGTGTTAAACAGAATTTCTGTAATTTTGGAAATGTACAGACTGAGACCTCATTAAATCAGTAGTATCCCTTTTGAAATCACCCATGTCTACTCCCAGTGCTAATGTAGTCGAATTAGTAATTATGCAATTGTTCAGGACTAAAGAATTACAGAGTCTGTGACTACAAGCGTATTATAAACAGTAATCATGCATTTGATATTCTAAAAATGGAGAGAAACTCAATTTCTTTGTATTTCCCATACAAGTACCATATATTAACTGAGTGCATATTTGTGTAGAATTATTGCTTGTAAGTTTATTGAGTTTAGCCTTTAGCATGGTAATTGAACCATACATAGTAGGGCATCCAAAGAAAACACAATATTAGTAATATACTTCCCTGCAGCTACATGTTTTACAAAGAAAAGACATCTAAAAATCTTGAACATATCTTTCCATCATCCTTCCACAAAGTTTGTTTGCTTTCTTCCCCCCCCGCCCCCAAACAAAGGGTGCACATATTAGCTTCAATCTCTCTTTCACAGTTGTTCTGCTTACAGGTTTTCATGTTTTCAATATTAGTGATGGGTAATTTGACATGGTAAAGTATCCAGAGACAGCTGTCAGCTGCAAAGTTTGGAACAGGTTCTGCACTCTGTTTCTCCATAAAGCAGAGAGCTAGTGTGTCTAGACTTGGGAATAAAAGATTTCTTTCTGGAGATTTTCAAACATAGCGGTTTACAATTTAGAGAACTTGAGATTATTTTAAAAGGTTGCTCCACAATGCACCTAAAACGAAGGAGCCAGAGACCTACCTAAGATTGTCTTTCCTCCAAATCAATATACCTAGAGGTTCCTTACATTTCAAATAATTTTCAGAGTGAGGTTTAGACCCACCATGAGGCATAACTGTTCCTGACTTCATTTGGTGTGGTTCCTAAAGAAAGAAACAAACAGTGTGCTGCTGAATCATTCAGCATTGGTAAGTAGGTAGTTCTGGCTGAATGAATAGACCATTGTAAATTTTGCTTTCATAACACAGTACAGGGGTTTTTGTGTGAATAAAACAATTGTCTTCATGTGGCTGCCTCCTTTTCTTTTTTGTTTTTCTCTAGGGTGCTTAACACCACATGGTGGACAGTAATTATGCATGATCTTTATCTATAATGTAGAAGCAACTTCCTATTAAAGACAGCTTAAGTGTCCTAGGAGTACAAGATCATGCAGTAAAAGCACAGGCCTATGCCATTCTCTGTGGTAAATAATACTCCTGAAAAAACTTCTAAAAAAATAATCAAAAGTACAATCATTGTAAACAGAATTCAAACTTTCTCTCCCTCAAAAGAAAACAAACTATAAACCTGC
>VZTQ01008822.1:79305-309408 GCA_013400755.1 Pelecanoides urinatrix | reverse complement strand
GCTGACCGGCCTGTGGTTCCCCATTTTTACCTGCAGGTCGGCTTGCGACAAGACTGTCCATCCGGTGCATGAAGAAGGGTGTATAGAAAGCCTCATACTGAAACCTGTGTAGTAGCTGGGCTTGATTAAACATTATATCTGTCTTTATAGCCCTGGATGCTTGGCCAGCTGGTTTTCCTGCTGGAAAAGCTTTCCCCAGCAGCGGTTTCCCCGTCCATCTCCCAGGCGGAGGGGAGCAGCTCTCCGGCCAGGCTGGGGGATGCCGGCCCAGGACGTTTCTCCTCGCTGCCTTCATGGGCTCACGTCTCTCGGCTGAGTAACTACATTTCTCTGCGCTTTCCCTGTTATTGGTTTTAAACTGGAGATTAAATACAGAGATGCCGTAGAGCCCGTACGTGGCACTGACCTGGTTAGAGGAGGAGACCTGGGGCATGTGCCCAGAGCTGTAGTGGGTGTTTTGCAGGGACTGTTGACGACTCAAAGTAATAATAAGCTTCATTTTTGCACCATGTTCTCTCCCCATCCAAAGGCCAATTTCATGCTTTGTTATGATTTCAATGTTTTAGTTTATGCTGCAAGTGGAAAATTATGTTAGGATTCAGAGAAGCTCATTAAAGCACATTAAAGCTCTCTGTGAGACGGTTCTCCGGAATTAGAGGCTTTAACCTTGTTTAGTTAAAATTCAAAGCCAAGTTTGGCCATGGCAGGACTGGAAGGGATGGTTCACTCCGAGGTTAATGCACTTTATCAATGCACTTTAAATTCCCTTTGCTGTTTCGCCGGCTGATGCAGTGTGCGCATCCAGGCAAGTCTGTGCCAAGTTCCAGGGTAAAGCCAGTGCGCTCCTTCTGATGGCCACTGTGGGCCAGAGCGGTTAATGCAGATTTCAGTAGGTTTTGACAAAGAGTTGAGCCTAAAAAGTTGTTTTTTGCAGATCTGACAGCTGCTAATCCTGGGGCGGGATTAAAAGTTGGGGGAGCGTAGCCACCTTGTACCTGAGTCCACCCTACAATCTCTGTAAAGCCTAACTCCCCTGTTCCCGGATGACGATGTGATCTCTGTCACTTCTAATTTTCCTGTTATTTCCAGCTCAATTTTGGCTTTAGGGAGTTGGAGCTTTTCCTTTTTTTCATGTAGCACCTATGAAGCCAAGACCCTGTTTCCTTTTAAACACCTGCAAAAGGACCGTGCTGGATGCAACCATGAGCCCTGCATCCTTGAAAGCTGCCTTTGGTCCCATCCAATTTTTTTCACCCGCTGCCACACAGTCCCTTTCCTTCATGGAGGAGAAGGATGGATTTTTTTATCCATGAAGCTTGCTGGGCAGCTGTGGGACGATACCTCCTGAGCTTCTGGTAGGGTGCGATGCAAAAGGCTGAAAAAGAGCTGTACCGCAGAGAGCATCACTCGCGCCATCACAAACACTCAGACTTGGTCAGTGCTTGTAGTTGATTTATTTTTAACATTCCAAAGGGATTTGGGATTAGAGCTTTGTTCTGCAGACGTCCAGGCAGTAGCAGATGGGAATAGGATGTGCTGAGTTACAGCATGAGAGCAGCAGGCGCGTGGGTGCTCTCGGGGGTTCACCGGTGGGGTGGGGACCGCGTAAGACAAGTGACATGACCGAGGTCCTGCGAGGAGTCTGTGGCAGAGCATGGAGATGGATGGCAGTTTTTGTGGCTTTTAGGCTCATGCTCAGGTATGTCAGGGTGGTGTAAAGGGTCTTTATGTCAGTTGGATTCAACTTCCAGTGTTTCTTTTCACGAGCTGAAATTCTCTTCTTGGCCACTGCCCCAAGTGGAGGCTGGCAATGGGCTGTTGAAAGAGGGGAAAAAATTAAAAAGAAGCAAAACAACTTTTTTCTTTTTTTTTGCCTAGTAGGAAAGACTCACAGGACTGGAGTCTGCTTTTGAAACGCTTAAACGAGTGCTTTGAAATTTGGCAAAGGAAATATCCCTGAGCAGACCTGCCTTCAAAGCCCTTGCTAAGTGCCTGCTTGTGTGGGGATGGTGCAGACAGTGAGGAGGCTGCTCTGTTCCCGAGTTTAAGACTTCATTTTGGAAATGTTTTACAGCCAGCAGGTGTATTAAATGTCAGCGCTGTTGCCTGTCACCCTGGTTAGAAAAATCTCAGATGAGAAATGGGGAAAAGCAAGAAAACTGGTCATCTCAGGCATCAGTCAGAGCTGTACCAGAAGGATCCGTGTATCCCGCGGCTGAGCAGCAGCACAGGGTGAGAGGGCTCGTGCGCTCGCCTGCGGGATGGCAACTTGCCGTGGAGAATGCAAGAGCTTTAACTCCGAGACGCTCTCGAGACCTGTGGGGAAATCGGCTTCGGAGCCCTTTGGGGAGAGCTGCGGCTCCGGCAGAGCAGGTGTGGGACAGGGCACGGAGCTCCCACCGGGAGCTTGCGGGAGGCAAGAGGATGGTGCAGCGCAGAAGCGATTGCTATTTAAGGTATTGCTTCATGTATATTTTTTCAAGCTATAATATATGTAATAGAGCTATAATATGCAGTTTGTTAGGGCAAGGCTTTCCTGCATCTCAGATACCTGCTTTAGGAGCACGGTTGCACCCCAGCCATGGTATTTCCTTGCAGAGACGATAAATTAATTCCCTGTGCTCTGAAGCAAAAGCAACGTGGCCATTTTTGCCATGCCTTGGTATTGCTGCTGCGGTCCTTGCCTGGTCATGATTTGCAAAAATCACTTCCTAAGTAAATAACGATCCATGCATCTGGGAGGCCGGGGAGCCGGGGACATTATCTTTCTGAATTAATTTGATTGTGTTTAATGCGTGGGCAGTGGGTGGTTGGGGTTAGCGCAGGAGTTGAAATTTGAGCAACAAGTTACAAAGCAGGTGACTCATTCCTAGTGCTCACCGAAAGCCAAGTTGGCGGAGAAAAGATGGGCAGAGGATCTGGCTCCGTCGTACCCACCCACGGCCCAGCGCCGGGGGGTTGATTTAGGTGCAGGGCGGTGGAAAGGGGTGTGGAGCATCGCTGTGCACCGAAGGCATCATCACAGCGGGAGCCCCCAGTGCCTGCTGCTTCCTCGGGGAAGATTTTAACATCCGCAAGGGATTTTTGATTTTTTTGGTATAAAATCTGATAAAAGCAAAGTGATGCTCCTGGGGTGTTAGCAGCACACAGGGAGAGAATATCTGAGCCACAGGTTAGCAAAGAGAGTTAGAACTACGTGGGCATAATTCAGCTTATCCTGCACGTGGAAGGGAACGGGTGCCTTGTGCCCTTGCAGCATCCGTTGTTGTACCTGGCACGTTGCTGATAGATAGCATTAAGTGAGATTAATTGTGTTCTTTCTGTCTTAACCCCCATCGCTCTTCAAGATGTATAAAGCACCTAGAAAGCTTACCCAGGGGGGCTTACCATGTTTTTCATGCTTCTAGTCCCTGTTTCTGGATAAAAAGAGCCATTTCATCCGGCCACCATATGCAGGGGAGAGCGGTCCCCGCACGGGGGACCCGTGGGGCCAAGTGGAGACTCAGGGAGATGGACCCCAAAGGCAGCTCATTGCGTTACTATTTGATCCAGTGTCTGCATATCCACTGCATGCATCTGAGGATTATGAAAAGACTTATTAGACCTGGAGGTCTTTAAACATCAGTCTGCTTTCCTCAAAACCCATTGACCGGGATAAGATACACCAGGTAGCCGTTAACACTGATTAGCTAATGGGATCCATCTGAGCTCATAAATGTCGTGAAATGACGGGTAATGTAATAGCGACATAAAAGAGCGGCACGGCGCAGGCATCCTGCTCGGGGAGGCGGAGGTGCCGCCACCGCAGCCCTTTGTCAGCGAGCGCTGGCTGGTGCCGAGAGCTCGAGCTGCTGAAATGAAATCTTAAATAAAACTTTCTGGACAGAAAGTCTTCAAGGTAATAACCTTTTTTTTTTTTTTTTTTTTAAATCTTCAAGTATGGAGTGGATTCATGCTGGGGGATTGTCTGTGGCTTGCCACATGCACAGGCAAAGGAGCTTTTCCAAGCAGCTCTGTCCCCCACGTCACTGGGAGACTGGGCAGGGACATGCTGGTCTGGGTGGTGCATCTCGGCCAGTGCCACCCTCCATCCTGGGATCTCCTTCCAAAGCAGATGGTCACAGACCACCGACGAACCCTTGTGGCCCAGCGATAACTCCAGCACTCAGGACAGGAGCATTTTATGAAGCCCCTAAACCATCCCTGACCCTGCAGCTGACAAGGCAGAGGTGTCAAATACAGCTCAAAAACTATTCCTGGGGACCGAAACCCACAACCCTACAGGCTACCGAAATAAAAGGCTGCAGAAAACATACTGCTTTTATGGCATATTGCAATTTTCTGCGTGCCCTATCTCATGCTAACAGCCCACTGCTCTGCAAACTGCCGCCCTCTCCGTGCCCGCCGCGGGGAGGCCAGTGTCTGATGTCCCTTCCGACATCACCTCCTGCTCTGCAAACATTCACGTTGTCTGATTTAGTCACTCCAAGTTCAACTCCAGGCGGTTGTTCTGTGCTCGTGTTTTGCTTTTACTGTACTGGATTGTGGCAGAAGCTGGCGGTCCGAGTCCTTTGGAGCTAAGGTCTCTATATTGTAGACTGGAGTTGTCCTTCATTTTATTTTACCTTTTTTTAGTCAAAAACAGGTGTGTTGTTGTTTTTAAAAAAAAAAAAAAAGACAAAAGAAATTATGGAGAAGCAAACATTGTTTGAGCCAGGTCTGTGTTGCGTCCTCTGTTAAATTAAATTGCGTGTGTAATTTCAAAGTGTAGGTCACTTCAGCTGCTTAATTGACATGGGTTTGAAGTTGATGTGCGTCACGTCCCTAAAATATGGACTTGCGCATGGTGGTATTGCTGAGCCTGTTGCTTTTGGTGATGTAGAAATGGAAAACAAGTTTGCATTTGCTTCTTGAGCCTTTCTTCCTCCATGGCTTCTAGTAAAACGTGAGACGTCCCCACCGTCTTCAATTTTTTTTCTTCCCTGGATGCTCACCTTAACACACCCATCTCCTGAGCTGCCCAAGCTTCTTTTTTTCTGTGGCTTTCTGGGATGAAACCCAACAGCATCCCACCGTGGCACAGCCTGCCACCCCACCTCACGTCAGGACCATCTCTAGGCTCAGCCTGAACATCTCTCCAGGCAGAGAAGCCGTAACAAAATCCATCTCCACCCTGCCAGGTCCTGCAGATCGGCAAATAATGATGTAATAACCCCAAAGTGGAGCCTTCAACTTCAGGAGAGAAATCCATGCTTCGCTTCCCTGCTTCCCCTGCCATTTCAGCTCTTTGTGCATTTGGCCACAGCTCATCCCAGCATGTGTCAGAAGGAGAAGGTTGGAGGGATTTGTTTAGTTCTGCTTGTTTTCCAGTTCAGGTTTGCTTGTGTGGGGCAGCCGGTTGCCTCTGCAATTTGTAATTTGCTTCTCTGCCAGGTCTGTGTCGTGGTGTAACCCCAGCCGGCAGCTCAGACCCCCCCAGCCGCTCGCTCACCCCCCCGCTGGGCTGGGGGAGAGAATCGGAAGGGAAAAGTGAAAAAACTCCTGTGTTGAGATAAAGCCAGTTTAACAGGTAAAGCAAAAGCTGCTCACAAGCAAAGCAAAACAAGGAATTCATTCACCACTTCCCACCGGCAGGCAGGTGTTCAGCCATCCCCAGGACAGCAGGGCTCCATCACGCGTAACGGTGACTTGGGAAGACAAACGCCATCGCTCCGAACGTCCTCCCCTTCCTTCTTCTTCCCTCAGCTTCATATGCTGAGCATGACGTCGTACGGTATGGAATACCCCATTGGTCAGTTGGGGTCAGCTGTCCCAGCCGTGTCCCCTCCCAACTCCTTGTGCCCCCCCAGCCTCCTCGCTGGTGGGGTGGGGTGAGGAGCAGAAGAGGCCTTGGCTCTGTGTAAGCCCTGCTCAGCAGAACTAAAACATCCCTGTGTTATCAACACTCTTTCCAGCACAAATCCAAAACACAGCCCCATACAAGCTACTGTGGAAGAACTGAACTCTGTCCCAGCCAAAACCAGATGCGTTACTGGGGTAATGCATCTTTGCAGGGCAGCCAAGTAGCCCAGGAGCCAAGGGGAATAACCCAACATGGTGACTAACACAATTATAAGGTGTGGAGGGAAAAATGACCTGAGTTATTATGCTGTTTTACAGAAGCTTTTAGCATTTCAGACAGCTGCTCTAGCCTAATGCTGCTTTGCTTTTAATTGACTAATAATTGCTAGTCCCTGAAGATGGATGTTGGTAGAGACACAGGACGTCTCCTCGCTGGTTGAAGGGCAGGTCCCATTTTGGTTTCATTTCTGACAATCCATTTTTATTGAGTTGCTTTTGGCTCATATTGCTGCAGATGAAGGAAACGCTCCTGTCCCTGGAGCTGATCTTTTCCCTCCTCATTGTTATTTCAGACCTTGGTAAATGGTTCCCATAACTGTGTTGTGTTTGAGGTATATGTCTGTATGCCTATATTGTATATGGAGCAGCTTATTTCCTGAAGGGACCTAACTGGTGTAGGAGCTAAGCCTCCCCTCACAGGGTACAAGACAGGTTGGCCAAGACCCACTAAGCTGTTGAGATCCAGGAAAACCAAGGGGAGTGAGGAGCACGTGTTGCCCCAACATGCTGGGCTGTTTGCGATGCCACGCTCCATCACACAGCTCGGAGCATGCTTGGTATGTTCCTTCTTGCTGAAACCCAAAAAAAGGCTGGGAAGCGGGGTTTATCTGTGATGGAAACCACAGCAGGGGCCAGGACTGAGGCTACAGGACTTCATTATTTTGCTTCATGAAACCATGGCTCCAAGCCCAGCCTCGGACCACGGTGCTGGAGCTGGAGGGGCACGGGGACGATCCCTGCCCCAGGAGTTTGCAGCCAGCTCACATGGGAGCATCAGTCTCATAGCAGGGTCAATTTGAGCCTTTATTTCTTACCGGTGTAGATCTAAGTGTGGAGAAAAGGATTACCCTCAATAAAGGTGAAAGCAGAAGCAGGGCAAGTGATCACGGGGAAAACATCACAAAATGGTCTTCCAGGGTGAGCTGCCGTTTTGCCTCCTGGCAGCCAAAGCTAAGAAAGGAAAAAGAGGCTTTTCCATTGATGCAGGACCATGTTCGCGCAAAGAAACCCTCCCTGCTCTCCCCTATTAGCTATTTTTTTCCTTCACAGACTCCCTTCGCTACTTTCTATATTGGTTTGGCATCTCGGACAGGTCAGCTGTGAAAGCTGCCATGATCCAAAACGTGCCAGCTGAGGCCGGGTTAGTTCAGACAAATAATATCTCCAAGGCTGATCTGAATAGCTGACTTGCTTGGGAACAAGAAGCTGCAAAAGCCCTTGCCAGAGCGTATGAGACTTTCCAGGATCTGGCGACGCTTTCAAGAAGTCACCGGGGAGACATGAAAGTGCAGAGAGCTTCCAGAAATTCGTCTGTATTTCTTATTTCATTGCGAAGGACGGTGGTGATGAGACCGCGTCTGCTCGCCCGCGGCCGAGGGACTGCTCAGGGCAGCTGCAGGGTAGCAAATTCAGGGGGAAGAAAGGGAAAACCGACTGTATTAAAAATGCAGAGCCCTGTGAAGCTGTCACGTACTTCCCCGGTGAGGCTAAAACTTCCATGGGGTGTAAGGAGGCTCTGCAGGTAACTGTGAATATCTGGAGTTACAATAACGAATGGTTTTGGAAGGAAAAAAGAAATGTCATTTGCGGTAAAAGCTGCAGCAAGAAATGCTCCATCCCCGCTCTGCCGAAGTAGAGGGAAGGTTTTTGGGCTGGAGGCTCCTGGGTTTAGCAACTTCGGTGATGCTCATTTTTTTTCTTGCCTCTTGTTTTTCCTGGCCTGTTGGGACAGACCGTGTGCCCCCAAAGACTCGCTTGGATTTACTTTGCCAATAGCAGGATGTTCATAAAAGCTTTTCTCTTGAAGTTGCGTTTTAAGAATTTCCTATTGTTTACCCAGAGATAGTTCTTCATTGATGTCATTTAATTAATCAGCCTGGCATTTGGGTCGTGCAATAGCTCTTTACTTCCAAGCGCAACATCCCTTGGAGCCCTCGTTTCAACCACAGCCCGTTTTGGCTGCCAAAAGAGTTTCTGCTGCAGCCGAGCATCGCTCCCCGTTTGCATCCTTCTGCAGGCGGGTCCCTTTGCCGCAGCAACTTTGCATCCCCAGCGCAATCCCTGCAGCATCCTGACCCTCCGCAACATCGCTCACCCTCCACGGCATCTGCACAACACAGCTCATAGAATCACAGAATCACTAAGGTTGGAAAAGACCTCTAAGATCATCAAGTCCCACCGCCAACCCAACCCCCCCACGCCCACTAAACCATGTCCCCCAGCGCCTCATCTACACGTCTTTTAAATCCCTCCAGGGCTGGGGACTCCACCACTGCCCTGGGCAGCCTGTGCCAAGGCCTGACCACTCTCTCAGGAAAGATTTTTTTCCACAGCAGCTCCCAGCCCCTCACTTGCCCGCAGGGTGCTGCCGTGCACTGACTCTTGGTTTTCCTGCATAGGAATTGCATGGCTCAACCGAAAAACTCTCCTTTTTATAGGCAGGTTTGGTGTCAAAATCTCTCTAAAGTCCACTTGAAGGAATTTATGAAATAGTCTTTCTTATGAGGGCTGCTAAGCAAATAGAGCTGCGTGCGTTTATGTGCTGGATGTGTAGGATATCGTCGGGAACAGAAATTGCACCAAATAAATTCCTTGAAATGGAGAGATGGAAAATCTTTATTCAGTGAGCTGCTCGAACGGAGTGCTAAAGAGCCAAGGCTTTTAGGAACTAGTGTCAAATTAATTACAAAATAAAGCCTTTATGTTTCTGAGCAGCTGGTTTTTACATTTTTAGAGTTGAATTTTGTTCGTGATTACTGTAGACTTACTCCTGCGAAGCGAACCATAAAATAAGGCCAGGGGAAAGTTGTTAAGGGAGCCATGATATCTGTAACTTCAGGGCCTGACTGGAGTGCACACGCTGAGGGTTCAGGGATTTTGGTCCTGTTTTTTTTTGTAGTGGGTATTTTCTCCTTGAGAAAGTTTTTTCTGGTGCTTTTGTCAGTTAGGAGGGCAGGAACCAATGCGTGCTGCTTGCGTAAAATTTAAAATAAAAGGCAAAAAGAGGACAGGTATAAAGACATTTTATGTAGTTGCTTTTGGAAGCCTTTGCAGTGTGTTTTTAGGGTCATTTACGTTTGGATCAGGGGATGTTCCCACCACTGGTGGCATCGGGGCTTTTTCGGAGCAACTTCGGTCGCTGCACCGTGAACTTCCACTGCAGCAGATGGGAGCGAGGGCAAAGCGATGCTGTCAACAGCATCCCGGGGAGTGCTTGGAAATAAAAATACCCATTTAGTTTGAGCGCAGGTTCTCAAAATTTTGCATTATTGCAATCTCCTGCTTCTGCCGCAGCAGCCGTCGGCTTTTACAGCAGGGTGGTGGGGTTTGTCCGACAGCTGCCATTCCCTCCCAGCATAGGGTTGGCCAGAGGCAATGTGCTTCTGCCTTTATGTTAGAAAGAGAAGTCTCTGTAGGTGCTTGGATATCAAACTGTGTAGTTTGGATGGGGGAACGGGTAATTGGACCAAGGATTTGGTGTTTGGTGCAGAAAGGGTCTTTGCGGTGCGAGTAAGACCCTCGTCTCAGCCTTGAAGCTGGAAGAGGCAGCGCATTTCAGGGGCTGGCAGGTTCTGCTGGAGATATCTATATATAGATATATATAGGTTTTTATATATATATATATAAATAGATATATATATACACACACACTTGGCAAGCTAATGAAAATGATATTTTTCTACTTTAAAACCATGCTGTGTGTGCTGGAAAAAACTCATTTCCTTGCCCGGGTTATGAATATCTTCTGAGGTTATTACGAGCTGGAAGCAACTAAAAGCACTGAAATGGGCCACGTTGGCTTCGTTTTCATGTGTGCTCAGCTCCAGGTCCCAGATCTCTGGCTTGAGGATGCTCCAGGGAGCTGAGGGGTGGTGTCTATCAAGCAAAAGTTTAATTGCACTTTTTCTTATGTCCTACAGCTTGGGGTCTGTCTCTAGTTCAGGCTGTCAGGTCTGTGTCTCATCTGCACCAAGTAGCAGGCGGTGCATATTGGAATATATCTATATCAATATATTTACAAAAAAAAAAAAAAAAATCCGGGATGATCTGGGAAACCATGTTTGCGCATGAAAAGCTTCGAGTCCCCCTTGAGTGTGAAATGTGCTGTAAAAATGTGAAAAAGGAGCTGGCGGATACCTAAGCCTGCCCTTTGGTAGTGGGTAAATAGACTTTAGGCTGTAGCAGACCATAAACAGACTCTCTGGAGGTCTCCACCAAAAATATCTGAGTGTTGGTTTTAAGGAGGGATGCCGACGAGCTGCCCAGCTCCCTTGTGTCCTGTTACCCCCTGTGTTTGCTGCAATGAAGGGATCTTCTTGTCTTTCTCTTGCCGTGCTGCATTTCACACTTGCATTTACAAAGCAAATTGTCCCTGTCCTGGGGTTTGGGGACATCGTCGGGCAACGCCGCTCCCTGTGGGATCACGAGTGTCATTATAATTAACCTGAAATTCCACATGTATCGGGATCTCTTGGGAAGGTTTTGAGTCGAATAAGGAGTTAAGGGATAAAAAAAAAATCTTGCCTTTGGACTAATGGGGCTTTGATCCATCATCAGGGATGGAGCAGGGTTGCCCCAGCCCTGGGTGCAGCCACGGAGGAGATGCTCGTGCCTGGCCGGTGCTTCATGTCTTGCACTAAATACCGTGTTGCTGCTGCTCAGCTGAGGGATGTGTACAGCAAATCCGTTAACATACCCCAGCTCGTGGCGAGAGCCGGGGTTTCGCTGGCTGTGGCTGGTCCTTGAGCTTCGATGGAGCCGTTTGGAGGTAGTTCCTAAAATCCCCCCTGCAACTCAAAGCACCGGCCCTGCACCGCGGGGTTCTGGGTCCCAGCACCTTTCTGGAACAGCGAGGGGCTGCTCGGAGCTGTGGCTGTACAAATAATAAATAGCGGCTATAAAATCTCTCACTGGATCGGCTACTTCAGCAGTAATTTAAATTAAAAGGCTAACTGAGGTTAATCCTTTAGCCAAAGGATGCTTACAGAGTGTCTGTGCTGGTCTGGCTGCAGAGGCTGTGGATCAGGTACTTGTGGGGGTTTGGGAATACAGAACACAAAATAATTTTGTTGCTGTGTATTTTTTTTTTTTTTTTAATTTCCCCTGGAAAATATTCCAGTCCTTTTCACGCAGTCTTTATAAGGCTATCTCCAAAAAGCTGTCATGCAACAAACGTGCTACTTGTATGTTTGCTGTGAACAGCAGAGCCTGCCCGTTGCTGCTTGCCTGGTTATATCAGTATATATACTCCATAGTCCAAATCTGATTCAATCCCACATGGAAAGTTATCAGGAATGATTTATATGAACCCAGCGGGAGACAAGGGGATTTGCCGAGAGCCTCGTCTTTGCCCCGCTGCTGTTGTGGCTGGAGATCTCGCTGCGCACGACCTTCAGCGGGGACCACGATGCCGGGGTGCAGCCCGTGCCGGGCTGCGATACCGCATCCCGCGCTCTCCTCCAGCGCTGCTCTGCTCTAAAAAGTGACTAAAAATACCAAAGTATCATGCCTGGTTTACTGCCACTCAGTGATTTTGAGATCCAATCTGCCCCATTTACAAGCATGATTTTTTTTTTTTTCCCCCCTGCCTGCTGGTACCAATTTACCCTGGAATCAGAAAGTTAAATTTGTCGTGTCCTCAGCAATGACGATGATATAAAACTGCAGTTGCACCCCTGGGTGAGTGTTTGTGGCTGAAACACAAGCCAGCAAACGGGGCTGCCGCTGCCCCCAGCTGTGCTGGCTCTGCCCAGCTAAAAGTGGGAAAAAGAGCAAAAAGATTTGACTTCCTATAGACAGTCAACTGAGCAAGAAGGGGCTATGGTTAATAATTCTCTTTTTGCAATAAATTCACTCCAAATTTCAAGCACAGGATTTTTTATACCTTGCTATAAACCAGTGGCTGCGTAGAGCTGTGCCTGTCGTCCCAGGTGGTTTGAATAGATGGATCCATCCCGGGGAAATAGATGCTTGGTTGCAATGAATCCTGCCCATCATCAGCCTTAGGCTTAAAACATTTATCTCAGTTTATGTCTGTCTATACCTATATATACATCCATATGTACTTCCCTCCCTGCTTTGCCTTTCTCCACTGATTGCAGGAGTCTTGGTAGCAGGGTTTGGATCCCTGGTTTACTGTGGAGGCCTGAATTCAGGTGGGATAAAATCCACTTTAGCTGTTACTTTCATATTTTCCCTGCCATAAGAGGACCATTTGTTTTGCAGGTGTCTTAGGAATAATTTAGTTCCAGCTGGGGATAGACCTGCCGACATCTTACTCGAGGTAACACTGCTTCGTTTG
This sequence comes from Pelecanoides urinatrix, assembly GCA_013400755.1. NCBI lineage: Eukaryota > Metazoa > Chordata > Aves > Procellariiformes > Procellariidae > Pelecanoides > Pelecanoides urinatrix. The sequence goes on along the minus strand of VZTQ01008822.1, from coordinate 296,987 downwards.
TGGTATCTCCGGATGATGAAATCCTGCCTTACCGTAACGCGTCCGCCTGGTAGGGAGCAGAGAGGTGAAGTACGATGGGATCAGACGTGCTCGGTCCCAGGAGCAAGCACGGGACGGCTCTGGTCCACGAGCGCATCAGCCACCTGCGAGCCGATGCTTGGAGGTTGTCTTGCTCTACAAGGTAGCGGTGGCAGAGGTAGTGTGTCGGAAGCGATAGGTTTTACCTAATGAGACCTGATTGAGCTCACTCCCACTGTCAGTGTTTGGCACGAGAGGGTATAAATATGGCTACGACTCCTCGTATTGCCATCGTTTCCGAGCACCTTGCAGGTGTGAATGCCGGTGTCCTCACATGCTGCTGCGGAGTCCGGCACTGCCAACATCCCTATTGTACCTGTCCGCGGGCTGCCTTTTCCCCACAGGAGGTGAGAAACACGATGGCTGCCTGTCCTGCCTGCTCCATCCACCCAAAGGGAGTCCTTGAGATGAGACTCTCACCGCCGCGCTGATGGCACGAGCACGAGAGATGGGGAATTGCTTTGCGTGCACGAGCAATGGAGAACAGCTTTGTTTGCTGGGATTTTCTGCACCGGAGAGCACCGGGACGTTGCTGGGAGGTCTATGTGCAGCCAACAGGTGCAAGAAGAAAGACGCCGTGCATACAGGCACCCCAACATTTGCTCTTCCAAATGATGTAGCCACAGATTTTGTGTTTCATCACAAGAAAGTTGAAAAGAGCGCTTTGTGCTAACTTTTGAGCATCTCTAACTGGAAGTGCGTTCTGGAAATATCTTTCTCAATTGACTGGAGAGAGAGCTTAAGAGCCGAAATGGTGGTACTCCGAATTATGGCTTGATTATATGCCGGTGAAAACCTGCAGTGCAAATCCCTTGGTGTGCAAGGGGTGTAAAACCATCACCTGACCATATGGCCGCGGCCACTCACACTGGCCATGGTGGCCAGGCTGGTCCTGAGCTCCACCCCAAGCCCTGTGCTGGGTGGGGACAGGCTTTGCTTTTTCTTGTGCCCCAAATATTTCGCTTCAGGCAGAAGTTGTAACACTCAGGGCTGTAAGTAGTAAAAGCCTCCCGGGGTTTTAAGCTTCGCTGGCTACAGAGAAATGCTGTTTTCAGTACAACGTTTAGTACTTATCTCCGCTGCATAAGGACGAGGGAGCGGTTGCTGCTTTTCCTTCGGAAAAGGCATGAGATGAGGTTGTCTCACTGGGAGTATTTGGAGCTCTTTGTCCTTTTCATGAGGCTGACACCTCTCTCCTGCGCCGGCTCTGCGGAAAGGCTGGGCTTTCTAGGCAGGGAATGGCCTAAAAAACTCCAGACATGAGAACAGTTTTATAGCGAGGAGCAAACGCTTCTGGCGTTGCCTGGGGAGGAACCGTCGTGTGGGTTCTGAGTATCTTGGGAGGGTTGTGGAGGGGCTGAAGGTCATGGCTGAGGAGTCTCCAGCCAAACTCACCCTGGATGACCAGGACGGACCAGCTCACCAGCATTTCCCCATCCCTCCTTTGGTTTTGGGGTGCTGCCTGATGGTTTTAAGGTGCCCGGGAGTTCTGAAGACAGTCAATCAGCATTTTCTGGAGAACTCATTTGGTACGTGATATCCTTCCTTAGCTGGAGGGGTTTGGGTTTGACACTGGCATTTCAAGTCCAGCTGTTTTGTCCACCCTCTTTGCTAAGACTCCATAGCACCTGCATGAGCATCTTCACGGGGATGAGTGCTGGGGGGACCCGGGGGCTCCCGCAGCACGCTCTCGAGGTATTTTTGGCAGGGCCTACAGCAATATTGCCCTTGTCAGTCCCAGAGCTGCAGCTGCTGCTCAGTAGGGAGTTCAGCAAGGGTAATGAAGAACAATTCATTAAATGAATCAGTGGGGAGAGGTTAGGAAGACAGATTGTAATTACTATCCAAATGAATCCTGGCCTTCAAGCTGGATGCTGGCACCTGTTAAAAGGCTCCAGGGCTCCTACGGCCGGGATGCACAGAGCTCGTCCGCGGGTTGCTGCTGGTGGAGGGACAGCCTTGGTGGTCACGAAGGAGGAATGCAATACACAGCCTTTCTCCTCCTTCCACACCATCTGCTGCTTCCTAAGGGCATCGTCCAGGTGGTTGTCTCGTCTGACCTCCTTCAACGCGGGTCTGGTGATATCCCAGTCCCCTGGCGTGTCTCGGGCCGTTGGCCTCACTTCACCCGTGTACGATGCATGTTTGTACATGCCGAGTGGCATCATACTTGTGCTGGGGCATTGGTTTTCATAAGATGAGAAACTTTTTGTTAAAAAAAAACGCCCACCCTCTCCTCCTCAAAAAAAAACCCCTAAGCCGGTAAAAAGCAGAGGATGGCGTTCCGCATCGGGTTACTGAAGGACCAGTGGATGGTGTTGTGCAAACCGAGTCCTGGGAAATTAAGAGATGTTCATGGGTTCATTTGTGTTTGTGTGGGAGAGGAACTTTGGTGGGATCATGCAGATATTGTTTCCAAGACTAAAAAATTATGGTCTGATGGGACAGAGCTCCTGTCGCATCATTCTGCATCAGTTTGTTATGTGTGGAAGTAATTAGGGCTTGGTGGGGATCAGAGAGAGGGTAGCCATTTTCTTAGTTTATGGACCAACATAATTCTCAAATATTTGGAGCTTCACCATTATAGTTTATTCATTTGTTTGCAGAATATTAGTGCTATATTTCTTTTTAAATATCCACTCAACCAGTGCTAAATTGCAGTGATCGCTGTGGAGGTGATTTATGCCAGCTATAAGGACCCTCCATAAGTACTCACCATTCAAACAAGTGCTTGCGCCAATATGCCATTACAGGGAGTGGCTGATTGCACAAATAATAAGAAAATGGCAATATCTCTTAGTGAATTAAATGTTCTAGCCGGTTGTGCCTCTGCGTTAGTGCTGTTAGAGTTTAACTCTTCTTGAAGGGTAGAATATAGGGGTATGAATTGTGATCCACGGGGCGACATTTAATGTCATACTATAAAATAAATTATAAAGAGAGTTGGTCCTGTTCAGTGGCAAAAACTGGTTTTGAAGACGTATATCGATGCATTAGGAGCATTATGCGTTATGTAGCAGCTTGTCAGCAATGGTAGACTATTACATTTGGGATGTTGGCTGCTGTTGGTTTGTAAAAGAAATAACATTAATGCCAGCACAAGACTATCTTAGCCTCCGGCGGTACCTAGGACCTCGATAACTTCTTATTTAAAAACAGCAGACTTGTATAAAACCAGAGCTGACGTCCCTGCTGTTCCCATATAGTTGTGCGAGAGCGATGCCCAGGGGTGTGGGCAGACATGGAGCTGAGTTCAAGAAAGCATCTCCCTGCCTCGCCTTGCGGAGTGGTTGACAGGCCCCGCCGGGGTATCTCGCTCTTGGAGGCCGAAAGGAAAACCCTGTCCTTGTAAACACATCTCTGACAACTTTTATGGCTCTGCTTTCCGGAGCTCCATCCCTATTACTCTTCTCCGTTGCGAGATTAAACCTGACACCATGAAGGTTGGATAATATTTTGCTTGTCTGACATGCTTCTATGCCAGGTTTCCAATAATATAAAACAAACACAAATTTAAAGAGAAATCCATTTGAGGGGGAGAAGATACCGAAGTATGTCATCTGCATGCGTTTTCCGTCCTGCTTTATGTTAATGTTTGAAAGAGCCATGCCTTGCCGTGCTGACCAACCAAGTCACCTTTTGAATATGTGGGTCTGTGAGTTTTTTGTATTCCCCCAGTGTTTTTGTAGGACTGAAGCACATAATCCTCTCCAACGAAGAGGATGCCCTGGTTAGGCTTGCATCCCCCTCTGTGTGGGATAGGGACTTGATTCCTTCTTTCCTTTTGCACTTCGCTTTGGAAGGGAGATGAAGTCCTTTCTGCCCGTTAGGTGGGAATTTCCTCCTTACCCAGCTGTCAATGCCATCTTATTCTCCTTTGGAAAGAGATCCTCTTGGGATTTGTCGCTTCAGAAACCTGTTTATTGTAGGCATCCATTGCGATCTGCTCTTGTCAGCCATCATTTCATTTTAAATAATGTACCGCTACCTCCTACCCGGGTGTGAACAAATGGACCATCGTGATGTGCTTGCATGGAGCCAACCGGACCGTGCTGTTCCTTCCACCGCAAGTGAAGTAATGACATGGCTCAATGCCACCGTTGGCTCAGCAGGTGCCACAGGAGAGCTGGTAGCTATGGGAATGTATCGCTGTGCCAAAAACTCAGAAATAAGGTCTTCTTTCCTCCTAAACAGGATCTTCTTCCTATCATCTCCTGTGCGTTCCTGCCCAAACCCATCTCCATTCTCCCCAGGCCCTTTCAGCTTCAAGGTCCCCTTCTTCTGGACCTGTCTGGAAAATTCCTTCATTTTTCTTTTTGCTCTGGTGTCCATGATGCTGTTGTACGTGGCTTGATAGGATATGTGTCTCTGAACCTTTGTGTACAGCAATTGTGGAGAAAATGGTTGTGAAGGATACTAATTTGCTCTCTTTTCAATGGTTAGTACCTTCATCTGACAACTAATGTCTTGCCTTGTCAGTGAGCTCTCGCCTGCGTCTTTGTCTGGATTTAGAAAAGTAATTTACAGACTTCAAATTACTTGCTTTTACCGTCATTTTGCTCCGTATTGAAAGGATCATTTATCAGCAGATATGCTTGTCCTCTGTATGGTTATAAACTGTGAAATACCTTTTTCTCTATTACTCTGGTCAGGCTTGCTTGCATTTTGACTATCAGTCTTTTTTGCCCTATTGGTTTGACGCACAGCGGGATACACATTGGTGTCTCGGAGCTTTTGATGGTGGTGACTTCTGTGGTGTACGGGGAGTCTGTTTGAGATACCCATGCTCTGCTTTTTAATTTCACAGGATACACATTTTTCCCTTTGCGCACTAAAGAAGGGCTCATTGTGTCACTCCAGTAGTATTGCACAGGTTTTGAACATGTTTACCTTTGTACTTAAATGGGGTTTTTCAGGGGAGCTGTCAAAAGTAACAAGTGATCCGTGAAAGAAAAAAAATTGGTATTTTTGTAGACTATTCTCAAGGCACATGTTTGTATTTTTGTTTCTGGCTTGTGCTGGACCTTCTTTTTATTGCAAGTTAAAGCATTACGAACAGCAAGGAGTGCTGTTTTCCCCTAAGACAAATAAACTGAGGTTAAATCATTCTGCTTTGCCTCGTGTTCACTGTCTCAGGTGTATCACGGCAGTTCATATATACTGATGTTGCCCTTTCCGAACAGCTCTATCCTTTTATCCTGATGATCTGAGAATGGTCTGAATCCTTCCCTGTTACCAGCGAGCCCAAAAGAGTCTGAAACGAAGAGATTCCCCTAAAAAACAGTTATATCTTCCCAAATAATCATTCATAGCAAAGGTGAGGAACAGTGTAACCCCGTTTAATGTGAGTTGAAATGAATGTGGATGGGTTTTTGAACTTGGCAATGTCTTTTTAAATGCTGTTATAAATAGTCTTTTATAACTTGTTAGGGAGAGATGGAAAGCCTTGTGGCTGAGGCTCGAGAGAGCAGTACCCGCGGTTGTCCCGTGCCATAGTCTGCCGCCGCGGTGGGGCTTTGAGCACCGTGGCTCAGCCCTGCTGTGCACGGCTCGGCTGCATGCAGGCAAGTTTTATATATGGGAATGCCATATGTATATGGTTTGGTAGGAAATTGTCCATATAGGCATGTGCTGCCCAGGGTTTCCCCCAGCAGAGGAGGTGGAAGGAACCTGCCCTGGGTTTGAGGGAGAAGGTAGCTGGCAGTGGGGCATGGGCATCCCATGGGACCTGTGCTGCAGAGAAAAAATGAAGTCTGCGGGGCTTGCTTTAACGCCTGCTGTCTCTCCACAACTCTAAGCAAGGCTGTTGGCCTCAAAGCCCTCATCACTGTGGAACGGCCGCTGGTGTTTTCCGGCTGAGGTTAAACACCGTGTCCATGCTCAGAAAGATGCTCGCTCTATGCGGTGTCGGTGGAGAGCAGGATGGACGGGATGTGTTTTCTGGGACGTGGAGAGATTGCACGTAGAGGTGAAGCTGCCGTTTTGTGTGGCATGTTGTGTATAGGAGCGTGGTGACTGCTGGGACTGTAGTGCAGGAGCTAGCAAGAGATCTTCTAGGGGCTTCTTCAGGGGCTTCGAGGGAGGTCTCTAGCTGCAGTGAGCAGGGTGACTTTCCTCCCTTCCTTTCCTTCTCCCTTTCCCATTTTTTTTTGTCTTTCTTGTTTGTTTGTTTGTTTGATGTATTTGTGACTCCTTTCTGCCTGGCAGCAGGACTAAGCCTAGCAGAAGATTGCCTGAAGGCATCCCCTTGCATTAACACTGCTCATGGCTGCCTTTCCCCTGGGGTCCCTGCAGGGAAAGGCTCTCATTTCTTCCTCCTCAGTTTATTCTCTTTGATTTTCAGTTCTCTGTGCTTTCAGGCCTGGGTCCTCATAGCCCTGGTGTGCTCGCCCAGCGAGGGCTGCTGGAGGTGAGCTGTGCAGCCAGCTCAAACCCCGAGTGGAAGCATCTACATGGGGTTTAGTTGGATCAGGAGTGTGCTTTGGGAGCGAAATCTCCCAACTGTCCCCACTTACCGAGCTTTGGGTTGCACTGAGGAGCCGCCTTGGAGCAGTTGGGCTCAATTCCTTGTGGATAAAACTTAGTGGAAAGATGTGCTTCAGTCCAAATGGGCACCCAGTGCATGAAACGGGGCTTGAGCTGGTTCAGAAGAATAAAAAGCCCTGGTTCAAGTCTAGCATTTGGTCCTCCTCCCCAGCTGTTTTGCTCTGTAGGTCTTCTCCTGGTCCATGCTGTTTGCTGATGTATCCCTTCTTGGTCTCCTCTTGAACTTTGCTTATCAACTAAGCCCGGTGGTGATCCTGCCCCAAAGTTCTAATGCTATTTGCTGGCTCTGGGTACTTCAGCAACGGTGCCTAATTCCTCGTTAGGACAAGCGTTCATGTTCTCCATCATATCACAGCCATGGCTCTGGTGTGGTATTTGGCTCTACAAAGCCATAAGTAGCTGCCTGATTTGTGGAGATGGAAGGATGGATACACACCAGGAGCCTTAATGAGGATCTGTGCTTGCTGGTGGCCCTAAAGAGCAGCAGAAAATCACCATCACCAAGCTTCCTTGGAAACGTTTCCTTGCAGAGTCCTAGGAGGAACGTAGATGATGCCAGCAACACCTGGACTGAAGCTGTGTCTCGGTCCCCTGGCCTTGCAGGTGCTCAGGAGCAGATGTGGGGCTGGGAAGCAGTTGCATTTCTTCCATGCATGTCTCCACACATCCCAGGTTGTGTATGACTGGATGGGTTTCCCATCTTCTCCTGCTGGGCAAGAGAAACATCTGCCAGGGTCACAGCAGATAAGCTCTTGGCCGTGGCCAGCAGCCTTTCGTGGACTTTGACGGTCACTTGCTGAGGGTGGAGTGGAGGGGATGGAGGAACGTCCCTTCCTCTTCAAGTCACCGTTTGATTTCTTGTTCTGGGGTTGGGGTCCCAGACATGCCGCTGAAGTGAGCCTCGGGCCCCTGCCACTTTAGGTCTTGTTTGTTGGATAAACATGCCCTAACTGGAGGTTTTACAGTTAAAATTTTACAGCTGCAAAGGGCCCTATAAAAAGCCCCATAAAACTGCTTGGTTTTATTTGGCTAAAGACTGCACTGGGTACATCAGCATCTAAATCCTTATTCAGCATTTACCTTGCGCTGTTGCTTTTGATACAAGCTTGCTTGTCCCGTGAGTTTCACTAATGCAAGTTTTCTTGCTGTATTTTAAATTACCCTAATTAGATATTTTTGACTCCTGCCTTCAAAGCCTATTCAGGAAAACCCATCTACGGGCCCCGGCTGCTAACGCGGCCTTGCTGTTGTTCAGCTTATCTTCCCAGCTTGAGTGGTTTAATAGGTCAGTCAAGTACTAGAACGGGATTTTCACTTCAATTATAAACATCTTTTTTAAAGGGCATATTTTTTTTTCCTGCAAACATTTCATATTCTCTGCGTCCCTTTTGCTCTGATTGGAGGTTTTTAACTTGAATATGATTTCATGTTTCTCTTTTCTCACCTGCTTCCCTGATGCTGTGATTATAAGGCATATGTCAATATTTGAGGGGAATAAATTGCTGATGACTCCAGCTTCTGTTTAGTTTTATGAATCATCTTGGGGTCGTATGATCTCAGCAACCGCATTAGCGACTTGTGATTTCTGATGGGACTGCAGCCAGCGTGCCGCTTGGTGTTGGGCTCCCTTCCCTCTGAGTATTCGTCGCCAGCGTTTGCCAGTTGCTTACTGATTGCAAAACCCAGACTTTCCGGAGCCGTGAAGCAGCAGAGTGACCCAAAGACGACTCACGCTGCCCGTTTCACGCTGGTGCTTGTCAGGAGTCACCATGTGCAATGATTAGGGGATTTCTAAATGGCTCTGAGCCATTTCATCCTCTTTTAGTATAGGAAGAAGTTCTACACATCTGCACGTTCCCCGGTCTGTCAGTGCAAGGCGTAGGAGGGACTTGTTGTGTTTTAATCTTTGGTTTTCCGTATGTTCTCCCAGTTCAGGGGAAGGCTGAGCCACAGGACTTGTCAATGCCCAAGACTGTCAATGCCACTGCGATCAAAGATGTCACATCTCTGCTGCCCCACCAAGAGCCACCTCACTCGGAAACCCGTGTCCGCCCCGCTCGGAAACCCGTGTCCGCCCCACGTCGCAGAGCTGCTGGTGGCCTGGCAGCCCCCACCTGGACTTTGCCCAGAGTTTCTTTCAAGAGACGCACCAAAATGAGACTAAAGAAAGAGCAAAAGCAATGGAGGAAATCTTTCCTCGTGTGCCCAAGTGTTTTTAACTCTTATTATTTGCCAAGTAGAGGTGGAGTGAGGAATGAATGGGGTATTACATTTTTTTTGTGTGGGGAGGGCACAGGCATCATTGACATTGCTCCCTTTGGGTGGGAAGCGGTGGGCAGGAGCTGCGCCTTCGGGGTTTGATATCAGCAGCTGGATGAGCGTGGAGTGGGCTTCAGTCCTGGCGCTTCCATCCTTTGGGGGTGAGCCCACCTCTAGGCCTGCAGCCCCCAGCACGCAGCGGTGGTGGACCGAGGTGCCTCGCACGAAACCGAGGAATTGCGTTATGTTTTAGTACAAGCTCAAACGCAGCGTGCACGTGTGTTTCTCAGAGACTTAACATGATATGACTCTGGCGAGCTGCAGAAGACATTTGTTTGCTGCTCTAAAACAGCTTTCCCTTCCTCTGTTCCATCTTTTATTTTCTGTAAGGAGAACACGATACACTAAACGATTAAACCGGATTAGATTTATTTGCAAACATTTCCCTTGGAACTGTGGCGTGTGGCCGTTTCTCATCCCTCTGCCAGCGTTCGGGCGGGAAGAAGCATTGATTATATGGGAAATATTATATTATTTCTCTTTTCTCTTCTTGCAGGTGTTTACAAAATATGGGAAATGCTACATGTTTAACTCAGGAGAAGAAGGACGGCCTCTTCTTACCACGGTTAAGGGTGGGACAGGCAATGGACTGGAAATCATGCTAGACATACAGCAGGATGAATATTTGCCAATATGGGGAGAAACAGGTAAGACCTCCTTTTTCTTTCTGCAAACGTGCATGTACTGGTGATTTTTTTGGAAAGACAATCCCATCCCGCCCTCCCCAACCAATGTCTAAACCTAATAGCTCTTGAAAGCACGAGGAGGCCAGTCTTTACGGAAATGAGTTGGTTTTCTTCTCGGTGTCTGCAGCTGCCGGTTGGGACCAGCATTTCTATAGCTCAGCTCATCAGTGAGTGCTGGACGTGGGTGTCTCGGCACCAAAGTTTGGGATGCCAAACAGGAGTGTCATCGCCTGTCCTGGGACAAGGGTGGGCCCTTGTGGGTGACAAGAGGCGTGGTGTCTCCTTCAGATGCTCCAGCATGTCCCTCTTCCCTAGAAAGGCATTTTTGGGAGGCCACGTTCAAGGTGGGACCTCCAGCTGCTGTCTGTGTCTTCCTCCTCCTTGAAATTTGGGGACACTCGTTGCCCTACTTGTTGTCTTTGCATGGGTTAGTGCTGCCTGGGTGGACCAAGGGCTCGGCTCATTGCACTTGGAGATTTGGGATGGATGGCATCTGTCCCCTGACAAATCCAACTGGGTCGGGCATCTTCTGAAGAGCCAGTGTGCTGCCCTGCAACCCTCTAGTCCTGGCACAGAGAAGGGCAGAAGGTGCTGACCAGAAAGGCGGGGGCTGCGTGCTGTCTCTCGGGTCTCGTGGGTTGGGACGGCAGCACTGGGAGTGGACGTGGAAACGCTGCCTCCTGCAAGGGCAGCTCAGCATCTCCCACCATCCCGACCGAGCTGCCACGGTGGAAGTTGCTGGGAACGCTGGTGCAGTTTCTTTAATGAACCCCGTCGTAAAAACAGCGGGTAGGAGGCTGGACCCTGCAAGAGGGGTGGCATGGGCAGGGGACAGCATGGGGAGCGACACGTGCCACCAAAGCCACCCATTTCGAGCAAGCCTTATTGGTTCTTCAGCAGTGGTGGCTGCGGTTTTCATGAACCCACGTTGACGTTTTAAACAAAACATCTAAAAAAGTGTTGGAAAAATTGCCAGCCGCTCTGTTTCGCTGGCAGTTGCAAGGCAGAGCGTTGCAGTGGGAGTTTTTCAGGATGAGATTGTCTGTGTTTATTTTTGGGTAGCAGGAAAGGGAGAGGAGCAAATATCACTTAAGGTTTTGTGTTGCCGTCGCTCTCTCATCCTGTGCAAACTGAGTCCCTTCGAGCACCTTTCGAACTTCTGCTCAATGGCAAAGAGGAGAGTTGGTTGCATTCATTCAAAACTTAAAATTTATTTGTGCGATGTTTGATTCTTATGATTTAAACAGATTCCCACGGTCCCATCAATCATTTAAAATTGCACAGGCTTTTATAGCAAGAGCTTTGCCTTCCAGTTTTTAGCTCGTACTCAAAGTCAGCCTGATCTGGTGAGGGGGAGGAGACGGTGATTTGAAATAATCATTTCTGGCTTGTTGCATTTGTTTGAAGTCTTGTCCTTCTAAAGGCAAAACAGGCTCACAGTACAGAGTGGGAAGATGAAGTGCATCTTCTGCCTCTGATGCTTTATCGCTTATAGACTGCCTTGGGGGAGCCCGTGGGGGCAGGAAACCACCGCATTGATGGCTTGGAGATAGAGCAGGCTTGGACAACCCCACCGCAAGCTCTGTATGTTCAACTTTGTTGAGTTTTGAGCCCCTCTGAGGTTCCCCATGGAGACGCAGCCCTTGTGTCACACTGTTCTTGCTTTAGGCTTGCTTTCTGGAGCTGCCTTTTGGAGAATCTTCAGGAGGAACCCATCCAGAAATGCGCTGCCTTCAGAGCTGTGCTTTTCTATCTCTGCAATGCTGGGAAAGGTGGATCAGTCTTGGCTGGGTAAACCAGACTCTCATTACATAGGAGGCAAGAAGAAAGAAACAAGTGGAGAAATAAATTGGGCGGACAAAAGATGCGGGAGGAGGATCAGTCGAGTCTTGTTCTTGCCGTCTGGCAGGAGAGCTGGGCAGGAGAGCCTGCGGCAGTGGAGAGGAGGGTTCCAGTCTGGTACCGCCACGTCTATGAGCGTCACCGTCATCCGGAGGTTAGGTGGGATGGCAGCTTCTGCTCTGGTCACTCTCTTCAGACAACTTTCAATCTCTGCATGTGGCAAAGGTGGTTGAAACCTGGCCATGGCTGTGGACTTGGGAAAAAAACAACCCCAAGTGCATTCATTTTTTTCAAAAATCTTGTGGCTTTTAGGGTCTTTTGAGTCCAGACTTGACTTTTGACCTCACGCGGAAGGCAGCAATGTACCCCTTTGATTTTCAAGATGCCCCTGATGATGTCCTTCCCCACTCATGACCTCACCCCTGCTAATCTCACGCATATTTAACTTAAATTTGTGGTCAGCTAAAGATAGAGGCATAGGGAGGGATTCTCACGTCCCTAGACCTGGGTTGATATTATGGAGCTGGATTGCACTGGGATAGTTATTAAGATCTCTATCGGACAGTGAAATGCTATAGGATTCAAGGCCAAACTATATAAATAGGGCTCTTGATTTGGTTAAATGGTGTAGGAGAGGCTCCTGGACTCATTGCAAGCAATTTTGGCCATGTTCTTACGTGTCCAGGTCAAACTGGTACTTGATTTTGAAGCTCATAAAACATTAATCTTTGCCTTTCAACAAGAGACTTTTTCATCCTCCACATCCGTACAGCACCTTGTACAAGCTGTCTTCAATCTTCATTGAGCAATCTGGACACTACCAGAATAAAAATATTAACTATAGTGGTTAATAGTTGCTGTTCCCATGGAAACACTTAACTCAGCTCTTAGTAGGTAAGTGAAGGAGTTGATGATTTCCAAATATTTGCGTAATAACGTAAACGTGTTTGGAATTAAATCTCCTCAGCCACTACCACTGGGACTGCACAAACTTGGCTTTCCAATGAAGGGCTTTGTCAAGGACACGCAGCTCTTAGGAGTGAACTTCAGCCCTTGCTATGGAGAGGGATGGGGGCGGACGTGGGGCGAGATCTTTGCGTTGCAGTGCCAAAGCCCCGTGTAGGCACGGGGAGGTCCAGCCACGGGGATACCTCCAGGATGGAAGGAGTTGAATTTTTTCTTCCCAGTGAGTTCAGATCTCCATTAAAACCTGAGCTGTTCTGTTCTCTCCTTATCTTTAACTCTTCAGACACTTCTACAGACTGGTTTTGCTGCCCCATTTTCCCAGCAGCCATCCTGTACCCAGCAGCTGCTCTTCTAGTTGCCTCTTAGGCAATGATTTTTGTGTGGTTGAGTTACTTGACCTTTTTTCTCCAGTTTCCAACTTCTGCAGTGTCCCTCAAACCTGGCTGCTCCAACCATTTCCTTTCCCAGCTGGTTGTCCCATGTAAATCCAAGTTTTCCCAGAGCTATCTGGAGGTGTCCCCACCGACACACACAGACATGGTGTTTGCACCCCATTAGGGCTTCACAGATGCTGAAGGTGGACCAACCTCCATCACCACAGAGAGCTCTTCACATGGAAAAAGAACGCATTTCTCTGGCCCATCGTGGTGGCCTTGGCTCATGCTTCCTGCAAGGGTCTGTCCCATAGAAAACAGCCACCCAAAGAACCCTCCAGGCCCCAGTTCACTGCCTCTCCATCCCAACTATGGCTGGGACACCCCGTGGGACCTGTCCTCCTGCACCCTGGGTCCCTCAGACCCTCGTTGGCACAGGGCAGTTGTGGTTCTGTTGGATGCAGGGCTGATTTTTATCAATGCCAAGTTCCAAACGGTAGCATCTTATTCTGTATTTAGTCCCATAGCTGCTTTGCTTTCTGCTCCAGATTTGGAGATGCCATAAAACCACGTTCTCCTTCACAGCCCCACATGAAAATAGTTGGCGCATGGACTCAAAAATCCTCATTTTGCTGCTGGCTGCATGCCTCAGGATCTCCGCTTGCTTTTTTAAACTGTTCTTTGCAATTCAAATACGAAGCGCAGAAGGAAAATACTGGTTTGTAGCTTGGGATAGGGCTGTTCCAGGAGCTCCTGCCACCACGTCATGTTGGCACGTGCTTCGTAATACAAAAAGTGATTTAATTGTCACTGACTCGGCAAACAAAATGAAGTTTATTGTCTTCCTAAAAAGACCTTACTTGGTATCCGTTAATATCTTGGGAAGCTGAAATATCTTGTCTAACAAGTTGCTTGTAATAGAAAAATATGCCTTTTGCTTGACTGTCGGCGTTTGCAAGCCCGTTATTTGAACATGTTAAATTTGTGTGCAGTCTAATTTTGGAATAGCGAGTGTACACAGACTGCTTCAGTCTTGATTTTCAAGTGCAAAGAAAAGGATATTTTGGCTGTGTCTGGATGTCATGGCACCAGGCAGCCTCGCCATCGTTGGGTGTGCAAAAATATTGTGTCAGAACTGTCAAAATCATGAAGTGCATGGGGAAAAAAAAAAATGGAAATCTCTGTCTTTTGAATTTTGCAATTCTAGAATTTATGGTTTCTAGCGTTTTACTTTAACCATGAGCGTACTAGACAAGAAGAGTGGGAAAATAATTTGCGACTGAAGTCTTCACATCACCTTTGTGCTTTAAAGAAAGCCTTAAATATTCCAGGTGGGAATCACGATGCCAACAAACCAAAAAACCCAGCAATCCTGCATGGAGGTAAAATGCAAGATGGAAAAAAAAATTTATACCAGGGAAAATTCTTTCCAGTAACCGAGGGGGGAAACAACAAACCACAGACTGGGAGCAGCGTAGGTGGAAGCTGCAGCCAGTCGTACATATGGCACGGAGTCTCCCAAATTCTGCCGTTACGCATCTTTGTCTCACAAGATTAGGCGTCGGGGAGCGGCGGGGCTGCGGAGGGTGTTTGTTTTATTGCACTTGATAAGGAAAGTGGCAGAAATGCAATGAAATATAGTAAAAGAAACTCTAATTTATAGCCGTGACTAATTTGATTGGAAAGGGAATCCACTTCTGGTTAATCTTTCTGGAGTGGCCCAAGGTATTATATATTGACCTAATATAGCAACACAGTAAATTGGAAATCACTCAGGCTACAGGGCTGTAAATAAGAAATACAATGGGAGAGTTCTGCGTTTGTGTTTCAGGAATTGTTGGATAAAGATGAACGTTTCATACCAATTAATCAAGTAACGCGCTGAATTAAAAAAAAGGGGATGAGAAACACGCTATAAAATTGCACTAAGAAGCATCATGAAATCTATAAAGCTTGAGGCTTCAATCCACTTAGGAGACTATCGCATAGTATTATGGGCTGCTATTATTTAACTCGATAAAAAACATGGGCTACGAGCAAGGCTCTAGATCTAGGTCACGCAGAGAAAGATCTCAAGCCTGTTCCTCCACACTCAGCCCATTTTGATTGCAATTTATTTTTTGCTTCCATGGAAAAACAGCCGGGTTCTTCCATGCTGTTACGGAGTGGTGGGTACCAACCCCTGCCATCAAATGATGGATGTAGTGGAAAACAATCTGTTGGTGGCCAGAGAAAGCCTCTCCCCAGGGGCTTGTGGTTTGGGAAAAGGAAAAGCCGACAGCATGTGGTGGGAGCCTGGGGACCAACCTCTGCCGTGCCCGAGGCGCTGGATGCTCGCCCTCGCTCCGGGCATCGCTGCAGGGGGAGCTGCGGCATGTCTGTAGCATTAATCCCAATTAGCCAGAGGTGGAGGTGGTTTCGGTGGCATTGAATTTCCATGCCGCTGCTTTTCTTCCTCATTAAAGCCGCCTTAATTCCGCTGATCTCTTTCCATTTCCAAATTGAATTTAGATGAATTGAATTAGCATGGCTTTAATTTTGAACCGGGATCTTGATGCAAGCCCTGATGCTGTATCCCAGCCAAAACCAGGACAAGAAGTTAGCTTGGATTTGTCTGTGGCTGCTGGCTGTCCTGGGAAGGGCTGGTTGGGTCCTCCTTGAGTCTGGAAAGGGGGGAAAAGTGGCAGTGGTACCATCCGTGCTGTGAGGAGCAGGACTTCCCAGCCCTGACCTTCCTCTGGCTGCATCTCCCCGGGGACCGGCTCGTGCTGGGATGCTGCAGAGCAGAGACGTGCCCCGGGACATCGTGCCAACACCGGCACGAGCCTTGCTGCCTCGCTTTGTGCACGGCTTTGGGTAGCTTGTATTTCAGAGAAGGTGTCTCTCTTTCTCTGGCAAAGAATAAGTTATCAGGGATCTACTTTCTGCTTTGGGTTTTGGGATCTGTAGTGGAGCATCTCCAGGACCTGCCGGAGGTTTGGGATGCTCCAGGTATCAGTTCAGAGGGATTTGCAGCGCAAATCATCCACATCCACTCCTTGCAACCAGCATCACGGCGATGCTTTTGTCTCGAGACAGGGCTGCTCCTCTCATCGCTCACAAAAGCCCTGGTAACTTTTGGGATCCTGCAGCCGAGCCGCTGCAGAGAGGACTTGGAGGAGGCGGGATGACCCCGGGCAGGGGGAGGTGGCTGGAGGCCAATGCTGCCAACCCTGAAAATTCATCTCGCAAAAGTTTACTGATGCAGGCACAAATTGAGAGCATTTCCGTTTTTTTTTTTTTTATTCCTCCCCCCGCCCCTCCTGCCCTCTAGGATTTCATGCCAGGCAAACCAGATTTAAACGGCATCTCCGTGCTGCTGAGCTGGGTCTGCGGAGCGTGGTTCCTGCTGCACCACAGCATCTTCCTGCAAGGAGTTTTACAGCAAGGGGGGACAGTTGACAGTTGATTTAGCTGAGGGGTCAGATGTCCCCCCTGCTTTTCCCAAAGCCTCCCCAGCCCCGGCACTCGGTCTCCAGCTGTGCAGCCTCTGTGCACGGCGCATTAATAAACCCAAACCCTGGAGCATTTGATTTGCCAGCTGCGGAGAGGCAGAAAGCGCTCGCTGTCATTTACTGCTGCATATTAATATGATTAGTGGCGGCTCTTCATAAATCCAGGCTTACAAAAGATCTGAATTCAAGCGGTGGAGGAGGCAGCCCGGGCTCCCCCAGGTCACGACTGCAAACCCGCCGGGCTCCTGGCGTGGTCTGAGGGGCTGGTTTGGATTTACACCACGGCTGCAGGCTTTGAGCTGCTGGTTTTAACTGCAGAGTTTGGGGAAAAAGGAAAAAACGCACTGGTTTGTGCATCTGCTTCACTCACAGCTTGTGGAGTTCGAAGTGGAATAATTCTAATTCACATAAAACTCATCTGTAAATATAAAATAAGTAGGAAATGACCTGGGAATGAAGAAGTGATGGGGAGCAGCAGGTTCACGCCATGGTAGGATGGTGGGCAACGGCAGTGATTGGTGATGGCTTGCATGGGGATATCCCATACACGTGTTCGTGCAAAACCCTGAGCACGTTTTAAAACGGGAAACTGCTTCCTAAAAGTCCATGTGTTAGTGCTGACTCCAGGGCTTCTCACAGCTTTTGCAATTTCTTTTCCATTACGGGGATGCTGCGAGCAGTTGCCTCCTGCAGATGTGGTTGCAGATGAAACTTTTGTTTGCCTTGGAAGGGTTTCATTTATTAATTAAAATAAAAAAGGAAAGGTAAAAAACCAACCAACCAAACAAAAAGAAGACAGGCGGGGCAAGGTGTGTGTAAGAGTAACGTGCCTTCTCCAGCACTTTCCAGCCCGGAGCATTTTCACCAGCGGATTGACAACCCGTGTGTGTGCGGGGAGCAGCGCAGGCGGATGGAACGCTGCTCCCTCTGGAAGGAGGAAGGACCAAAAAGGCTTTTATTATTCACAGTACGAATACATGAGGGTTTAAGATGGAAAAAATGATACTGAATTCATCTGGAAACTGCAGCGGGGACTTGGGCAGCCAGAGGGGACGGCGTTACTTGGTGTCCGGGACGCTTGGGTTAATGCCCTCTGTTATTCGGGGGATCCTGAATTAACAACTTTCCCTCCTGATTAGCTTCAGCTAATCTTTTCTTAAGGAATAACGGATAAGACACACCGGCATCTTCGCTGCAGCGTTATCCGTGGTCTTTAGGGGATGTGGCAGTGCGTGGCCTGCCTCTCAGTTGTGCCTGGGGCTTCGCTGGCTGTTGGCTCCTGGCCAGTTGCAATGCAGTGCAATGGTAACGTCGTGCTGTGGCAGCGGTGGTGGACATCCCTCCTCGGCTCCTCTCCCACCCACCACCTTGGCTCCCAGCAAGCCAAAACAGAGCAATGAAAATCTTTGCTGGTGTTGGATTTCAATTTTTGCAAGAGCGTAGAGCCCCAGAAAGGCACGAAATGGAAATCTGAGTAAGTCAAGAAGCTACAAAGCCTGATATCCCCCATCACCAAGGGCGAGCCTCGTCTATCGGCTGTTGATGAAACTGCGAGGTTGCCTGGTGGTGATCGGTGTGTTCAGAGCCCTGCACAGGCACCTCCCTGCCAGAAATGCTTCAGATTACACTCTGCAGTGAGAGTCCATAAAAGCGATGAAGAAGATTGAACTAGGATAGTAATTTGTTGCATGACATCAAACTCATCCTTAGAGAGTCAAATTATCCTTGCTGCTTGTGTCACTTTCTGCAAAATGAAGTAGAGCTTCCTGTGCATAAATCTTCTCTTGCTTAAATATAAGCTACTATGTGCTACCACGAACCGACTTCTGCTGAATCACAGTCAGTGCTGCAAAGGGAGAATCATAGAATCACAGAACAGTTTGGGTTGGAAGGGACCTTTAAAGGTCATTAGTCCAGCCCCCTGCCTTGAGCAGGCAACTAGACCAGGTTGCTCAGAGCCCCGTCCAACCTGACCTGGAATGTTCCCAGGGATGGGGCATCTACCACCTCTCTGGGGGACCTGTGCCAGTGTCTCACCACTCTCATCATAAAAAATTTCTTCCTTATATCTAGTCTAAATCTCCCCTTTTTTCCTTTAAAACCATTCCCCCTTGTCCTGTCAAATGCTGCTTTATTTGAAACGATGCGAAGGTTTGGTGTTACCAGGCAGCAATAATTAGCCAAGGCAACAGAAAAACACCAAACCCCAATGACACAGGGTTGATTCATCCTTCTGAAGACCTGAACGTCCAAAGAGATAAATGGGACCTATAAAGCAGCAGTGGCCTTGAGCATAAACAACACTGAGGGGTTCAGGCCAGAAGAACTTGTTGCTTTTTTGCAATAGGAAACTCTGATCTCGCATCAACTCATCAAAGGCAGCTTGACCTTTAGGAGGCTGGTTGGTGTCACCTGAAGGGAGGCGTAAAATGTGCTGCATCTTGGACCTTTTCCTAATGAGAGCAGGAATTCATTCAATTAGTCCGGTTTCCCGGGGAGAAAAGGTCAACGTTATTTCCACCTTCCACCAGCCCCCTGACAAGCAGAGCATCCACAAAATTAGGCTGCCGCTAAAAATTAATTATGTTTGCCTGAGCACACTCATCAATAGCGCCGGAGTGAAGAGAGGCAGCTCAAAGGTTACTCGGGTTTTTGTGTCTGGACTGTGTCATTAAGATTGTCACATAACCGATATACTCCCGTTTGTGGTGAATTGCTCTCCGGGGCCTCTCGATGTTATTGTGGAGCTGGAGAGAGCCAACACAGTTGTTGAAAAAACTATTTTTTCTCTTTTGCGACGTAGCAGATACTGCTGTCTCCATGCACCCAGGAAATTGTCAGGGGCTGAGCCAGGCTCGGATCGCCCCAAGGATTGGTGTTGGCCATCCAACACGGCTTGTGGAATGCAAGGACCTGGTAGGGGGGGAGAGTTCAACTTGGTATTAGAATCAGATGGTTGGTTGTTTTTAATAAATAGGGGGAAATGCTCATTTGTAGCCAGCTTTTAAGCTTTTGGATTTCTGAGCCCAAAACAGGTGCTTTTTTTAGCCATCAAGAAGAAAATCTCAACAGCTTTGGCAGCTGGTAAGCGAACACGAGACTGAAACCTGTGGGCTTTTTGCAGTGGATTCCCTCACCAGGCAGCGCAGGCAAGTCAGTAGCATCCCCGTGTTTTGTCCATCAACCCCTCTGGTCCCCAGGATGAGCTTGATGCTGAGGTCCTGGCCCATGCGCTTCTTTAAGGAGCGCGTTTCAGCCCATCCCAGTGCAATCAGCACATCATGCAACATCCTCTAGGTCCAATTTGTGCTGGTTTGGCAGTTAGACACCCAGAATTAAAAAAAAAAAAAAGAGAAATAAAATCACAGTGCTTGTCTGCTGCAGGTATCTCATCTCCTTTCCCAGCACCCAGTCCCCTATGCAGACACGTATGTGCAGAGCAGGGAAGACGTGGCTGGGAAAGCTCCTCCTATTCCTGTGGTCCTGCTTGAGCTACTGCGACAGCAAGGCTTTATCCTCTGTAGGACTGGTATTAGCAAGCACAGTCAGACGTCCTCAGTCACGTAATGTTGTTAAACTGAAGGCTGTAAATACGTATCAATGACTGTTGTGGTTTAACTCAGCTTAATGAGAAAATCCTTTAAGGGATGTAGATACTTCAAAAGCTTTTCTTAAAAAAAAAAAACAAACCCAAAGTCAGGAAATGTTCATTTAAGGCAAAACTAAAGGAACAAAAACTAGAAGCTGGCTGTGGGAAATCTGGTAAAGCAGAGATAAGGCACCTAAAATCAACAGTTACATATTACAAAGCAATGCCATGCAGTGTTAAAATTAAATATGCATTTCGTGCTGCAGCTTTCATTTGAGTCTTTGTGGCTGGTGTGTAGAGTTAAGTGTCCGTAGCAAAAATATGAGTGCTCAAAACAGCGAGAATTGGTGGGGTAGTAAGGAGACATGAGAAGGAGCCTGGCATGGCCAACGTTGGGGCCAACAGCCGGTGCCTGGGTGGCTCGCACTGAGGTGATGAGGTTTGGGGGCTGCTGTCTGCAGCCTCAGCCTTTGCTGTCCTAGGAGCTGCAAAGGTGCCTGCAAACATCTGATTTTTATTGCTGTTTTTTCTGAGCACTGGGTGTTGAGGTATCACTGACTCTGGTGAGGTTTTGGGATGCTCTCTGGATGCACCGGTTTTACATGAGGATAATCCAGGTCATTCCCCCCCTCTCTGGTCTTGACCCTTCCCCAAGTGTCTTCGTTTCC
This sequence comes from Pelecanoides urinatrix, assembly GCA_013400755.1. Classification (NCBI taxonomy): domain Eukaryota; kingdom Metazoa; phylum Chordata; class Aves; order Procellariiformes; family Procellariidae; genus Pelecanoides; species Pelecanoides urinatrix. The sequence goes on along the minus strand of VZTQ01008822.1, from coordinate 276,425 downwards.
CTCCTGGAAGACGAAGAGCTCAGCACATACTAATCAATCTCATGGAGGTACCAGGAGATTTTTATGGCTAGAAAGCGCTTTGAAGATAAAAGCCTTTTGCAAGTGCTAATTAAATTTAATTGTATTAATCTCTTTGGTGCAGGGATCATCATTTTGCTCTGACTTTGTCCAGCCTGTAGCAACATGAGCTCTGGTTGATATTTGAGGCCTCCCAGGTGCTTCCTAAGGCAAATTGCTGTAGTCCCCGGGCGGTGTGAAGCTGTGCGGAGGGTGAGGGTGGAAGGGTTTTCCCCTCCTGTAGTTGCTCTGGAAGTGTTTCACTTGCACTGAGCAATGTGAGTAGAGCCTGACAGTCTTCTCTCTAAAAACGTCATTCCTTCGGCCAGGTCTGAAGGAGCAAATAATCTGCTTTTCCTGAGATATGGAGCAAATAAAATATGTCTTTCCTGAGATAATGTAGGTCTTTGTGAAAGAAATCGAGGAGCCCCAGTGCCCATGCACCATGTAGGAGTGCTCCATGAGGGTTTCCTGCAACTCTTGGTGGCCGTTCCTTACGTCATCTCATTTCATCATCAGGCAGCATCACCAAATTTTCATTGTCCTTTCAGTTACGGCTCTCTCCTTGCTTGTTTACAAGACAAAATAGCCAATGGTCCATGTTGAGCATCTCTGTTGAGGAGCACAGCAATGTGTCTCGTTGCAGTCATGCAAAGCGCTCAGGAATCACAGATGGTGAAGAGCATCTAGAGCATGTTTCTGGATGGCTGGAGAGCAGGTAAAGACTATCTCAGCAGAACAGAAGAGCAGAGGGGAAAAAAAAAGAATTGTGATTAATTATTCAGCTTTTATGAAGGTTAAAAGGAAGGCAGGAAAGAGTCAAAGCTCCTCTCTCATCAGCCTGCGAGCAGTGCATTTCTGCCGCTGTGTTTACTAGATCCGTGATGGTTGGATGTGTGGAGGAAAGATGAAAAGGGAGGAAAAGTTGCAAAGTCTTTATCAGCTCTGCTGTGTCTGTGCTGCTGGAGCTCCAGCCGTTGCAATGGTATGGTGGTGGCACTTGCTGCCATGTGAGGTCTTCTGCTGCACAGACTTAGCCACAGCAGTGCTGGGCTTTCTTGAGGTGGTTGAAATGGGGAAGGAGTTGACCTGTCTGGTTTAGAAGGGACAAAGGGGAGACGCTGGTAAGACTTCAGGTATGGGAAAGACTAAGCTGGAGAGAAAGGGAAGGACAAGCTGTGGTGGATAGGTGAAGGATGAGTGGACTTAGGTGGTAGGTGGGATACTGGGTGAAGCCCCAGAAAGGTGTCTTCTCCTCCTGTTGTCCCTTGTGCCTATAATGGAATGAGGGCAACCCATCTTCACTGGAGGCTTTAGGGACAGGTTAGATGACAGTCCATCGGAGGAGGCTGGGACTGCCATGATGCAGCCCTGGGGCAGGAGGTTGGGTCTGATGGTCTCACCAGGGCTCTTCCAGCCCCGGCTGTCGAGACAGGTCACTTGGTGCCCGTGGGCACCCTGGCAGGAGCTGGCCCCCCTGCCCTGCAGGGCGATGTGTGGGTGATGTTACCGGTGACCTACCAGTGTGGGCATGGTGGTGTTGGGTTGATGGTTGGACTCGATGATCTTAGAGGTCTTTTCCAACCTTTATGATTCTATGACCTGTGCTGCTGGCACACTGGCATCTTTCTTCGGCTTCTTCAGGACACATTTCTAATGCTTTGATGGCTGCTCTCATTTTTTGGCAAGGTGAGGCGTGCCAGGTCATGATTTTACCGCTCAGTGACAGCAGAGTGAGATCACAAAATCACACAGCAATAAAAAATGAGCTGTTTTAGAGCTGCGTGGTACACAGGGGCACCACTGTGGGGAAGAAAACCCAAGCATTTTGGGGCTGTCTAGGGTTGGTTTTGGCATGGTGCCACCACCGATGTATACGTTGCTACCAAACACCTTGTGAAACTGGAGAGCTTTAGAAAAGAGGACTGTGACTGTGTTTTGTTTATTGATTTTAATATTTTTGTTGTGGTTATTACTTCTACTGCTACTATTTAAGGAGAAGCTTATAAAGATTAAGAGAGGGAAATGCCATCTGCGGAGTTTGGCCAAGTGACAAATACTACTACGTGATGCCGTTAACTCAAATATTTTGGAGATTGTGAACAGCGGGGAAGGGAAGTGATTGCAAGTGCCTTCACTCAAATATAGCCGTACAAAAGGAGAAGGCTCTTTTCTTCAAAAGTAAAAGTCTCTTTTCTTCCAATGGAAGGTCGGTGTGAGAAAAGCAAAATAGGTGTCTTTGGAAGTGGGGATGTGAAAGAGGTTTCTGCTAATAAACAGTCCAGTATACATCCCAAAATGTGCCGGGCAGATAGAGGCAGAAGTCCTTCTCTCTATGGGGAAAGGCCAAAGTAGCAAAGATTCATGCAGGAGCCTGGAGAAAAAGGGCTCTGAGCCAGCTCTGCTTTTCCTTGTGATCTGGTCACCTTCGGTCCAGGGCAAGAGACGATCAGCTCGCAGGGACGTTGGTTTTGAAGGCTCACTTTCAGGCAAGAAACCCTTTTTCCACTGGTTCTGAGCACCATGGAGCTGTGCACCAGGTGATGATGTTTTAGCCATCCAGCATCCTCCCCAAACGAATTTATTTTGCGACATTTCAGCACCTGCCACAAGGTCTGAATCCAGTCCAGGCTGCTGGTCCCAGTGGGGGAGCAGAAGGTCTCCCCAGTTTGCTCCTCCATGATCCAGGCTGTTTCACTGGTGGCCTCTCTCCATCACTTCGCCAACCTCTTCCTCCGAGACGTCCAGGTTGTGGAGGTTTGACTCCCATCTAATTCCAGGCTAGGGCTGAAGCAGCTCTCTGGTGTAGCCACAGCACGAGGAATGTCAGAGCCGATTCTGGGGGAAAAAATGGTGAAAAATTCTTTTTATTGCAGTGATGACCTGACTGAGATGCATTTCTCACACTCCGAGCTCTCATCCGAGCGTGTTCCCAAGGGAAAAATTGACACATTTTAATGTTACACAGCAGTTTGTTATACTCCATCCCGGGAGCCAGGAACAATTTATCTTCCGTGTCTCATTGTAGTGCCCTTCAGTGCAGATATTTATTTCTATAACGGTAGTAGTGGCCTCATGGGGTTGTTTGTATAATGTTGCATGGGCTTCCATAAATATTTCAATAATAAAACCAATAATTAAGCATTATTGCTGTGATACAAGTTAGTATTGAACTCATGAAAGCTGAAAACTCATAAAAGCAAGAACACTTGCATCTCTGGTTGTTAGCTCCATCCCGCACTGCGGCGGCCAAGGGAGCAGGACCAGGCTTTGGACAGGAGTGGACCAAGGCTTTGGGAGCTGGATTCGGTCATTTTGCTGCCCCAGGGTGGGATGTTGACACGCAGGAGCCTGTGTGAGCCCAGGGCTGTTGCCGTAAGGGTGCTGAGTGGGTCCCGTGGGTGCCTCGGCATGGGGCAAGAATTGAGGTTTCCGGAGGCAAAATCTTTCCTTGGGGTTGGCGTTGGGGTGTGTGAAATGTAACGATGCAGGTCTTTGGGGCCAGGTAAGAGTGCGGAGATGCAGGAGGCAGCCGTTGTATCTTCATAACCCCGATGGCACGTTCCCCTGCCCACCTCCCCCCCCCATGGTTTTGCTTTCTGGGTGCAGGAGCGGGTGCAGCCATGCATGGTGCGCGCCGGGACGATGGAGGACCTCAGCCTTTCACCGCGAACCGTACAGCCTGGAAGTGAGCTGTGGGGCTCTCCATGAGCTTAGGCAGCCAAAATCCCTTTGGGCTTTGAAAGGGCAGCGCTTGTCCTTGAAGGACAGCTGATGGGATCCTGGCCCCAGTGCTGCAGTGTGGTATTTAAGCTGTCCGTGCCAGCAATACGCTTTCTTTGCGGCTGTGTGTTGTTGGCTCCAGACCTTTTGATTTCCAGGTTAGACTTATTCACCATCAGCTTATCCTAGTTTGGAATTTTTTTTTTTTTAAAAATGTCAGTGGAAATGCTTTGCTCCCTTCTGGTGTTTGCCTTTGATGTGTTTATAGAGAGGATTCATAGCCTTCGTCTCGCCAGACGATACACAACCCAAGCTGTGTTGGACTCCTCCAACGGGTTCCCCGCTCCTCTTCCCATCCCGGCAGCTTTGGTGTGCTCCTTTCCCCGTCTCCATCGATCAGGCTCCAGTAACCNTGAACCCAGGATTCAAGGTATGTCACACATGACGGTGTGTCAGATGAGGTTTCACTACTGAGACTCTTGGAGTCCCCTGGCTTGCAGGCATCATTTCTTTCTGTGTGGTGGCATTTGAGAAGGTGGATTTGGGTGATGAACGGGGTGACCGAGCTCTGAAAGCTGGAGCGGAGCCATCCCACCCTCCGTTACCCATTGAAAAGAGGTTTCTCATCTAAACAAGTCAAGCAGCCCTCGAAGGATGGGGTGGGTAATCACACATCCCTCCCGTGGGCTGTGGAGGGACCCTAGTGACCACCTGAGATTTGATGGTCAACTCTGAGATGGCTAAAAAATGAGGAGCCGAACATTTCCCTCGCTTTGTCTCTCTTGCAAAATCCCCCTCATCTCCCCAAAATCTCAGCAGGGTCCAGATATGTCCTGGGCTCCATCCCATCGCTGTATTTCACCTCTTGCCCACTTTCTCGTGCTGCCGTTCTCTCCCTGCGCCTTGCAAAAACTCAGAAGCAACCTCCGGTATCAGCGATGCCGTTTTCTGCATAAATCTCCAGGTTAGCGCTGATTGATTTTTTTTTCCCCTCGTTTTTTTTCCGCCCTCCGGAAAAATTCATTGCAGCACTGCAGGCCGCGCGAGATGTAATTTTCACAGGTTATTTTTATCAGAGGAAAATATTAGACTGCCTGCTGCCATATGAGATCTGTCTGTGCCCCACCGGCCTTACCGTGGGCAGCGCACTACAACACAATGCAAATATTTTTATATATAGCATCCTCCATATGCGGCGTTGGGGAATGGCGGGAGGAGAGAGGGCTGGGGGGGGAACACCAGGGGCTTTGTGGGGGGCAAAGGGAGGGAGGTGGAGATGCTGCGAGGAAGCAGCGATGCTTTGGGCTGAAGATGGGCCATATAGAGAGAGGGGGAAATCCTTTTCTGGTGCAAAAAGGGTTCATTTTTGGTGTGCGGATGATGGGAGCGGTGAAGGCGTCTTGGAAGGTCTGCGGGTGGGAAACTGAGATTGGAGGAGCAGAACGGACCCTGCTGCTGCGGCCACCCGCTCTCCCTGCTTTGGTAACCCGAATCCTGAAAAATCGCTATAAAATAGGATATCATAAATAAGCTAACAAATAGGCAATATGAAATTCTCCACTCCCCTGGCCCACAGACTTCTAGTTTTTCTTCTGTTAAGGTCTAAAATCCATTTGGCTGCTAGGGGTAAAAATTACTAGGTGGGGAGTTTTCTAAGGAAACATGGAGGAACTGAAACTTCTTGTGGAAATGTGTGGAAAAACGTAAATCTCTCTAAAATATCCTGCATCCCAGTTGTTGAAGCGTTGCTTTGGACACAAGACCAAGACTTACACCCTGGTATCTCTGAGTTAGAGCAGGGGGTTGGGATTTCTTTCTATCTTTTTTGTCCTTTTTTTTCTCATCTCCAGAAAAGTCAGCTAGTGATTTCAGGTCTGTCTTGGTCCTTACCGGACAACACTTTGAAATCTCAAACAAATGCACGAGCAGGAGAAGCATTTCCCTCACCGATGTAACTAAAATACTTGGGGTGGTTTTCCCACTCTGATAGACTAGCTCTTGCCGGGCATTTTGTAATCATAAACCGCATCTGAGGTGCATCCTTTTCCATTAAAATAAGTGTTTACTTAGTTGCCGAGTTCACCAAAGTGCTTTGAAATTACATCATTCAAAACACTGACATTATAGGCGATGCAAATTAAATAGACATAACTACAGCTGTCAGCGCAATTCAGGCAGGGCACGGAGTCAAGGTTTCTCGAAATGATGGAAACCTCTCTGCCCGCCGCCTGTCTTCAGATGTCCTTGTACCGGCAGTGATTTTATTTAATTGCACGCTAATTCCAAAGGTTTTCCCTCCAGCCCGGCTTTGCATTCAGAGAGAAATTGCTGTTCTCCAAAAGGATGCAGAAGCAAATGGGACCGACTCTGGAGCTGGGCTCTGGCAGCAGAGTCCTCCTGCCCATGGGGACTTCTGTGCTTCAGCCTCCAGCTCTGTGTCCTGGAGAGGGACCAGGAGAAAAGAAATAGTTGTAAGAGGTTATTACCCACTGGAGTGGCTGCAGAATGAGGAAAGAGGTGGGTGATGGGGAGGCACGAGCTTGGCTCGAGAGGGAACTCTTGTCCAGGAGCAAATCCTGGTTATCTGCTGGTGGTGCTGGACCAGCGTGAGCTCTACAGCATCCTCCAGGCTGGAAAATTAAGCCCAGACCCTGTGGAGGAGCTGGTCTGATGACCTGCATGGACCTTGCAGTCCCATGGAGGCTCTCACCGCAGGCCAGGGTGGTGACAGTGATGGATCACCACTTGGGGTGGTGACCCACCTCGATCTTCTTCTTCTGTCCCACTTTGGGACTATCGTGCCTTCCTGTGGGACCCACATTCCCAGAGAGGTGTCGGGATGCAGGGGGTCTTCTGGGGGAGCAGCGATGCTCAGTGCTGGAAGATCTCCCTGGCACCTCTTTGGACCTCCGGTTTGACAAACCACGTCCTGCTGACTCCTCTACCAAGTGCATGGAGATGACATCTCCCTTTTGTCGATGCTAAAAGCTGGCTGGACCCCTGGGCTCAGCCTCCGAGGTGTCCCGGTCCCCTCCGTCCATCCATCCGCCCCGAAAGGAGCAGCAGCAGAGCCAGGACCCAGCATCGACACTGGGAAATCTGCTTCCATCGCGCTCCGCTACCAGCCAAAATTAGTAGCAGCTCTTTCACCGTTTAATATTTCAAGATGTTCTGGGGGAAGCGGCAAGGCTCCTGGAGGGGGGGAGGGATGTGCGAGAACCACTTCTGTGCCTTTAAAACATGTCCTTTCTTATTTTTATTTATTTTTTTTTAATCATTTCTGTCCCTGCGGTGGCAGCAGCTTGCCAAAGCAAAAGCCGGCAGATGGGTGGCCTGGGGGGCCGGCACCCCCGGCTCTGGATGCGGGGAATATTTCTCCCGTCCGGAGGGAATATCTCTCCCTTCCTCACTCCATATTTCTGGCAGCAGCTCCCAGGGACGGAGGAGATACTGGGGTGGCTCCGACCACCCCCCTGATTTTTTGGCTACCCTCCCTGCAGTGGTCGCCCTTCCCTGCCGCACGTGATTCCCAAAGGATGCTGAGGTGGGAAGGGAAATAAATTCCCTTCCCCACCAAGAAGCAATTGTGTAAGGCATAAGGTTGCAGGAGCAACCCTCCCTGCCCTGGCATGACCCCGCCATAAAGCAGGTTACGAGACACTTGTTTCCCCACTTTAATGATTAAAGCTTAAGCTTAATAGGAGAGAAGCAAGGAACTGAAATATTCATTTGCTGGCTCCTCGCCGTCCAGCAAAACCGCTTTAACAGCTTTGGGCTCGGCTTGCTGGAGACCTGCTGGTTTCTCCTGCCCCGTGTATTATGTAAGAAGCTTTTTAATAATATATGTTGAGACATATGGCCCCTCAGATTTAGTATGCAAATGCAATATGCTTAACTAAAAATAGCAGATATGCTTAATGTAGTTTGTTATAACACCTTCTGTTACTTGGTGAGTAATGAATCGCGGCTGCGCTTTACAGAGAGCTTGGAATGGAGTGAGCAGGCAAAAACCTCCGCTCCGGGCTTGCCTTTTGTGGTGAAGGAGCTCGATCATGTCCCGTCTCCTGCCTCTTCCAGCACCGTGACCAGATAATTAAGTAGGAGATACCCAAATAAATGCTTAGTAGGGGATTAAGTAATGAATTGCTGATAAAAAGCTTTGGGTCCCAGCTAGGTGTAGTTGTTGCCTTATATCCTGGAGCGTTGGCTCATGTTTGGGGATTTATATCCCGTATATATTATCCCAGTTGACGCTGTAGAAATTGCACAGTGGTTAAATCCCAGCAGTGCCAGGTGAAAGCATCGGCTCTGTGCCCTCATCCCTTGGGATTATACAGCAGAGGCTTCGCTCCTGCTTTTCCAGCCTTCGGGTCATGGGAAGAGAGAGAAGGACGCGAGGTCCATCTCCTGCCCTTCCCAAAGCTCCCTTTCAGCCTCCCTCTTGCAGGCTCTGCAGGCAGCAAGTTCTCTTCCTCCTCTCCTTCCTCCTCTCTTCTCTTTGTGCAGATCCCTTCTTGCCGTTGTTCCTGGCCAAAGCAAAGAGAAACACCAAGAGGTGCCGTTTTGCGGTGACAGTCGGGTGACAGTCGGGTGACAGCGGTGCTCCCATCCCTTCCCCCGGGAAGCCGCCCTCCGCGCTCCTGTCGCAGCCCCGAGAGCCGGGCTGTCTGCACCTTTCACGTACAAGGAGATGAGGTTTTTCAAAGTATTCTTCCCTTAAAAAAAAGAAAAAGGAAAATAAACCACAAAACCCAAAAATCTCTGAAATACTCTGACTGTATCCCAAGAGATAAAGAGGAAGAATTGATTGACTTCTGTAACTAATACCACTAATTACCAGCTTGCCTTTAACACAAGCTGGTGGCCTTTCACGCCGGTAGCTCTTTCAGGCACGGGGTTTTTGTTTTTTTTTTTCCCCCAGAATAAATCTTTAACCTCGCACACGAAGGACCTGATGACTTGCTATAGTGGAGCTTGTCACACGGTGCTTCTATGCTGCTCTTCATCTGCTCTCCATCACCATCAAAGCCTCCAGTAGCCTTGAGATCGTCACTGATGTGCTGGAGCCACGTCTACCTGGGTTGTCCAGCTCCTGGGCGATGTTTGGGGGGGAGGTCTCAGATCACTTCTCACCTCCATGAGAGAGAAGGAGTTGGTCCACCCGGAAACGATCCTTTTCCCCCCGTTTTGTCCCGACATGGATTATTCGAGAGGACCAGGGGAACGTGAAGTCCCTGTTGCAGGTTTTCAGCAGCACTTTGAAGCAGCAAGGTTTGATTTCAGAGCTACGGGGAAGGGTTTGTAGAGGGAGAAGCTGCTTGGCTCTGAAAAGGGAACACCTGAATTTCCCATTGGGGCTCAGTTGTGCTTATCTGATCCTATCGTAGCTGCTTACGAAGATTAAGGAGTTGCCTTGGCTCAGTGGAGGGAAGTTGCAGCACCTTGGACGTGACTATCCTGCTGGAGACATCTCCCTGGGATGGGATGAATCGCTCTGGAGCTGCCTGCCTCGCTCCTTCGATGATAGGAGAAGCCTGAAAATAGATTTAAGTGTCCAGAGCTGCGCACAGGGCTTGCTGGCAGCAGCCGTGAGTCCTCCAGCAGCAGCAGTGATGACCCCAGGGCCATCACTGCAGCATCCCCGAGCCCGCGGCATGGACCATGAGTCCTCCAGGCAAGGAGATCACGTTGGAGAGCAAAGACGACGTTCCTTGGTGTGCTCAAAAGGTTACAGAGGGGAACGGCTCTGGTGGTGATGTTCTGCCTTTTGGGCTCCCAGCAGAAAGGGGACAAGGTTGAGGGACCTGTTCTTAAGAATGAAGGGCTGGGTGGTCTCCATCAGTCCTCTGTATAGGACTATAACCTGTAGATTGTAGGACTTTCCATCCTTTCACCCCCACCCTAAATGCAATATCCCGGAAAGCAGTTAGTGAGGTTTTCCCTTCTACAACAGGGGCTCTTCTCCAGCTGCTTTGGGGACATTTTTGCCTTCCCCAGCATCAACTTATGCCCATTCCCTTGGGCCAGCGCTGGCTCTACCACACGCTCAGGGGCAGCCGGACCTCTCTGAATCTTGGCTGGATGGATGAGACCATGACGGGCTCCCCGCTCCCCTGGCCACCCTCGCACGGTGGCTTCTGTACATTTAATTTGTGCCTCTTAAATGCAGGTGAGGAGCCAGGCCGGGTTCACGCACGCTCCACACAGCCTCGCTCCTGCCCCATCCGAGCAGGACACATGGTATTTTTCCCGGCAGCTGCCTGGGCCAGTGGTAGACATCTCATTTTCATCCACGGGGAAATTCGGAGTCCCTGATTGCTCCCAAAACAGCAGCCAAAGCACAGCCCGCAATAGCAAAATACACAGGACAAATTTCCAGTGCCTGGTTTTTAGTGGGGAACGTTGCGTCGACTCAGTCGCCTGTCAGACGGATGCTGTCAAACCTCCCCGAACGCTGTTGCGAATACTCTTATTTCAGCTTCACTTAATCCTGTTACCAAGCAACTTTAAGTGAAGCAAAACACGACGCTTCCACAGAAACGAGGGCACGCGCAGGGGAGCAAAACTGGTTTCACCGGCGTTAAACTGGTTTCTTTATAATTCCACATTTTTTTCGCGGTAGGCTTGCCAGTCCTGCTTTCTTATAGTTACATTTCCATGGTGATTTAAGAGTTTTGGGGTTTTGTTGATCTATAAATTTTCTCTAGGAAAAATGTGAATGTTACACCTTTGTTGAAGATTTCTGCGCAGGTGTAGTCTGGTTGAAGCGGCAGTGGACTTCCCCAAGTCTGGGACCACAAGGCACGTCTGCTGGGTTGCTGTGGGACACGGCTGCCCCATTGGTGTGATGAGCGCGCCGTGCTCAGGAGGCGCTGAGCTGCGGGCACAGACCCCGGCGGGTGATCTGAGGACACGCAGCCGGGTCCCATGTGGTGCTGAGCTACGTGGGAGGGATGCAGGAGGGATTTAGGGTGTCACTGGGTTGGTGGGAACGGGGACATGACCGTGCTGTTTTGCACAGCCAGAGCAATTCGGGGTGCTCGGCCCCGGTGTCGGGGATGCCAACCCAGCCGGGGGCCGAGGCGGGAGGTGGAGGAACGCTTGCTCTGATGCGCGTCGTTTCCATGGTGACACTGAGCAAAGGATGCCGTAAAAACTAGAGATGAACCTCGACATCTCACCGCATCTTCTGGGCATGTCTGTGCTGCCACGGCAACCCCCCTTGCTCCTGGGGAGCCTTCTTCCCCGAGGGAGACAAGAAACCATGGTCTCGACATACCCTGCACGGATGCAATGGAGCCGGCACAGGGTGAACATCTGTGCTTCCTTCCAGATGTTGCACTTGGTGCTGCCTGTGCCCCTTAAGGACACCGACCCCATGAGCTAGTCCCTGGTTTGCACCTCGGTGATACTCTGCGCTGTTGAATTGCGCTTTGCAGAGGGTAGAAGTTGCACGGGTGACTCTTCCAGTCCAATGAGTTAAGTAGCGACATTGCTCCCATTTTACAGATGGGGAAACTGAGGCAAAGGACAACAAGAGTCTGGGGAGAAGCCAAACCTCCCAGCTCTGTCCTTACTTCTGCACAGTGCTTATTATTTGGGACTTATTACCCAAAATAAACCTTCAGGCCACCTTTTAATACAGTCATAACGTGAACCAGCTGAGAAAATACCATCTACTTTTCTCAGGTTGAGCCACGTGGGATCTGGTTTTGGTTTTCTCCGAGCAGGAGTAGCTTCCACAGAGCTGCCGGTGCCACTGGCAGAGCTGGCAGGTGCTGGCTCTGGCTAGAAACGACCCATGACTCAGGCTATATCTTCAATTCCCGATAAATTAGTGCCAAGCACAGCTTCAGATGTTAATTGCCAGAGAGAAGTGGATCAGTTTGGACATAATAAGGCAGGGGGAGAAGGGTAGCTCCGAGTCTTCGGCAGCATTTCTTATTTTAATTGCAGCTTCTTGCGTATTCACAGGGATGAACTTCGTAGCCCGCACCCGAGCGTACAGTCAGCTGGAGCTTTATTCAGATTTTTCGAGCGATGCTCTAAGCAGAAACCCCCAGCAAAGTTGTGGAAAGCCAACGCCAGAAATAGAAAGCTGTGCAATCTGCAACATAGAACGCTCTGCAGCCAGCTTGAAGCACATGCTGAATTAATCCCCAATTTAATTAATGCTACTCTAATCCTTCAGTGAAAAGAGCAGCTCAGGATTTGTTTGGAAACAGTGTCCTGTGTACAGTAATATATATTAATGTGTGTAAAAACGCAATCATCAACGAGTGTTTGCTCTATTGCCAACCTGGGATGCACGAAGAAATGAATTTACAGGCACTGACCTCTGAAAAGTGGGACTGGAGACTGAACCAAGGTCTGTGGTTGGGCTTCCCAACATCACAAAATTAGTTTAAAAACCATAAGATATGAACCAAACCCCAAGTCACTGGAATTTCTTTTTAAAGTTTTCCTGGCATCTGAACCAACCAAAGGGTTTTCAGGGTTATTTTTCGTCCCGCTGATGGGTAATTACAAGAAACAGGCTTAACAAAGTAGCAGCGACAGCCCGGATCAGCGCTCAGCCCCGTGCCTCCAGGAGGTACCGCTAGAAAAAGCCATTCAAAATGATGCTAAAATTGGAAAAACTGGCAAAACCGTGGCCGGGACACGTCTCTGTGGATGTTCACACCCCTGGTTGCACCTCTCCAGTCTCAGGGTGACAGACAGGGTTTGCCACAGAGTCTTTTTGGGTTTGCTCTGCCCAGGGACATTCATTTTAGCAAGCTAAATGCACCCAAAACCAGACAGTTTTGTGCCTGAAGGTCCCACGAGACCTTCCTTTTCCTGACACTTGCAGCAAATACTTAACCCACAGTAATGCTTCTCAGCCCCAGCATGGAGCTTGGAAGGGTTTAAGTGGCAGCTAATGAGGATTGGTCCAGGCATATTCCATCAACGGGTTTTGTAGCTGGGCTTTTAATTTTTCTCTCTTAGTGGAAAACAGCTATTTTGTAGAAAATGGATTTTTAGGAGAAGTGACGGTTTTTCAAAGCGAGTTTCATGTTTATAGTTTCATCCTTGCGTGTATTTCTTGCAGGAAAAACAAGGAATGCTGCCTGGCTTTTGGCAGCTTTTCTAAAATAATGCTGTTTATGTTGCTCTTCTTGTTATTATCAATGATGAAAATTAATAACTGTGTGTTTTAAAACCAAAGTTTCTTCTGTGACGTAGAAAATGCCTTCCCCTCCCTGTCTGGCTACATGCCAGAATTTTCTATTTAAAAGTACAAACCCTGTTGCTTTTAAGTCTCTCAAGGATACTTGAGGCTATATCTTATTTGCTTGACATGGACGAACAGGGCTTTACCCGCAGAAGGGGCACAGCACCCAACCGTGGGGAATAAGTGGAATGAAGTCAGAGCTGAACAGACCCGGGGCAGGTACAGAAACAGGCAGAATAATTTTGGATGGAAAATGTTTTGACAAAACAGTTCCCGTTGCCCAACAAGTTAGACTAAATAAAAGCTTTCTCCTCCAACTTGTCAGGTAATTACTGGAGGAAGCATATGGTATCTCCCCTGAAGTGTTGGAAGGGGATCAACAACAGGCAAAGAGATGGAGCCGGGTGGGATCGGTAGGAGTGGGCGTCACGGGGGATAACAGGATCGCATTGAAATTGGAGGAGTTGGAGGGTGTTCGGGAGAGGGTTTGAACCCGCTCTGGTGTGTGTTGGCCCACGGGGCTTGGGCACCTGGGTGCTGAATCGGCTGCGGAGCCCAGGGCCGCTGCGGTGCTGTTGNCTGCCGGGTTAAACCACAACAAGGAGTGATGAGGTTGGATGGGGACGCTCTGCATTGCTCTGGCTTCACACTCAGCACCGGGGTGTTTTGGAGGGTCAGTGCTGGGGAGGTGTTGGTAGGGAGAAGACCCTCAAATAGGACCCCTGTGGGTGGGCAGATGCAGGGCTTGAGCAGACAGCGAGAGAGCTTGGACATGTCGACATCCATCTGACATCTCTTGGAGGGAGAGGAGCCTGATTATGGCTGAGGAAGGCAAAGGCAAGGCAGGTTTTTGTCATGCTGGGTCCCAGTAACAGGGTTGCGTTCCTCACCATAACCCCCATCACGGGAGGGTGGTGGGGAGTGATTCAGGTCATGGTTGTTGGGTCTTGAGCAGAAGTGGAGGCCAAAAGCAAGGCTGGTCAATGCCAGTCTTGCTCCAGGAGGCTTCAGCATAGGGAAAAGCCAAAATAAACTCGCCCTGTCTGAGCCCGTGTCCCATAGAGAAGATGCAGATCTCAGAGGAGATGCACCCATGCTCCGCATCCACCGCATGCCACCCCATGCAATTAGCAATGCTGCATGCCCTAAAGCATGACCTTATTTAGATACCAAAAGCACTTTCATCACAAGGAGGCAAAAATATATAATCACCTTGCGTGGAGCGTCGCAGAGCTAATGCACAGGCAGGCGGATTAGCGCGGGCACCGGAGGCATCGATCGATGGGAGTGTGTGTTCAAGAGCGAGCCTTGCAGATCGATACATCTCTGACTGGTTAAAAGTCCAACTCCAACTGGTTGGAGCTGAGCCCAGACCAAGTGTGTGGAGAGCTCCCCCCCACCCCCCAAATCTCGCAGAGTTGTGCAAGGCCTGGGGAGGTAACTGTTTTAATAAATCCTATTTATCTCCAAATAGTTTTCCTGTGCCTTTTAAAGCTGGGTTTTAAAAGGTTAAATATTAATAGCCTGCTCCAGCGGCTCGGTCTGCGAAGGCTGCTGAGATAAAATGCTTGAGTTGTGGAGATGCTGGTGGTAGACACGTCACTGCAGGCGCAGAGCGTGAAGTTTCACATGGCCAACATGGAAAGCAGCCTCGCGGTCAGAGCGGGGCTTTTTAAGTGTTGTTTGCTCCCAAAAGCTGAATGAAATGTGTGGTTGGGTTTGTGGTTGGGTTTGTTTGCTCCGTGGGGGATGAAGGTGACAGCAGCATGTCTGACTGGGGGGTTCTGAGGTCTCTGGTCCAACCTTCTTGGACCAACACTTGGTCGGTTTGGCCATGACTGAGTGTTGAAGCTGGGAGGATGGTCAGCTGTAGAGGAGGTAGATCTGAGCACTGCGGATGCTCTCGTGTAGGCTGGCAAATCCATGCGTAACCCATTCCCACCCGTGCAGTCTCTGGCTTCGTTTGCCGGGTGAGCAGGGTCCAAGAAAGTCGTCTTGGGAGAGGAAGGCTGATCCCTTTGCTGCCCAATTCAGTCAGCAGAGTTGCATCCTCTTAAGCGACGGGTTCCTGAGATCTGTAAACCTCATGTCATCCCGTATCACCTTATTCTTCCCTTGTCCTTCTCTGCCCATATCACCCCATGGTTTGGTGTCGCCTGCTGTTGTCTCCTGCTGCAAATCCTTGGGCAGCCCCTGGCGTAACAGCTCTGCGGCTTTGATTCCTTGGTGCTGAGTTTCCAATGCTTTGGATTGAATACAATGCTGTTAAAAATTGAAATGCATCATAAAATAGTAGAAAAGTACCAAGGAATAGTAAGCAAAGAAAATAAGAGTGACTCATCTTTAAACAGAGGCTCTTTAGATGTAGAGGTGGCATTGCTGGCCGCAGGCATGGATTCGTATTAGTGGGTAACTCAGTTTTTAGGCCAAATTATGCACAGTTAACAACTCCCTTTGCAAATCAGCCCCCCACCCCTTAGTCCCATATGCTCCCTCTAGTTTGTTGGGATGTGAGACCGAAGCAGCAATGCTGAAGAGGGAGAAGTTACGTGCCCCAGCTGCGCAAAGGTGCCTGTGTGATAGAGGAACCCAAAGTGCTCAGATATCACACTCGGGTCTGATTTGCATCCCATTAATTCCGCTTCAGAAAGTCTCTTTTGAGTTGTTTTTAGCTTCTAGTGGAAGAGCGGGATGGACCTCTAGTTACTTGGTGTTCAGCACAGATTTGGGATGTGGAAACCTCGTGTCACCCATAACTGGGTGATGTGTCTGAGCCCGTGCACGGCGAAATACCTTTGTCCAGCTTGGAGCAACTTCAGCTGTCAAACACACGAGCTCCTTTGAATTTAACACACTTGTTTTGTTATTTAATTACCTCAAGTGGCCTCAGGCTGCGTCAGGGCAGCGACGCGGGGTGCGCCCATGCTTTCGGCATTGGAGACCTTACGGATAGTAGAAACGTCTCTGTTTGGGGGAAGGAGGAGTTTGTTTGTTTCAGTAATATGGGAATGCCTTTAAAATTCTGTAATTAAATATCAGCTAGAACGTAGATGTCACCTCCTCTTTTCTGAGGCTTGGAAGTACGGGCCAAGCAGGAGCAGTCATCCATCTCTGCCTTCCCGGGAGGTGAGCCCTTGGGATAAGCAGCAGTGTAAGGACCAGGAGCCTGCAGATGCTCTTGGTCCCGATGGGCAGCAGTGGTGATTTGGCCTGAGGCCCATTTGTGCTCTGCTCACGGCAAACGCTGCTGCTGGGTTTCCTTCCTTGATGCCCAGAAGTCTGATCATGAAGGTGCAGCACTCCCCACTGCTTATCTCCTGCTTTGGAGCAGCAGAGATTGACCAGATAGAATTTTCCACAGAGGGACAAACGTGCCCACGGTGGACACCATCCCACCCACCACAGCCCGCTAACCTCCCCCCTTCTTCTTCCAGAGGAGACGACGTTTGAGGCTGGAGTCAAAGTCCAGATCCACAGCCAGTCTGAGCCGCCTTTTGTCCAGGAGCTGGGGTTTGGGGTGGCCCCTGGATTCCAGACCTTTGTGGCCACCCAAGAGCAAAGGGTAAGTCCTAAATTTCATTTACATCCCAAGATCCCTCCAGTGGGTCCATATGAGACATTGCTTCTACATACTGATGCCTCTTGAGAGGCATCTTCATCATGAACAGCTCTTCTTATGCCTTGCTTCCAATTGGTTGGGATGGGGGCAGCTTTTTCAGCGTCGCTTCCCATGCATTGCCCACAATCCTTGTCATTTTGGCCACAGAAGGAACTTCATCCCTGGTAGTTTCCCTGCCTCGCTCTTCCATGGTTATGGTTCAGCTGTGGCAGTCGCTCGGTGTGTCGGGTACCTTCCAACCCACCGAGGAAGGATGCTCTTTGCCAAAAAGCTCTCACACTGCAAGGATATAAAAAGAGACAAGAGGAGCGTGTTTCAGTATGTAGATCAGTGTGAATCTTTTCAGGTAACGCAGAAATAGTCACGTTATTTCTTATAACCTGTGGTGGGACACTCGTGGCTCGGGATGCATCACCCTCCCTGACGGTGGCACATCAGCACGGTGCAGATGGATGCGATGTGACGTAGCGTCATTAGACCCAAATCCTGGTTAGGCATTCGGAAAGCTGCCCAGCAGAATAATTTTTTCCCCCAGCTTGGCCCCGGTGCTTTCATTCCTAGCCCTCCTGCTTCATTGCCTCTCTCATTTTCCTGCCTGCTCTTACATCCACCCTCAAATGAGACATAAATCAAGTTGAGGAAGGCGAACACGAGCTGTTGGAAGCTTTGCTCTGATTAAACCTCCGTGGAGATCAGAGCCGCAGTCGTTACACTTCAGCTCAGAGCAATGCGAGGAATTCACCACCAAATACAGCGTTAAGGCATCTCGCCATGGCCACCAGGTACCAAAAATACACCTGAAGATGCTGCATCTCAGCGAGCCTCGATGCAGATCTTCTCTTCTTCGTTACGGCACGCTTATGTGTAATCATCCGGGAGATAACGAACGGCGTGGGTTCCCGGTGGGCGAGCGCCAGGTGGAACCTTCTCAATTAAAGCAGAGAAATGTTTTGCTGTTGTCGGTTCGTATCTTGTGGGAAGTCCAGGAGGCTGGAGAAAACAAGCAGCTTTATTAGCGCGCAGGACTCTCGTTTGGAGTGTAACACCTTAGTAACAGCGAAGGCAAAGGGCTCCTCAGGGGCTGAGACAGCAGCTGCTGAAGTCCGAAGCAGAAATGGGCTTGGAAACCCATCGCAGGTATTTTTCACGCCCGTTCCCTTGACACAAGCCCTTCCACATGTCCCCAGGGTCCTCACCTCGCTCCACAGCTGTTTTCTGCTGGCCCAGGGGACCCAGCAGCATTCGGCATGGCTTACGTGGGGCGTGCTGCGAGGGAGAGAGTCTGGAAGGACGGAAAAGTGCTTAATTACTGTTGGCAGTTAATTACTGGGCATTGAATGCCTTACGCATCCCCTCTCCTGGAGGCATCTCCTGAAGAAGCCTGGGGGTCTCCACACGCCGCCGCAGCGGCGCTGGGCTCAGCCCTGTGCCCGTACCTGCCATTGGCAGATGTGGTGCAGAGCGGTGGGGTCTGGATACGGCCCTGGGCTTAGGGCCAGCGGCTGGTGGTCCCCAACGGCTGCACGTGGGAGCCCTTCCCGTGCCAGCAGCGGGCGGGCGGCTCGCAGGTGCTGGGTTACCCCAGGGGGGACAAGTGACTTGCCAAAGGTCGTGGAGGAAGTCAGTGTCGGAGCAGGGGGTCCCGTATCAGACTAGATATAAGGAATAAATTTTTTACGATGAGGGTGGTGAGACACTGGCACAGGTTGCCCAGAGAGGTGGTAGAATCATAGAATAGAATCATAGAATCATAGACCTCTGAGATCATCGAGTCCAACCATCAACCCACCCCCCCATGCCCACTAAACCATGTCCCCAAGCGCCTCATCTACACGTCTTTTAAATCCCTCCAGGGATGGGGACTCCACCACTGCCCTGGGCAGCCTGTGCCAAGGCCTGACCACTCTGTCAGGAAAGAAATTTCTCCTCATGTCCAACCTAAACCTCCCCTGGCACAACTTGAGGCCGTTTCCTCTCGTCCCATCGCTGTTACTTGGGAGAAGAGACCGACCCCCCCTCGCTCCAACCTCCCTTCAGGCAGTTGCAGAGCGCGATGAGGTCTCCCCTCAGCCTCCTCTTCTCCAGGCTGAACACCCCCAGTTCCCTCAGCCGCTCCCCATCAGACTTGTGCTCCAGGCCCTTCCCCAGCTCCGTTGCCCTTCTCTGGACACGCTCCAGCCCCTCCATGTCCTTCTTGTCGTGAGGGGCCCAAAACTGAACCCAGGATTCGAGGTGCGGCCTCCCCAGTGCCCAGTACAGGGGCACGATCCCCTCCCTGCTCCTGCTGGCCACACCAGTGCTGATACAGGCCAGGATGCCCCATCCCTGGGAAGATTCCAGGTCAGGTTGGACGGGGCTCTGAGCAACCTGATCTAGTTGAAGATGTCCCTGCTCATAGCAGGGGAGTTGGACTAGATGACCTTTAAAGGTCCCTTCCAACCCAAACCATTCTATGATTCTGCGTCGGAGCAGAGGGTCCCATGTTGGGGTCTTGTATTTTGATCCCCAGCACGCACACGCCTTTGAGCGAAGCCCTCTCCTCTTTTCTCAGCAGCAAAGAGCGGGATTTTTGTTTAGCAAATTGTCAGCTGTGAAAAATACCTCCGGCAGAATCGGCACGCGAGACCACGTTAGGTCTGGAGCAAAGCTGACGGCGGAGATGCCGAGGCTGGCGATTTACGTGGCACTTTGCGTGCCCCTTAGCAGGCGGGCAGCGCCGGGCAGGGTATCGTGTGGGGCGGTGCAGCCGCCTGCTGCTGGAGGAGTTTGGCAGCACCTCCTCGAATTGAACTCGCCTGGCAGCGCCGGCGGTAATTGGAAAGATTTGTCTTCCTTAAACGTCCCGGCTTCAGTAAGATTTGGGAGCGTGGCTGGGAGCTGGAGCCTGCAGCGAGGATCTCAAGGACTTTGTTTTAAGATAGAAATAGCGTAAATGCTGGAGACTTTTAAGACAGCTGCTGTAAATCTTCCCCATCCCATTGCCAGCATTAACTATTTCATTATCTCTATTAAAAAATTAGATTTCCTATCAGGAAGACAGCCAGCTGAGAGAGAGGGAAAAAACCCATCCCTCCCCACATCCCTCCTTCCAGGCAGGGAAGATGTAGAAGACGACAAGAAAAACAGATCAGGGGGGACTCTTAGCTCGAGTGTGTCCCCTCTTCTGCAGGTTTTGCCAGAGCTTTGGGGCTGGGAGAGGGAAAGGCACGTTTCTGCTCGGGGCCAGGGCTTCTGTAACTGGTTTAAAATTTCATGGTGGGCTGCGACGCCTTTACCGAGGAGACCCACAGGGCTCTTCAAGCCGCCTGCGTGGAGCAGCGTTCAGCTCCCCAGGCTGCCCACCCCAATCCCTCCTTTCCATAAAGTCATTTTTTAACCTAATTACAACCATTTCGGCATACACATGCTACTGCCTCCTCTAATTACCCTGCAGGGACCAGCCGGGCATCACCCACCTTCTCAAGCCCTTAATGCACATCTTTTATTCAGAACCCTGATATAGTCTTTTTCTTTTTTCCTACTAAATCTCTACATCTGCGACTCCTTCAATAAGTCAGAGCAAAAGGTGGAAAAGCCCATGGACATCACCCGGAGGACTGAGTCCGGCCAGTTATTGGGATCCTAAACCATGTGTTTTACACCATGAAACATAAATGAAACGATCCTCCAGCTGGAGAAGAATAGGAATAAAAGATAAAGAGAAGGTCGTTTCACATCTCCCAGCTCAGAGCGGCCTCTGTGTTAGTTATAAGCACTTCTCCCAGCGATTAAAAAAATAGGTGTGGAATGGGGCAGACTTGCCTTGGCGCGACGGTGGGAGCCGTGCATCATCTTTGGATGGTTTTTGGGGTGAAGGGGATTTATTCGTGGCTGGGTTAGAGGCTTGTGGCTTTATTTGTGGCTCTGTTACTATTCCCTGTGGCCATGCTCAAATCTATCCCTTCGTCCCCCCCAGTCTGGAAATACGAGTATTTACTGGGCTTTACTTACTGATTTCCTGCCTTTCCAGGTGTGCAGCCGCTTAGTGCAAGCAAGGACTTGCGTCTTGGTGTCGGGACGATAAATCCTGGATCTTTATATCTTTCCAAAAGCCTCTTGTCAAAAGCAAACTCTGGCTCCGTGATGGTGTGTGATCTCATTAAATCTCCCTTTAAAATTAGCTGTCAGTCTGAAAAAAGGAACAAAATCAGGTTTTCTCCTCCTTCTGCAGTGGCTGAGCCCTCTGATTCCTGCAGAGTGGCACTTTTAAGATACATTTACCGGTTTTGGAACTGCATCGTTAATGCAGTAACGATGTCGTGCTGGTTTACACTTATAAGAGGGACGTTGCATGTGTATCTGTTGCATGTGCTGAGTCAGCAAAAGCAAACCTGTAAAGGCAATGCCAACAGGAGGTTTCCTCCATAAAACGTGGTTGTTGGGTTATGTAGGCCAAGCTGGTTCTTTGCTGCGGACTCGTGCCTGAAGGGAGATGCTTTCTGCCTGAAATCTCAGATTGAAGCGATCGCCTGAAGTTTAAGGGGAGCAGGGACTGAGCTCCCTAAAGCAGCTCGGGAGGTGGCGCAGCAGAAACATNCACTGCTGGCTCGTGTTCCACATTGCAACACATGATGGACGGTTGCAATTAAAACAAGAGTGTCGTGATGGAGGAGGGTGGGAAACATCCTCTCTGGGTGACTTTCCGTATACCACGGCAGTGTCTGAATGCAGCGTGAAGGGAGCTAGAGCGATTCACCTGGACGTGCGAGACCACAGCTGCTGTTTTCTAGGGTTTTCACATGGTTTTACATGGGGAGAGCTGGCCCCGTTATGCCTTGCAGCAAGAGATGCTCCGGCCTCGCAGGGGTGCGGTTTCCATGGCAATTGATGAATCTAATGAATAAGGTTTGTTTTCTCATGAATGGGCAAAACCCTGGGCTGCGCAGGAGCTGGCTCGGGGCACGGCGTGCCGTCACCCTCCCGACGGGTCCCCGGGGAGGGCAGGACCCCCCCGAGTAGGGCAGTGCTCTTCAGCTCCCACTGCTCCTGACTTCGGAGGGATCCACCTCAGTTTTTCCCGTTTCCTGGCCGTTTTGGGTGGACCTGGTGCTATAACAAGCCTTTCCAGACCTTGCGCTGTGCCTGGCCTTGGGGAGGCTGCAGTATCCCCCCTTCCCGCTGCACTGGACCATGGCACTGAGGCATGGGCGGACACACTGGAAATTATATTTTGAAGGGCTGATCCCCTGGAGAAAGACAAATTCCTACTGGATTTTGGTTCTTTTAATGCCCTTTTTCCAGCTGGATTTTACAGCATCGTCGCCGCATCTCGGCGGCATCACCCGAGCCTCTCCCATAGCGGATGGGATCAGATAACGTTACTTCCCCAGCTCGGCTGCTCCCCGCTACGCCATCAGCACGGCACGTTAGAGAAGATGAAAAGCGCACTAAAAATGGCAATTTCTGCCAACTTGGCAATAAAAATTTAAGAGGCTTCAATTAAGCAACAGGTTCGAAGACGGAGCAATATTGTTTAATAGGGCTCTAGTGTGCCTTGGAGACTCATCCCTTCCTAACACTTGCATGGGACAGAGATCATCAGCTACCAACAACTGCAGTATCAAGAAATGTAATTACAGAGGCAGGAAAACGGGTCTTGGGGTCTGCCAGAGATCGCTCTGAAGCCCCTATTTCAAACAGGGTGTAGGCAGTAGAATTTAAAAATTGGGAGCAATTAAATAGCATTTCCCATGTTTCCTAACCCTCGCTTAGAGCATCTTCTCCTACCTATGGTCTTACAACTCCTGGAAAAACATTCACTCTCTGGTTTCTTTCTGTTTCCCTCAATCCCTCTCCCAGTCGATTTCCTCCGGTTTATCATCAGACTCTGAATTAATTCAACAACCAGAAGCAAACTGGCAGGCAGCGGTGGCCAGCCGCGTAGAAAACCTCCTTGCACAGGAGCGGTTCAAAGCAGGAGATGTAAGAAGACGATTGCGTGGCTGGTTTTGTAGGGCAGCGGAGTGGTTTTGCTTGGAAAACGGCGTTAGGAGTGAATCAGCCTGTTTGTAAAAGGATGGGTGTGGAGGCAAGTGATGGAAATGGGTTGGGGCTGGGAGTGGTGTGTCTGAATGGGGAGAGGTTGGAAAGGGCTCGCTTAGGAAGGAGGTCAGTAAGAGAAAACGTCAGGGATGTAGATGAAGTAACGGTCTGGGTGCTCCTGCTAACCCTTACCCGTATTATATGGATAAGAGGATTTTTTTAAAGAAGATGGAAAGCTGCTCGCTGAGGACAGGAGAGCTTCAGAGAGTCCAAGTCCCACCCTGCACCCCCCAAATTGGGCACCTATGGAAGAGTTTGGCCAATGTAGTCCAACAAATACAACGGCATGCGGCAGAACGAGGGGGGAATACTTTTGCTGGCTATAGGTACGCCAAGGAGATGACCAAGAGGGAGAGGATGGAGTTTATTGCAATTTAAGACCGAGTTTGCACGTGAGCAAAGGGTCCAGCTCGTTTAGCGGGCTGCTAGAAGCAAGGTGTAGATGGTCAGCGCAGAGGATGCCAGGAGCCTGTCCAGCAGGTCCTGGGAGCAAACCCAGATGAGGCTCCGAAGCGGCTGCCCTCGGCTCTTTGGGGAGCCACAGGAGGTTTCAATATTGCTATTTGATTTGCAAAATTATTTCCAAGGGAATGGGAATCTGGAGGAACCTGGAGCTCCAAAATCATGTTTTCCTTCTGGTGCCCGCTCACCTCCAGCGCCTGGGACTCGTGGGCTGTATAACTTCCCCGAGCTCTGCTCAGGGGGGACCTGCCAGATGCTGGAAGGGTTAAACTCTTGTCCTTAAAGACAACTTATGTGGTGCTTGTGTGAAGGGAGCAAATGAGAAGGAACAGCCGCATCGCGCCCGGTACAGCGAAGGTAGACGGCAAATAGACAACTTCCAGCATCATTAACTGGGAGATGGTGCTAACGAGCTGTGTGTACGCCGAGCTTTTTAAGCATTTTACAAGTGCTAAAGTTGCCTGGGATTGAAATTCTATTAAGTTGATGCTGTTTGATGTCTCATGAAAGAACGGAGGTTTCTGGTTATTATTTCATTTAGAGCAAATGCAAACACACTCCATTTAGATTTTGCGATGTTCAGGGAGAGGTTCGCATCCCTCCTTGATGATCGCTGCCTGAAGTTTGGTGGCATCAGGTGGGGGAGGCAGGAGAGGGGCTGAGCTGTAGCCCAGAGCATCCCCAAAGCCGGATTCATCGTGGAGCCCAGCTGCGAACTGGACTGAAGCTGCCCCAGCCTCATGCTGGAAACATCGCCACCGCATTTCCACATCTTCCGTATTGCATAAAATGAAACATGCAGAAAAAACAGAGATACCACTTAAAATAAATTATAGAAAAAGACCTCTCCAGCTGCAGACAGATGTTGGCAGTTATCGGGAGGCTCGGTGCCAAGAGCAGTGGCGGGGCCGGGAACGAGGGCTGTGCTGGGAGGAGGCTGAGCTGAACGGCCCCCGCCGCCACGACCCGCTCCCCGCCTCGCTGGCCGAGGGCAGCCCTTCCTTTCCTTGCGTTTCGGGCAAGCAAGATCCATCCTGCTTTTAAGGAGACAAGTCAATTTGTTCCTTTTCCTTTCGGCGCCTGCCAGTTCGTAACTGATTGTCATAATCCCCAATGGCCGGGATCAAGAGAATTTAAAAAGCATTTCATGAATTAATTAAGTATTAACAATTGTGAAAGCGTGAGGACGCGAGTTTGTCAACCTCAATTAGAGGTTGAAGCTGAATTTCTATGAGCGTGAGCCCGCGTGGTGCCGGGGAGGGGTATGTGCGGGCAGCCCTTGGAAAGCTGCCACGGCAGCGGAGCAGAATTAGAGCTCAGTGCTATCCTGCTGCAGGAACCGAGGGCAGAAACTGTTCCTGCTGCCTTTACCCCTGCTTTTCCTTTTGCTTTTATGGGGTTTTTTTCCCTTCCAGCTTCAAAGAGAAGTAGCTCGTCTTTGGTGGTAGCAGAGCAGGTTGGAGCGGAGCAGCTCAGCATCCTTGGGCAGCCTCCGCTGGTCCAGCGCCGGAGCCCCCCACCAACCCCAAATTAGCATCATCTGGAAGAGGGGAAAGCAATTCTCTCAAGAGTAGGAGACTCTGCGTGGCTGCAGGCTGCCCAGGAGGGGCTGCAGGGGAGAGGAATCAAATCCAATTAGTGTCTCTCCCGTCTGCGTTTTCTACGTGGCCGTGGTCTGCGGGACTGCTCCGTCACAGACGCTTCTGTTTGCTGGCTAGCGAGGCGGGCTTGGCTGCCCGACCGCTCTTCCAGGCGATGCAGCGGCCTCGGTAGCATCAAGGGCAGGAAATTCAAATGTCAAACGTCTGAAATGAATTGCGTGGGCAGCTCTCCGGGGCTGAGCGCTTTGGATGTAAAGGCTTTGCTTGAGGTTGCTGCCCCGAGAAGGCACACGTGTCGGTGAGGAGGGGGTTAAGGAGGGATGCTCTTACGGGTGGGTTCACCGTTGTATTAACCCCAGGGCTTGCAGGGCATCAGGACTCCTGTGCCAAGGTGGGAGAGGCAACGGGAGCATGGATGGGGCTGGTCTGTGGGGGGAGAAGCCAAGGGGAAAAGAACCTCGGGATCCAGCTCCATTGCACTTCAGGGCAGGAAACCCGCCATGGGCTGCGAAGAGTTTGGCCCCTTGGGTTAAGTCTTTGACTGCAAGGTGTGCTGTTGGACGGGTAAAACCATACCCGGCCCTGGGGCTGGGTAGTCTCCTCTTTGAAGAATAACAAGGAGCATTTCAGAGGATGCGACCCAGCAGTCGCCTTGTAGCTGCGAGCGATGCTGCTGTGGCTCCAAACACAGACGGTAACGGAGCAGCTGCCTTCAGAGATAATTGGAAATAAAAGGTCAGGACAAGAGCGGACTGCATCAGAGACTCGGCACATTGGTGCCTGTTCACCAAAACCACCTGGGAAAGGTGAAGGGAGCTTTCCTGGGACCAAATTACCTTTGGATGTTGAGGCAGGATCTGGGAAATGTGGCTCCCCTATTTTCTGCAGAGCCCGGTCCCTAATGATGGGCCTTCTTCCTCCAGAGAGGTCCCGCATCCGTATCTGGCTGCTGATCAGTCAAGAGCTTGCTTCTGATTACAAATTACAGAGCGCGAGGGAAGCAACGAGTCTTTCAAGCTGTAATTACCATGGAGGCTCCAGGTAATAGCCCTTGATGAGCCCCTTGGAGAGAGAAGAGTTCATTGACTTGCTCAAGGGAGGGAAGGTCCAACCTGCCAACCCGGGGAGATTTGTCTCTAAAATCTTGCCCGTAAGGAAGAAGCACAGATTTGCTTGTCAGACTTAAATGAACCCTTGCTGCAGCGCTGCTTCCCACCCCGCCGGCGATGGAGGGGGAAGCGCGTGGATTCCCGGACCCCGGCTGGGGGAGATGCTTTGGTTCCAGCCGCCGCATCTCGGGGTTCTGCTCGGAGGCATGGCCAGCAGCAAGAAATCCTGCCCTGAGTTACAGAGACATAAGAGATAGGGGTTAATGTAAAGCACCGAGGTGCCTGTGTCGCACCCCATAGGGCTCTGCTCCACAGCCAGGAGTTTCACTGGGGAAATTTCCTTTAAAAAGTAAAAATTGGAGCTTCCCTGGAATTTCCCGTCAGTCCCAGACACGACGTTTTCTCCAAAACAGGGAGAGCAGAGCAAAAAACATTTGACCTTGGCGTTAAATGTACCAAGAGGCTTTTTCTGCTTTTAAGTATCAGGGATTCAGGGAGTGGTGGGGAGAGCAAAAGCCTTGGCATGCGGCAGGGGAGATGTGTTGCCCCTGTCCCTGCCGTTTTGGGAAGCCAGAGAAAAGTGAATCGCACTTGTGCGTGTGCAAGGGTGTGCGTGGGGCCGTGTGCGTGGCAAGGCAACAAATCCCCAGGGAACGCCGTGCTTCTGGGGAGATGCAAACCGGCTTTGCTTCGCAGTATGGGGGTAGTCGGTGCTTGCGGTACCAGCTACAAAACAGGCCATAACTCTGTTAATGAAGTTGCATTGATGAGGGTTTAATTAATCATTCAGCCTGTGCACCTCCTGCAGACGCGGTGCCGGTTCACGAGCACCGTGGCTCAAATCTAATGCTGGCTGGGCAAAAAGGTGTGTAAGCTAAATATCTGATCGCGACTCCATCGTTTTCTGATCCCATCACCTACATTCAGAATAAAATTTAAAGGGCTTAAAAGATTTGCTTGTAGCTGTGCTTGGAAGAGAGCTGATTCCATCTGAGACCGCGATTATTTATTCTCCTTTATCATACAACGTGCAACATATGGGCCCCCTTCTCCACCACGGATGACTAAATGATGGCATCTGGTACTCGATTATATTGCAAGTGTAAAGCAAATGAGAAGAGATCCCCTTCAAACAGCACTTTGCTATTGTCACAAAGACGCTCTTGATATTTTTCATTCCAAGGTGCTGCTTTGCTGACTTTCAAACCCATCCCATTCGGAGGGTTCTGCTTCTTGGAGGATGCCAAGATTGCTGTTTTGTTTTATTTTTCCCCTTAATGCCTCAGCTGGTCCCCGCAGATGGGATCCCTCCATCGCCTGCGGCATCTTCGCACCCGTTGTGGATATTGTCTGCTGGTCGGACCCGCTGAGCACAGAGACGGGAGCTGAACAGCTCTCGCTGCTGTTGCTTTTCAAAGCAGCTTGAGCAGCAGCAGGGATTGAGGCAGATTTTGGGAATGCCAGAGCTCACGTCCCTCAGCGAGCAGCCCAGGCACCCATGGGCGATGCCGGCTCCGGCATGCATAGCATCCTATTTCTTTGCACGTGCACACAGAGGCGCCGAGCAGACCAGGCAGATCTGCCGTGGCTGAACATCACCGCAAAGTTTTTTGTCTCGTTGGCACTTGAGACCAGGGATGATGCTCCCAGGAGCAGGGGAAGGGAGTTGGTGATTCCCTGCTTCCCTGGCTGGTGGAGGATCCAGAGCCCCAAAAGAGTTCACCGTTACGTGGAGACCCCTTCACCCTTGGGCAGGCAGAGTCTGAGCTTTTCTCAGGTCTCCCCTTGGGGTCATGCAAGGGAAGACCTTGAACTACCATCTCATCGTGGGGAGGACCTGCGGCTCATCTAGGAGATGCCACAGGGCTGCCGTGTCCAGGGTTCCAGCTGGTCCCATAAAACTTCTGAGACAGAAGTTACTGGGAACCAGTATAGTGCCCATAAATGCAGCAAGCAAAGTGCTGGAATAAACAAAGCACCTCTGGATTCCCGGATGGGAACTGTTCCTAGCAAAATGGTTCCTAGAGAGGGAATTACTTTGGCTTGGCTGAGTTGAGAGCTTGTCCAGCCCCAGAGGGCAGGAGCACCTTCTCTGAGGCCTGGCATCTTCCCCAAACTCTCCTTTAGCTTCCAGGTTTCATGCCCCTCCAAGGCAGGCTGTTCCCATACCCAACTGTCCTCACCACAAGACACCTTCATCCCAACATCTCATCTTTCTCTTCCTGGCTGCAATTTAAGCTCATTATGGGTTTTTAACTACTGAGTGGTTCAGCAGTCAAAGGCATGGGGAGATTTACCAGCAGCCCAGCATTGCAAGCTGGGGCACAAGGTGAACATCTTCTCACAGGATGCATTGGGGAGCTGGAGTTGGGCTCTTGCAGGAGATCTCGCAGAGCGTGGGCTCCAAACACTTCACACCGTGGTGGTTTTGTCGTAGTTACGCCAGGTCCATGCCTGAAGGATTCATGGGGTCATTATTCATCCAACAGCATCTGCAATGTGCCTCCGCTTTGTGGGTCATCTCTCTTCTCCTCCCTTTCCCACACATCTCCAGAAGAGACCCAAAACGAGCACCGTAGAGCCTTGCCACGAGGTCCTAGGCTCATAGCCCATCAACATATGTTTACATATTTATTTTAGGATGTGATTAATGTTACTACTGCTTTTAAAGGAATGTTTTTGTTCAGCCAACATGCTTTGCCAGCACAAAACGTTCTGTGTTTGGAGCAAAGCAAAGCAAATTGGATGCCACTTTAAAACACAAAGAAGGAGGGGTTAGGGGAATGCTATTTTCTGCTCACTAGCAAAGAGTAGTGCAGAGCATTTAGCAAAGATAAAGAGAAATGGGAAAGGCTGCCAAGCTGCAGATAGAAGAGGAACAAGGTAGATTTGGCCGTGGGGGCCAGAGAGTGACTGTTTTTCCTCCAGCATGTTCTGGGCTCTGAGTTAAGGTTGCTGTGGTGGATTGTGGGAGTCCTGCTTATCTTATCGTTGCATTTGTGTTAAATAAAGCGGTAACAGCAGAAGGGTTTGCGTTGGACTAGCACTGAGCAGAGCAACTTGGGAGCCTCAAGCGAGGTGGTGTGCAAACCAGGGAGAAGACGACAGGTTCCTCATCGTCATGGGGTGCCAGGAGAGTGGATAACGTGTATCTAGCTCCTGAGCGTGGGTGTTCGGAAAAGGACATGATTGACTCGTCTGCCTTCTCTGGGGCTGCAGCGAGGTGCTGCTCTGCAGCCCGGCACCGTCTCCCGTGGTGGCCCTGCTCTGAGTAGAGCCATCCCTCCATGGGGAGCATGAAGGTTTGGAGGCTCCTTATGGCACCGGTGCGCCCTTTCCTTGGCATTTTTCACCTTCTGCAGCAATCTCCAGTTGCTGAACTGTTCTTGGTGCTTTCCATCTGCTTCCCAAGTCCCTGGCCCTCTCTGAGGGTTGTGATCTGCTGCATTTTTTATCAACGAGAAAAGTGCCTGAAGAAGGGAACAGTGCAAATGTGGCAGCTTTGCTCACACCGGAGCAATCACAGCCATTGCCAGGATCTCACTGCCACCCCTTTCTGCTCCTCAGTGTCACCAGCGCTGCCTGCATTGTCCCCATGAGTGGCACGTAGTGGCACAGCCTGGAGATTAGAGTAAGCTGGAGATGGGAGCTATCGACGCACCAGTGCAATGACCCCATGTTTGCTCTCACCAAAGTCGGAGATGATTTGCAGGTCGGAGCCTGCCCTTCAGTCCCTGCATGGGCAGGATTTTCCCGATGGTGCAAGAAAAGACCACAGAGCTGGTCTTGGAGAACCTCTGGTGCTGCATGTCTCCAATGCCTCATCCTGCTGTGACTCTGCTCCTGGAGATGCTGGGCTGGAGGGATGCAGGAGAGCAGCTCCGGAGCAGAAGAGCTTGCTAAAGGCTCTCACTTGGCAAAAATCCTGCTGTGACCTTTCCTTGCAACAATGCTGCTTGGTCCCTAAAAGCATCATTAAAATTGTGCTCTGGGGGCTCCTCTGTGGCAAGAGGAGGGAGATGCCGTGACCCGCTCCACGCTGCCGGTCCCCAGCGTCCCCTGACACCCCGCTCCTCCCTCTCTTGCAGCTGACGTACCTGCCTCCGCCGTGGGGTGAATGTCGCTCGTCGGATATGGGCTTAGACTTCTTTCCCGTTTACAGTATCACGGCTTGCAGGATCGACTGCGAGACCCGGTATATTGTGGAAAACTGCAACTGCAAAATGGTTCACATGCCAGGTCAGTGTGCTGGGGCGGGCAGGGACGCCCTCCCTCCACCCAGCCTGGGTCATTAAGGGTTAACGAGCTGGAAAGGAGCCAGGGATTGAAGGAGCTGGGAATACCTTTCCCTAAGGAAAGAAAGATGCTAATAGCCTTTGCAAAATGCCCTGAAACAGGGGCAAGCCATGGCAGGGGGACATAGAATCACAGAATCACAGAATCACTAAGGTTGGAAAAGACCTCTAAGATCATCAAGTCCAACCGTCAACCCAACCCCCCCACGCCCACTGAACCATGTCCCCAAGCGCCTCATCTACACGTCTTTTAAATCCCTCCAGGGCTGGGGACTCCACCACTGCCCTGGGCAGCCTGTGCCAAGGCCTGACCCCTCTTTCAGGAAAAAATTTTTTCCTAATATCCAATCTAAACCTCCCTTGGCACAACTTGAGGCACCAGAGTCTTTCTCAGAAGTTTGGTGAGACCAGAACCTCAGACTGAGCTCTGCGGGGGGCCAGGGAGCGAGGCTGGGGTCTTACCTCCATCCAACTTGAAAGGTTTGGGTGAGGGAGGAAAGAGTTATGCCTAAAGCTGGTCCTGTGTGTGGGGCTCACCTCATGGGTCTGATTTCCCCTTATTTAGCCCCAGTTAACACCCCTGGGTGGTATTTCCAGCAGCCCTCTCCTCGGTTTGCAAGAAAAGTCCCCCGCGGGAGGCAGAGGTGGGGGGTGCCCATCCCCACCTGGGTTCACTTTGCTAAAGGGAGGTCCTTGTGGTCCCCGGCGGAGAGCCCAGCGGTCCCCAGCTCCCTTGCAGCAGCGGTGGCTGGTGCCTACTGATGGATGTGTCCTTTCCATGCAGGGGATGCTCCCTTCTGTACCCCAGAGCAGTATAAGGAATGCGCAGAGCCTGCGCTTGGTGAGTACCAAGAGATATTCCTGGGTACCAGGGGTGTCCCAAGCTGGAGGGACTTCCAGCAGCCTGCGTCCCCCTCGCTGGCAGGACTGGGATGATCTAGAGCAGCTGCAACCTGGCAATGGGTTTTGATGAGATCCAACTTGTTGGGAAGGGCTTTGTGCACCCTGGGATAAAGTTTCTTCTGGTTCTACATCGGGCATGAGGCTCCGTCAGCGCAGAAGCCCTTGGGATAACGGGCACCGCAGGACATGTAGGAGGGGAGCACCTCTGGGTCTGGGTTTGGGATGGAGGGACCCATTCTAGGTCTGGATTTAGGAGACTCAGTCACCACGTATTCCCTGAGCAGACGCTGGTAACAGAGTGTCGCCTCCAGCAAAAGGCCTCTCTCCAAGATGGTGGGGGTGGCCGTGCAACGAAGTGGGAGAGAAATGGCCAGGACTGGGTTTCCTACAGCTCTTCTGAGATGTCACTCCTTGGCCCCTCTCTGGGTGGCATGACCTCTGCTCCCACGTCTGCCGTGTGTCCCTGACTCCATGAGATCTAACTCTGTGACCTTCTCCAGGTTTGCTTGCTGAAAAGGACAGCAATTACTGCATCTGCAGGACACCCTGTAACCTGACCAGATATAACAAAGAGCTCTCCATGGTCAAGATCCCCAGCAAGACATCGGCCAAGTACCTGGAGAAGAAGTTCAACAAGTCGGAAAAATATATCTCGTGAGTGTTGCAGAAAACAGATCTCCTTTGCTTTATGGGGGTAGAGGGTCTGCAAAGCCCCATTGGCTGTTTAAACCAGCCTGTGCTAAGACCAGACCTTGCCAATGCCTCCATCACCAAACAGAGGTATCCTCCAGGGAGGGTTAGGGTGAAACCCTGGAAGAGATGAGGTGTAGGTTGTTTTCTTCTCAGTAGACGTGTTTCCAGACAACTGTATGTTCCTTCCATTCCTTGTCTTCATGATCATACTCCATACCCTCCAAAAAAAGTGCAAAAACTCTTCTTATTTTGACAGGCAAGCCCAGTCTTGCTGGCCCTGTCTGAGATACAGCTGCTCTCTACCTCAGTCCGGGCTGTGGACCTCAGGCAGCCGCTGTCTTGGACCTCTCAGCCCTGGCCACATTATTGCCCTGTGGAGGCAGCAAGAGATATTCCATGTTAAGCATCCTTTGGACTCTTGCTTTTACCATCAAAGTGAGATCCAGAGCTGAGATCCTGAGAGATCTTGGGGAAACATTTTCCAGCTTCTGCTAAGGCTGCCAAAGTCCTAACGGGGCCCTATGGTCTTGGTCTCCAGGAGGTCCAAGTGTCTGTGGGTTGCTGAGGACCTCAGCAAGAGAACAGTCAGGACAGAGAGGGGAATAAAGCCCCAAAGTCCCATTTTTTTTCTTGTCCCAAAGCACATGAGGCAGCTGGTGGCTGATGGGCTGATGCTGTTGTCCTCTTTCTACAGAGAGAATATTCTTGTGCTGGACATATTTTTTGAAGCACTCAACTATGAGACAATTGAGCAGAAGAAAGCCTATGAAGTGGCAGCCTTACTTGGTAAGGAGAGGTCGGGGACGTGTTTTGGAGTTTGTGTGAGCCTTTGCTGGAGTCCGTGTGTGTTCATGGGACAGACAGACGCCACGAGTGGGTGCGCAGCTTATGTGCATTGCCTTGAAAATCCCAGCAAGGTCCAGCCATCTTCCAGGCCAGCACGCTTTCAACCCCATCCCTTATTTTCCTTCCAACACCAAGCCAACCCAGGAATGTTCCAGGGACCACAGCTAGTCCCTGTGTCACCCGTGAAGGGTTAACGTGAGCTGCTCCATCTCAGCTTGCTACCAGGGCTCTGTTATTTGGAGATCTCGGGACCGAGCGGATGATGGATGTCCCTGACACCATGGTGTCCCTGGTGCTGGAATGGTTGTGTGTGGAGGAAGACAGCCCTTAAAACCATCTACCCATCGTCTTTTAACATGCTCCTCCTTTCCAGGGAGGCCAGGCAGGACCCTGAGCCTTTGGGTGCCCTGCAGCTTGATGGAGAAGGTGGAGGAGTTGTTGGGTTGCTCAGCCTCAAACTGGGTCAAGCTTTATGAGTGCTGGCTACAGATTCGGGTGCTTGGGACCCATTGGGTTTTTGGGGTGGAGGTGTTCGGTCAGAAGCAAGCATGCTGTGTGCCCACGCTCAGCCTTGCAGCCCCCTCGTGTGCCACCCCGAATCCCCAAATCCCTCCTGGGATGCAGAGAGCGATCAGCACCCTGGTTTGAAAGCTGGAGCCGGGCCATCCCGCGGGGCTGGGTGCTGCGAGCCTGCTCCGGCACGAGGGACATTGTGGGGAGCAGAGCACCCCATGTCCTGCTGGGTGCCCCCACGTCACCCCGCAGTGGTAGCTCTGCAAAACGTACATGCCGTGAGCCCTTCTGCCTGCTGTGGGCTCCCCAAGAGCGCTGCAGCGAGGAAGAGGAGGCTGGTGATGAAGGCTCTTTGACACAAGCCTCCTTATTTGCATGACCCTCGTTTCCAGGACACTGCGAGTCTCATCTTCCCCCAGTCCTCAGCCCCTTTTGAAGCAGCGCTTTGCCCCAAGCACCCTTTTTCCTCTCTTTTTTCTGTCTCTGCCTCACGGACACCCACAGCAAAGGTCCCGTAGCCCCTCCACCCGCGGGTGCCTTTGCTCTGAGCAGTAACAGAGTTGAAACACGAGCATTTTGCAGCAAAATCCGGGAGGTTTGTCTTCCCTGAAGTGCACGGTTTGGCATAGCACAGTGTCTCACGTCTTCCCAGCAGAGCCCTGGAAGTCTCCTCTCCCCCAGGTGCCTCCTCCGCAGCCCTTCCCCGGCCCTGGGGCATCGCAGGACTCGAGCAGGCACAGCCTTGAGATGCTCCCCCAAAAAAGCAGGCCGTCTTCCCTCTCCCTTTCCTCTCTTCGGCAGGTTTGGGGTTTTTTCTCAGCTCTAGGGGAAGTTACCTAATTCTTCTCCAGCATCTTTCTCCTTCCCCCACCCAGTTTGGGAATTGGGCTGTGGGATTCCTGGGATGAAACCTGTCTAACTCTGACAGGTAGCTTCCTCGGATGCCGGTGCGTGTGTTACAGAGGTATCACATCCTCATTAGGCTTCCAGCTGATGGCCTCAGCAGGAGAAATGCTTTGGTGGCCGGCAACGTCCTTCCTGGGATGCTTTTCATGCCGTTAGAGCTGTTGGTGTTCCTGGGGGTGATGCATCTCCCCCCTCTTTGGGGCAGCAGCTGCACCGCGGTTGCACGGGTGCCTCTAAGAGCATTTACCCAGGGGTGAAAGCCATCTGCATGTTGTCCTCTCTCCTAGGTGACATTGGAGGCCAGATGGGGCTATTTATCGGTGCTAGCATCCTCACTATACTAGAGCTCTTCGATTATATATACGAGGTAAGACCCTCGCCCTTCGCCTCATTCCTCTGGCGGGGGGTGGGTTTGCCAGCCTTGATGCCAGGCTGGGGTGGTCATGGACCAGGACCCTCCATGCCCTATGTGTCCACGTGGATTATTAATTTTACTCAATGATACTATATAATTAATGCTCTAGTCGGTCAGGGCTCTGCAGCGTGGTGCAAAGATCCCTGCATCAGCGGGGGCTCTCCGTGCAGGGGGGGCTGGCATGCAGCCGTGGCGTGGCATAGCCAGGTTCGCTTGGCACCCTGCCTCTCCTAATGAGGTTTGCTGCTCGCTTGGGCTAATTAAGCACCACTTCCATGTGGCTGTGCTGCTTCCCACCCTGGATCTCGCACTGCCCGAGGTGCGGTGGCTCTGGGGTGCTGGCTGGGGACCTGCTGCTGCACCCTCCTGTCCCCGTCCCCAGTTGGGCTTTTCCCAGCAGCACACCGTTATCATCTTCTCATAAAAACTCCTTTAATTAATGCCTGAGTCCCAATCCAGCCCCCCGGTGGGAGAAGCAGCAAGGCCAGACCCTGTATCGCTGCCGGGGGGTAGAAAATCCCCAGTCCCTGTTATCTGCTGTCTGCAGCTCTGCCAGCAGCCCTGGAGCAAGGAGCTTTCTAGGAAGCACCGAGACGAGCTTGAGCGTGGTCCTGTGGCTCCGCGGTGGCCAAGAGCAGCTGCTCCGGAGAAAAGTGCAAGCCCTTTTTAATGGGAATTATTGCAATAAGCAGTCTGGGGGGGACGTTGCTTTCTGGCAGCCCTCCCTCCTCCTGCCCTCCAGCAGCAGAGTTATGAACCCTTGTATATTTTTAATTTTTTTTTTGCCTAAGCAAGTTCCCCCAGTGAACGCTGGTGTCTCAGCCCAGCAGCACAGCTCAGCATCTCCCAGGGGATTTTGGCTTTTCTATGCCACGGTGCCAACACAGGCCTCGGTGGTCCCACGCTCTCACATGATTGTGAGCATCGTCCCTCCAGCATCCTCCGCCGCTGCCCCTGCGAGCGCAGAGGCGGATTCCAGCCGCTCTCTGCACCTTCCATTTGAACTTTTTCCACCCTGTTTTTTCACCTAAATGGGCCACAGTCCAAAATAACCCTCCTTGGAGCATCCTCCCCACCAGTCATTTTCCTTCCTAGTCTTCATCGCCGCATTGTAGAAGGCTTCGTGTTTGGGGTCAGGCTCGTGATTTTTGTTTATAAAAGGGGAAATTGAGGCAGGGAGAGGGGCTGCAGCTGGATGCAAGCTGCATTTTGCACCAAGATGACCCCAGGGACACGAACACGCAAGCGTGTGTCCTGTTTTACAGCAGGAAAGAATGAGTTTATGGCTTGGGATAGTTTCAAGGAGGATGCAAACACCTATGGAGACAGACAGTTCCCAGCAAACGTGGCACATCCCAGCCCAAGGTCCTTTGCCTTTGTCCCTGGGAAGGTGCCTCCTGCTAATTCAGCTCGTCTATTCATTGCCTGGTGGTTTTAATGCAATGGCTTTGGGTCCCCTGCACCCCAACAGGCAATATTTTAGACCTGCATAGTCCAGCGCTCTCATAGCCCTGTCTCAGCCCCGTATCATGATGGGACCAGGGATTTTTAATCCCGTGGGATATTGCAGTCAGGGTTCGTTCGTGGCTGTTGCATTAATGTGCCAAGCCAGGGGGGTGCACAGGGATGGCAGGCAACCATGGTCTCTGCTCCGAGCTCGCTGGGACATCTTGAAAAATCTCTTAATGTTATTAAA
Source organism: Pelecanoides urinatrix (assembly GCA_013400755.1). Lineage (NCBI taxonomy): Eukaryota > Metazoa > Chordata > Aves > Procellariiformes > Procellariidae > Pelecanoides > Pelecanoides urinatrix. The sequence continues at coordinate 240,292 of VZTQ01008822.1, read as the reverse complement.
TTTAGGATGCTGGCTTCATGTTTTAAGACAGTCACTCCCCATCACAGTCCCTTCTGGGCAGCTGTTAGCACTTGGTGGCATTATTCTGCAATAAAATATATTGAAAATTACAAGCATAAAGCTCATAATGGCTTTGGAGCGCAAACAAAACCTGCGCCTCAGTTTATATCTCAGGCTGAATGCACACAATATTTCATTAAAATCGCCTGTTCCCGGCTTTCTTGGGGCTCTTTCGTAAGAAGGTAATAAGAAACCTCACGAAGTTTGGATTTTTCTTCTCTGTTTTACTCCTTTGTTTGACATCTGCTTATAAAACTTGGCAGTTTCCTCTTGCTGGTGTTTGGTTTTTTTTTTTCTTTTTTCTTGTTTTTGGGCAAACATGGCTTAAGAGAGCATCCTGTCTCCTTGGAGACGCTCCCCCTGCACGCCTGGGGATGCAGCAGCAAGTTCACCCAGCTGTGCCTTGTGCAGGACATCTTCAGGGTCACCCGTGACAGATATTTAACCCACACCAGACAGGAAGAAAAGGAATAAAATGTCTTAAACGGTGCCTAATCTACACGATTGATCTAATCTGCTCAGGGTTTCATCAAAGTGGGGTTCAGCACACCCTAAAACTCATTGTGTTTTCAATCAAAGCATTTGTAAACTCTTTGAGAGTCCCAGCAAACGGATATAACTATTCTTTTCCAGTGAGTTAACCAAAATCGGATGAAATATTGACCCTAGAGATGGTTTTTTGCATCGTTCGTTCAGCGCAATCCTCTTCTTGGTCCTTCCCCAGGGCAGAGTTGGGCTCCTGGGCTCATGGGGGTCCCAAATCCCCACCACGCATCTTTGCACGCCAACCAGCGTCCACCTCGCTGCCTTGGGAACCGACCCAATTTTTCAAGTTTTTAGCTTGCTGTTTTTCTTTTTTTCCCCCCCCAGTGGAAGTTTTTCAGAAAAACACTCACTTTTCAACCTTTCTGGGATTTCCCTTGAAAATACATTCTTCAGCAGTAGCGGCTGACAGGGAAATAACGTGGCTGTGAAGGGAAACGGCGCTCACATAGCTGCCATTTTTCAATAAACCCCCAAATATATTTAAAAAATTGAGGTTTGGATTGGTTGTTTTTTTTTATGTGAAGAGTTCAGCTTTGACACATGGGGTGGTTTTTTCGGAAAGATCATCTCCTCCTCCATGTCCTTCGGAGCGTCTCCTCCAAACCCAGCACATCCCTGGGGCCGCGGCCCCAGCCCCGTCGGGTGAGGCTGCCCCACGCCTCCTGGATGCCCACGCAGGCAGAACAGACGTCCTTGCCTGTTCCTCTCCACCTTAACCCAACCTCCCTCTTTTGCAGCTGGTCAAGGAGAAATTATTAGACCTACTTGGAAAGGAGGAAGACGAAGGGAGCCATGATGAAAACGTGGTAAGGAGCCCCATCGGGAGAGNTCGCTGCTGGCTCGTGTTCAGCCGCTGTCGACCAGCCCCCCCAGGTCCTTCTCCTCTGGGCACTTTCCAGCCGCTCTGCCCCAAGCCTGGAGCGGTGCCTGGGGTTGTTGTGGCCCAGGTGCAGGACTCAGCACTTGGCTGTGCTGAACCTCATGCAGATGTCCCTGCGGTCAGCTCCATGGGCAGGCAAAGTTGCTCGATACGGATGCAGCCTTCGGCCCCAGCTTGAGTTATTTCCGAAGGATTGATGCTCTGGCTCGGCCAAAGAAGGGAGATGGCGGTGGGGGGACAGGGATCATCCAGCGGCCCCGGAGTAACCCTGTCCCCTGCTCTCCGTCCGCAGAGCACTTGCGACCCCATGCCAAATCATTCGGAAACCATCAGCCACACTGTGAACGTGCCGCTGCAGGCCACCCTGGGAACGCTGGAGGAGATCGCCTGCTGACACCGTCCGACCGCTCCACAGTGCCAACACCTAAGGAAGGAAAACTGCACGGGAAAGCAGGGACCGAGCTCAGGTTTGCAACGGGGGAAAAAAATAACTAACTAACTAAATAAATAAAATATTAAAAAAAAAAAAAGGAAGAAAATCGCTATGCATTAAAAAAAAATAAATATATATATTATATATATACTCTGCCAAAACCAAGCGAGAGGCGCCTTGGACTTGACTTGTGTTGTCCTTTCCTGTGGGGGGGTTGTCTTCAAGACATGAAGGCAGCAGCTCATTTTTGAACTGTACAAAACAAAGAGACCGCCACCACCAAAACCAAAACCGAAGCCCTGCCATTTCACATTCTGCCAAATGTATAAAGCACTTGCATGCCAGTTCTTTTTATGGCAATATATTCCTATCTGTCTTTATAAGCTCTGTTCCTCTTTACAGTCTCTGATTTTCACTACAAGAAGGAACTCGCGGGCCCAGCCATCCCCTGAAATCACCATTACTAACGTCGTAGGCTGAATTAGAATAAAGAAACAAAAAGTCGCAGCTCTTGGATTCTTCTTACGTTCTTGTCCTTCGTGTCAGTCTGTGATGAATCTTAAGCTAAGCCGGGTCCCCCAAGGCTGGGCCACCGCCGGGGCTCCTCAGCGCTACCAGTCACCCCAAGGTGAGCATCCCTGGAGCGGGGCCGGACCGGGTGGCTCTCGGTGGAACGTCCCCCCCGGCTGCTGTGTCGTGCTCCTCCGTCGGCAGCGCCTGGATAGTCCGTCTGCGGTGGGTGGGCATGGGGCGGTGGGTTTCTTTCTTTTTTTTTTTTTTAATTTTTTTCATTTTCTTTTTTTTTCCCCATTAATGGATTCTGTGCTTTCTCCTCGTTCTCATGACTGATATTAAAGCTGGTCTTGTGGAAATGGCCGGGCTGTGTCATTTCTGCCTTGTCCCCCCACCCCAAGCTGGAGCCCCCGGCGCAGCCTTGGTGCGGGGTGAGGGGCAGGCGCCAGGACGAGCCCGTCCTAGGGGCTGCCTGGGGCTGTTCCTCACCCTCACCCCTCCTTCAACTCTTCCACCACGTCCTCACACACCTCCTGGCCGGGTGGCCCTGATGTCCTGGCCGTGCTCAGCCTGTTGTGCTCAGCTACGTCCCCATCTGCTCTGTGATGGTGGGGCCAGCTCTGATTTTGTGGATTGTGGTTGTCTCTTGGAGTCTCGTTTATTAGCGACCAGGAGTTTAAATAGAACTGGGTCAAAATGATGCTGCTTTACCCAATAAAGAGAGAAGGCGAGTTTTCTGGAGCTCCAAACCCTGCTGGTTTTGTAGCCTGGAGGAATGGGAGCGGGATGCGGGGTTGGGGGTTGCACTGCAGCTAGCTCATGGCTGGGTGCTGCTGCAGGGCCAGTGACCTTCACCAACATGGTGGCCACAGCAGGAAGAATCACAACTGGACTTTGAAAAGTTGTTGTGGGAGGGCTGATGGAGTCCCAAACCCTGGGAGGGCATTAAACCAACCTCAGGGAGTGGAGGTCAGCCCGGATTTACCTGCAGGGGTTGCTGCAGACGGGAGGTGTGTTGGGGTCTGCGGCCGGCTGAGGGACTCAGGACATCCCTTTGCCCTGGAGAAGGTGCAGATCCATCCTCCAGGCCTATCTCTAGGCCATGTTCATGCACAGATAACACTTTCCTTTGGGACAAATCCTGCTGCTGCCCAGACCATGGTGCAGAGGGCGTCCAGTCCATTGCTCATTCTGGATTAGACCGTCCCCCAAAGGCAATGTGAAGAAGCAGCCGGCCAAGGGTGCCCAGGGTGGGTCTATCCTGGGCCACCTAAGTCAGTAAGAGCTTCCCTGTCCTGGGAGAGAAGTCCCAGCTGGGCAGCTGCCCAGACCACCTCAGTGCAGTGACTCAGGAAAGGCCGGTCCTGTCTCCAAAGCCCAAATCACGTCCCCCCCATCCCACGCCACCAGCCTGAGCCCCGCTGCCCTCCCCGCCCCGCCGGCAGCAGAGCCTTGGAGCAACGCTCCCACGTCTGCCGCTGCGGCTGCTCAAAATAACCTCCGCGAAGCAGCGTGTTGACGTGGCGTTGGCTGGTTGCATCTTGAGAACCTTGCTGAGGCAAGAACGTGGAGCAGGATTGCAGCCCAGCCTTCCGCCGTGCTCACTGTCCGCCAAGGGCAGGCTGAAGCCCTTCTCTTCCCTTTGCACTTGCTCACCGAGCCTGAGCAGCTGCTTTGAGGGTGACCCAACTGCACCGACATGGCACGAGCCATCCAGGATTGCCCACCGCAGCAGCCCGAGCCGTGAGCAGCAATGCAATGTGTTGTAAGACAGCCCTGTGGAGCTGTCCCAGCTGGAGCCCATCCCAAGCTCATCCTCCCAAGCAGTGCTCATGGCCTCCCCAAGCCCACAGAACATGGTTCTTCTTGGCTTTTCCTCCGGCAGTTGGGTTGGGGGGTCTTCACTGGCTGCTGCAAAGCTCTTCCCGCTCAGCAGGGTCCTCCTTGACGTAAACACGAGCTGTGGCACCAAGGAGCCACATGAACACATCTCACAGGCTATTTAGCTTCAGTCTTCTCCTCGCCTTGCTCTACAGCAGAAGGTAGTCTACAGCCCCTCAATGTTTTTCTCCCTCACACAAAAATAAAACCAGTAAGGCTCCCAACAAAATACCTGGCTTGTGGGCTTGAACACCCTCAAAAAAACCTTCACCAAGCAAGGAGACAGGCAGAGTCCTTTCAGACACCGAGGAGCAGTAGATGGGTTTCAATGCAATCCTTTCCAGGCTGGCAGAGAAAAGTGTGTGCTGAGATGTGTGTCCTCCAAAGGTTAAGGGTAACAGTGACTCCAAGAGTCATTTCCATGCATATAAATTTCCCCACTTGGCAATTTATTAGATCTCCATTAAGAAATTTTGGTAGAGTCATTGGAAGTCTTTGCTGAAGTTTGGTGACGTGGGACACCACGGGGATGCCCAGAGGTGCTGTGAAGAGATTTGCTGATCCCACCTATAGAGGAAAGCCACTTGAACGGGGAGGCGGGCAGAGGGATGGCATCTCTGATTGCTCCTAAAGAGCACAGTCTCCAAGGGACTTGCTGGAGAGCTCATTTTGTGTTACCAGTTTTCATTATCTCCTGAGACCTGGACCCTGGCCACACGTTCATTATCCACGGGATGCCCAGCAGCTGGTAACAAGTGCTCATCAGCCCGGCTGCAAAGCTGCGGAGCTGCCATGCTCCGTCTCCCGTTGCCAAACCCCTGTGCCAGCCTGGTCCCTGTAGTCCCTTCTGGACCAGTGGAGGGAATTCGTGCCAGGCCTGGCTCAAGGTGACTCATTGCAACATCTCCAGGCTCTTAGCCATGCCCATTGGGTTGAACCAACCACCAAAGCCCAGCCTGGTCTGGCTCCTCGTACAAACTGGTCTTTCTATGCCTCATGCTCATTAATGGCTGGGAGGGGGGTGTTCCTATGTCCATGGTGGACCTTTGTACTGTATTTCTTTGTGCTTGAAGAAGCAGGAGTGTCTCCACCTTTGTTTGTGTTGGAGTCCAAGGGTGGACTGGGGACTTTACAGGATTCAGCCCCTCGAATGCGAAAGCAGCTCACCAACAGAGTGTGGGTATCCAGAGGGGATGGGGGAAGAGCAGTGAAATGCCACCGACAATGCCCGTCCCTAGCAGATAAGCTGGTACCATTTGACATCTAAGCCTGGACTAGATACCACCAGACTGGGCAAATCCAGAAATTTCAGCTCCTGGACTACTTTGCTAAATTCTTGGGGAAGCCCTTTACTAAAAGAGGTCTTTGAATACTGAGCATGTATCTTGACCCAAAAAAAGCCCCGTAGGCACCGTAGGGATCTCCACCAAACTGCATTACACCCACACGGTTGGGACAGCAGCAGAGCGTAGCGGGTAGATGGAAGGACAGACACTGCCCTTTTGAGCAGGAGGGCAGCAGAGGGTGGAAAAAGGTGAACTTTTAGCCACGACGTCTTCCATCCCTCCAGGTAAGGTGGGTCACACTGGGGCATTCATAGCCTTTGGCAGCTTTAACACAGCTGGATTTATGCTTGGTCTTGTGGTTTAACCCAGCAGGCAGCCAAACACCACACAGCTGCTCGCTCACTCCCCCCAGCCCAGTGGGGGGGGGGAGAGAATCAGAAAAAAAAAAGTAAAATTCGTGGGAGGAGATAAAGACAGTTTAATAGAACAGAAGAGCAAGGGGCAAAAAAAAAAAATGATGATAGAATATAGAAAATGAGTGATTCACAATGCAATTGCTCATCACCTGCCAAACAATGCCCAGCCCATCCTCAAGCAGTGATCACCCCTCTCCAACCAACACCCAGTTTATGTACTGAGCATGACATCACATGGTATGGAACACCCCATTGGCCAGTTGGGTCAGCTGTCCTGGCTATGCTCCCTCCCAGCTTATTGTGCACCTGGCAGAGCACGGGAAGCTGAAAAGTCCTTGACTAGCAGGGTACTTAGCAACAACTAAAACCTCAGTGTGTTATCAATATTATTCTCGTTCTAAATCCAAATGCCAGCTACTAGGAAGAAAATTAACTCTACCCCAGCCGAAACCAGGACACTTGCCTAGAAGCTCTCCCACCTCCTACCACGGGGTCTGCCCCGGAGGTTTCTCCAGCAGCGATGCTGATGGCCCATGCTGCCCGGCTCTCTGCAAGCCCATCGAAGGCTCCTGATGTGCCCGTTGAGCCCGGAGAAGCAGCACTGACTGAAGCCACCTTGGACAGGCTCTCAGCACTCGTGCTGATTCAGGACCCTTTTCCCTTTAGCTGCCTGCCCTCTCCTGCCTGAAGAGCCTGTATTTGGGGAGCAGAGGGGATGGGTGGTGGAGCAAGGGGGTGGAGGAGTCAAAACACAGCATCTCTTGCTGGTGGTCAGTATAATGTATCCCAAATTTAAGCCTCACGCTGCGCTAAGGCAGGGCATATCCCTGCGGACCGCAGCCGTCCCACGCAATGCGGGGCTCCGTTCAGGCAGCGGATCTTGGGAGGGATGCTGGTGCATCGCAAAGAGTTCAACCAAGAGCTGCAAGGGCAGACGTGAGGCTTGGCGAGCTGCCTGCCAGCAAGATGAAAGTTCAAGTTATTTAGTTTAACAAAGGGAAGGTGAAGAGGTGGCTCCATCAGTCTATAAATTCCTCTGTGGAGAGATTTCTAATAAAGGGTTCTTTAGTCTGGCAGACAAAGCCAGAACAGGGAGGGAGAGGACGGTCATGATGGGGAAAGCTAAATGCATTCAAATGAAAGCACCTGCCTGGAACCATGGATGGTCCCACAGCCCTTTAAGTCTTTAAATCAAGATAGGACATCCTCTTCCAATAGATGTGCTCCTAGAGCAGGTCCCCATCCCTGCAGCACTTTCTGGGCTGGCTGATGGAGAAGGCCTTGCAGATGGTTGGTAGTAAACGTTTTAGAAGTGAAGACCCCAAAATTCTGCATTTAAGCCTGTTGGTCTCAGAGTTCACCCGAACCCGTAGCAAGCTGGACTTGTACCTAATTCTCCCCGTTAGACATCCACAAACCTTTGTCTTTCCAAGGAATCCACAAGAAGAGCTTGGATGGGTCTTTGCACCAGAGTCACTCCTGGCTATTTCTCTGTTTGATGTCTTTAAGCCTCGGAGGGGTGGTTTTAAAAAAAAGTCCATATTTCAGTTGCTTATCACACTGAAAGTGGTGAGATCTCCAAGACTGGCAGGGAACAAATAATTATCACTGGGTACAAAGTGTTTTCCTGTCAAGGATCTAGCGTGTCAATTGATTAGAGGCAACACACGTTGTGTTGACTTCTGCTGTCTTATCTATCAGCTGCAAAGCCAAATTCATACTGGAAGAAAGGGAACATTATACCACGTCCTGAGAGTGGCCGAGGACATGCCTGCCCGCTCTCTACGCTAATATAAGCACTAATAAACAGCTCAGCTTTTAGGGGCCGTTGTGCTCAGTGGCATCTCGGTGGCAGCAGGCGGGAGGGCACGATGGGGAGATGCTGGGCTGAGCCCGAAGGCTGGTGCTGCTGCAAAAGCCCCCGTGGTGCGGGGTAGGCAATGCACATCGACCCACAACTCCTGACCGGGCTATAAAACAGGGATTGAAGCTGCCATGAAGCCTCCAGAAGGAGAGCAGCCTTCAGATGGTGACGCAGGACCCGCAAGCCTTGGGTATGGCCCTTGAAACATAAACTCCTGAGCTGGCTAAATGAAAAATTTAACTTAAACACTTGCCTGAGCACTGCTGTCATTCTGGAATGACACCAGTGTCCTCGTCTTTGCTCTCCCTGTTCTCCTCCTATCTGTCCAGATCAGTTTTTCCCATTTTTACCTGTTTTTCTCCTGCTTTAATGCCCGGGCCGCTGTGTGCCCATAGGTGCTGGCAAGTGAAGGAGCTGGTTCATTCCTCTGGGTTCTCCTCATCAGGCAGCAGAGATCCACGTCCTGCTGCTTCCCTGCTTGTGTTCCTGGGTGACAAACCTTCCATCACCTCTCCCAGTGCCACCACACTCGTAGGAGCTGCAGAGCCCAGGTCTGGGAGAAAAGTCCCATTCTTGGGCTTAAAAAGCTCTTTGCAATCCTCCTCTGCCCCCACCCAGCACTGCGCCGTGTCTTACAGCTGTCCATAGTCACAAACCCCCTTGCACAGAAACCTTGTGGTGTTTCTCCCTTCAAGATGTCAAAAAATAAGTGAGGCTCAAATTCTGCAGGCTGCGAAATGTGTTTTGTTTCACAGTTGCTGGGGGAAAAAAAAAAACAACAAACAGGAAAAAAAAAACAAAAAACCATTTCAATCTCCTGATCCTCTCACCCCTCTCTTGATGTTCTCACCCACCTCCTGATGTTCTCACCCCTCTCCTGATGCTCTCACCCTCACCCTGATGCTCTCACCCTCACCCTGATGCTCTTTCCCACCTCCTGATCCTCTCACCTGCCTCCTGATGCTCTTCTCTGCCTCCCGATGCTCTCACATCCCCTCTCCTGGCATCCCGGTGATCATGTATTCAGATCTTGGAGCTCTGAATCAAGTGAGGTGGGAGAAACTTCATGAGAAGGTGCATCACCCCATGAGGACTTAGACACTTCGGTGCTGTGGTCACCAGGCAGGAGCTCTTCCACACCTTCTGGAAGCTGTTCAACAGCTGGGCATTTTTCCATCCTCACCCCTGCTCTGTATCCCCAGAGCAACACCCAGCAGCAAACCACCCCAAAACCATGAGATTACCTTAAACAATCATGAGAATTTTCTCTTTAAAAAAAAAAAAAATCCAAATTGGGTGTTGTTTTCTCTTCCTGTTCCTCCCACCTCCCAAGCGAGAAAGGTGACATTCGCTTCACAGTTTCGAACGCTCAGGAGGAAGCCTGGAAACATGCAAAGAAAACTGTGATTCTCACACAAATCCTCTGGGTCCACCCACCCGCACGGCAAGGAGCTGGTGAGACTCAGGGTGCGCTCGCAAGGGTTGCCAGCATGGTCCCACCATTTTAAAAGCCCATGGTGTGGCAGGCTGGAGGATTGTCCTCAAGCCAGTAACCAGCCTCCTGGCTCTCCTCTAGCTCTTGTCCTCACCCCCACCAAGATCTGCAAGCAGATTCGGCAGGGGCAGATGTGCTGCGCCTGGATGGAGTGATGAAGAAGCCAGGAATTGTAGCCGTGCTATTTTTTTTTAAGGATGCAAGAGAAAATCATGACTTTGACCCTGTCTCCAGAGGAAACGCCTTATGAGAGGTTGTTGTCAGCCCATTTGTCTGCTCATTCATCACCCCCGGCAGCTTTCAAATCCACAAGCCAGTTCCAAGAACATTTGGCAGTGGGTTCTCAGAAATAATTCAGGTCCTGCACGTTACATGAGTACCGCCGGTTGAGTAGAAGAGGAGAAACCAAGTTGGTGGCTCTGCTGGGATGAAGACAGGCACAGCCCAAGCAGCAGGCTCTTGCCATCTCACCGGGATGCCAGGAGAGGGGATGTGAGAGCATCGGGAGGCAGAGAAGAGCATCAGGAGGCAGGTGAGAGGATCAGGAGGTGGGAAAGAGCATCAGGGTGAGGGTGAGAGTATGAGGGTGAGGGTAAGAGCATCAGGAGGTGGGTGAGAACATCAGGAGAGGGGTGAGAACATCAGGAGATTGAAGTGGGGGGTTTTTTGTCATTGTTGTTGGGGTTTTTTTGTTTGTTTTTTTTTTTCCCCCAGCAACTGTGAAACAAAACAAATTTCACAGTGGCCGAGCCCATGGCTCCAAGCTGCTCCCAGCATCTGCTGCCTTCTCCTGGAAGCGTTGTCCTAGGAGGCGGGGGATGCACACACATTGCTGGAGGCAAAGTGGACTGAGGGGGATAAAGGGCACGAAGCCATAAGAAATCAAATTTTTTTTCATGTCGCTGCTCAAGGAGCAATTACTTTCCACCAAGACATAGATTTAGGGAGAGCAGCTCTGGAAAACTCCACACAGCTGGGGCTGGGAGTTTGGAGCGTTGCTACACTGACAGGTGATTACACCTTTTCCTTTACTGATCACCTTTAACTGGCTCAAAAGAGTGACAAGGGAAAAAAGTGACATTCAGGTGCATCCACTCAAGCCCTCCCTTTTAACAAGTGTGTTGGCCATGGCTTCATTCCTGGGTCCAGAGACCAAGTGGCAGCTCTGCCACTTCTTCAGCAGTGGGAGAGACCTTAAAATTTTCATGAAACCAACTCCATGAGCCAGCCGAGGGTTTGAGGATGTCCCTGGAAAAGGGACCTGCAGCCCCGGTGGAGAAGGTGGGATGGAAGGAGACTGCACTGCCAATGCAAAACCCCATTGCCTGTTGGGACTAACAGTCCCTTTTTCAGGAAAAAAAGGGTGGGGATTAAAGATCAGGAAAAGCAGCAGGGTTTATTGGGAGTTTCAGGAAAAAAAAAGAAACATCCAAACCCAACCTGCTGAGCAAGCACAGAAAAGAGCTATCCTGAAGTGTGAGAAGATCTGCCAAGGAAAAAGGGCAGCTCTAAGCAGTTATAAATTATTTGCTGCAAATTAGCCCCATGCTGCCTTAGAGCACATTTCAACAGAAGGAGAAAGGAATGTAAAAGATATGGCACGGCACATCCCCGCTACCCTATTACTGTCCATTTATTGTTGTGATTATCTATACATGCAAGACGCTTTGCATTCAGTCTGCTGAGCTGTCTGCAGAAGGGGACCAGAGGCGATGGCTGTTCTGCAGCAGCTTGTTTTCCCCAGCTGGAAAAGAAGGTCGTGCAGGTCTGTGCTGCGGCGTACGATCCTTCTGCAGATTTCTATCTGTCTCAGGTGGCTGTATCTTTTTTGGCAATCGCACCCTTTCCCTGAAAAACAACTTTCCTGATTATTTATTAATATTTGCTACAGCACAGAAAGCCTCCGCTGGGAAAGTCTGTGGGCACCAGCCTCCTGCTGCCTGGACCCAGTAAAACTTTTCCTGGATAAGTTTTTGGTTTTAAGAGCATGGGGATTTAGAAACATCTTGTGGCTGCACTTCTTCCTGAGCAGATTCCATCAGCACGATTTTTATTGAAGCATCTCATCTGTTGGATATTTCATGGAAGCGCAGAGACTGCAGCCAGCTGAAGGCTGGGCAGTCAGACGTCTCTGGAGGACACAAGAGTATGGAAATTTAGATCACATCCAACCTCCGTAGGGACCACCTTACAATGCAGCAAAGTGGTTTTTTTCCCCTCATGCATTAAAAAAAGAAAAGTTTAAAAGGAAGATGGAGTTTTGCGTGTTGTTAAAACTCAAGCAGCCTGCATCTTCTTGGCCTGCTTGATGCTAACAAGCTGAGATGGCCCCACTCTGCACTACCAGCAGCTGCTAAAGAGCAAGCTGGGGTTTCATATCTCCTGCCTCCTTCCTGGAGACATCATCCTCTTTGCTCTTAGCCACTGGCTGATCCAACTGCAGCGGGCGTGAGCAGACAAAGCAGGAGGAGTCAGGATTGCTTTACATGATGGCTTAGATGGGTGTAGACTTCACAAGATGCTCCAGCTGCTCTTGCAAAAGGCTCTCTGAAACCCACCTTGAAGGCATCTGGGGGACTAACAACAGCTCGCAAAGCTCCCATCTCCGCCATGGGAGGAGATGCTGGTTGCTGCGGCTGCTGCTCCCTGAAGTTTTGTATGGGTTGCATCTTCTGGACCAAGTCTGGCCCCACCAACCAGGTACTGCAGCATAAGATGGGGCTTGTTTGGTCTTTCTTTGACCACCCTTCAGGTGGATTTCAGCTCAGAAGGATCTTCTGGTGTCTCCTGGAGGACAGGTAAAGAGCAGGGTTTTCGGTGCACAAATCAGACTCGCAAGACTCATAAATAACACACTCCCAAGGCCACCAAAATGAGGTACCACAGGCTGAAGTTGCCACGTGAGGTAAAACATACAAAGGCTGAAATGTCTGAAAAGTCAGAGGAGATTAACACAAGAGAGCGGCTAAAAACAGAAGTCGTGAATGAACTTCAGCCAAAACATGTGGGAGGGATGGGGATGGCCAAGTCAGAAGTCCGGGAGCTGAAGCTGCAGGAGAAGAGGCCGCTTTGCCAAGAGAAGCATTAAAAGCTCACGAGGCTTCATCAGCAAACTCGTGGAATATGGATAGACATTCCGGGCCATGTGGTTGGAGTCATTAGACCAATAAATCACTTTAAACGCCTGGGAAGTCAAAGGCTCCTGTATTTACACGACAGAAGTGGCTGGAAGTTGCTTGGTTCCAGCTGGAGCCCAGACATCCGAAAAGCCCAGGGCATGGGAGCAGCAGCCTGGCCACGGGCTGAGGGCAAATCCTGTCGGCTTTGGGGAAAGGTCGTTGCACCTCCAGGTTCAGTGTCTGCAAAGGCTTTTGTTCGAAAATAGAAGCACTTTGAGGAAAACCAAATGAAAGGGAAAGAGGAACCGGTTTGCTGTTCTCACCAGCTGAAAATACACACTCTGCTGTGAAATCTGGAAAGAGTAAAACTGTTTTCCAGCCCAAAATTTTGGATATGAAAGGTTCAACTTTTAAAGAAGAATAAAGATGTTTCCACATCCTGAGTTAACAACCAAACAAACAATCAACACTTTAAAAAAAAAAGAATTTCAATGGGAGTTTTTTTCCAACCAGCATCCCCGCCTTTTAATAAGTGGGCAAAGCCCAGTAGGTATAAAACTTAAAAAAAAATATTCTGGCAGGTTTCTTACTTCTGGCAGGGAGAGATTTCTGCCAAAAGCCCAGTCCCAGTTGTCTCTGCAGACAAGCCCTGTCTACATCTTACAGATACTCACGGCTTGATTTTCGGAGCAGCACATGCTTGGAGGTGGCATGTTTCCTACCAAGCCTGAGACAGTTCAGCTCTTGGTGGTGTCCAGAGCCAGGGAAAAGGGAGATGGTGCCCAAAAGTGTTTGTCCAGCTCCTTCTGGACAGGGCTGAGCAGTGAAAAGATAATTTAGGGCTTTTGGGAAACCTGTATAGTCATAAACCCTTGGGTCAGGGCTTGGTACGTGCCTGTGGGTCCCAAGTGAGTCAATGTGAGTGTGTTCCCTGTGCAATCCTTTACTGGGTGCCCTGGCTGCAGAATTATGAAATTAGGGACAACACAGAGATGAGAAATCCTCATTATTCCCACGTTGAGAGAAAGAATGTAGAGAAAGGTCAATAAGCACAAAATAAGATGGAGATGCCCCAAATGCCCCAGCTGGGGCAATCAGAGCTCGCACCCTGGGCAGACGTCGGAGGATCCAGCCCCGAAGAGCCAAGTTTCACTTGTCCAACTGCTCATATGAGGGTTGGGTTCCACAAAGCAAAGAAAGACCTTTCTTCTTGGTATACAAAGGCAGAAACAAAGGTACGAAGCAGAGCCTGCAGGTAACCTCAGTGCTTGCTGGGAGGAGTTTGTTAGCGAGAGATGCCCAGGGACTGGAACTGATGGAAGAAGCACTCAGTGGGTATGAATTCAAAAGCAAAAATATCTTTCTATTCGGTCGCATCCCATGGCTGGCATGGCCCGGGTTATAAACATTTCATGAGTGCTGGTGTTGGAGGTGGCACAGAGGCACCGTGAGTCGGGCAGAGCTCAGCCCACCAGCGGGGCAGGGCTGGGGGAGATGAAAGGGGGTTTGAAGAGCACAGGCACCGATAAACACGGCTTGAGCCAGCAGAGAAGATCGGCAAGAAATTTTGGAGCTGCAACGAGAGCTCCTGGGGAAAACAGTTCTAAAAAAAAATATGAATCCTGCAATATTGCTCTGACAACATTTCTCGGGGCTTTAGAGCAAGGCAGGGGGTGTGGGACGGGGGAGGATTTGCCTCATATCAGAGGATTTATTACTTTTTGCACAATTCCTGCATGAATGCAAACAAGAACTTAAAAAAAGCCCTCAGTTCAGGTGGCCCAGAACACATTTCTTTGTGATGGATTTTTTAACCCTCTCCCTCCCCTTTTTAAAATCAGCCAGCTGCAAACTGAAGGAAAAAGAGTACAGACTTTGAAAATGTCAGAATAAGTTTTTTTGGTTTTGCTTATGCTTTATCAAATACTTCCCTTTTCTTGGCCAATGCTGTCCATTCAGTTCTTCCTGCATTCAGAAAGGTTCCTCCTCCGGCCTCTGCCTTTCAGCCACGTGTATATATTTCTTATCCAGATGAAGATGCCTCCAAACCATGCCTAGGAGAGTCCTTCGAGATATCTGGAAGCGCCTGGCTGTCTATCCAGGTTGTCTCCAGCAGCTTCTGAGTATGTGGCCACTTCTGCCTCCCATCCAACATCTGTCCTTTCCCATTAGGATCAGGAGAAATATCTGCAGGTTTCCACATGTTCCATCCTCAGACCTGCACCCCATGATGCTGTGTCCTGTCTCTGATGCCTGTAGCACCTTGGGAGCTGGCATTCCTGCTGTTTGCTGGCTCTGGGAGGAGTGGGAATAGCAGACAAAGAAATGAAAAAAAAGAGATCAAGACAGAAAACAAGCTGGGGAACGGTGTGCTGAAGTGGCTGCCCATGGCCAGCTTCCCTGCTTAGCACCCAGACAAAATCAGCAAATATGCAGAAAATATTGGAGTATGGGGAGGTTTCCCATTCCCATTTATAAGAGTGGGAGAAGCTGGTTCCATCCTGGTGCCACAGGTCTCCTGTGAAAAACCTGGACATCCCTTCCCTGCCCCTGGAAGAGCTGGATAAAAGCGCATCGCCCTGCTGACCTGTGTTCCCCATGCCAATGTTTCGGGAAGCATATGGCCTGTTTGCCATAAAAAAGGCAGGGCAAAGATACCCCGCGGAAACAACATGCCCTGGATCCATCAGGCTCTTGAACGTGCAGATCGGTGGGTTCAGCACCGCGGTGGTGTGTTAGCCCATGGGACTGTCTTGCCTTGGCGTTGGGTTCAACTCCCTGGGCGAGCAAGGGTGCAGGCTGGGCACTGCCTCCGGCCCTAGCAAATTCGGGCATAAACAAACAGAGAAAAAGATGCTGGAGCTGAGCAGCTCCTGACTTGCAAGGCAACATGAACAAAATATCAACGGATGCCCCGGCTGCCTACTTCCCTCTGCCCCAAGAGAGCAATGCCACTCTCCCAAAAGCACCTAATGCAGCCGAAGAGGCTGCCTGTGGCAGCCAAAGGTGGTTTGCATGGCTGTCAAGTGGCCTAATTACTGCACATGGCCTCTGGATTTCGTTAGCATGCCAAGATACTCCTCCAAATATGCAATGTCCCTGCAACGCACTAGTAGCCCACCAGAAAGTCTCTGAAGCGCTTTGGCATGGTCCTGCGGTAAGATGCTGAGATGCCAGCTTCTCTGATGGGTCTCAGCTTCGAGTTGCAGTTTTGCCATTTTCCTGCCACCCCCAGCACCGTCTCTTCTCCACAGGTTTCAGTTCTCATCACCAGTGCATCTCCCGGGGGGACCGTCCCTCCTCCTCCAGCCAGCTCGTCTGCTAACGCTCAACCTTCCCGGTGACCCCCGCAGCATTAAGGCAAAATAAGCCCCTCTTGGGATGCAGCACGTGATGGAGATGTGCTGTTCGGCTGATGTAATTGATATAAAAGCGGAGAAGGTCACTGTTGTGGGTGTGATAAGGGAACACGACAAAGCTGTTCCTTCCCTTTCAAGCTGACAAGTCTTGAAAAATTAAAAAGCACATGTGCACGCGTGTGTCTGTCACATCTTTCCCTCCGGCGTTTGTGTGCGAGTGAGAGCTCAAAATAGTAAAGTGATGATACCCCGGTCTGGACCATTTTGCTGGATGCCCAAATGCCAGCTCTAAGCGCCAGTGCTGCTGTCACACCACGTCTGACTCAAAACACGTACAGGAACGGAGGGACAACGCTCAGGCTGGTGACTCCCTGTTGATTTGTCCCTTCTCTGACTCACGGCAGCAGCTCTGCAGCATTTGCTGGGTGCATCCAGGCAAAATGGGTTCGGGCTCAGAGTCTCCTTTCCAAAGCCGTAAAATTTGTGGTGTTCGTCGTTCTGCAATGGAGGGGAAGGAGCATAAACCGCAGCTTTTCCCTCCTGCTATCTGCCGTTGGGGCCATTTGAAAGAGTTGAGTTCAGTAAAACTAAACCCTCCTGTTTGATTGTAGCCTGTTTTATGCACCCAATAATACAAACCTCAGCTCCAGATAAAATGCCTCTTTGAGATGAAACACTTCCCTTGCAGTTTGGTAAGACCAGCCATCCCAACTGCCCTTTTTTTTTTTTTTTTGCAGTTTCTAAGCCAGCCTTTCTCAGGAGGAACCGCTTCAAACTGAGAATTTTCTTTTCATCAAAGCAGCTTTTTCCAGCAGGTACAAAAAAACCTTTGGAGGTAGTTTTATCTAGCTCCTGCCAACAGCCAGCTTTCTGGATGCTCCAGTTTCTTCCCTCTCTCAGCATTGCTTTTTAAACACCCGCCAAAACTGCTAGAGATTTTCCAGGAGGCCTAAATTCTCTCTGTACATCATACACCGGCTTGTCTACAGGAAGCTGAAGTTTTCCTCCGGTTAATTTTAGTTGCTGAAACTTATTTCTCGTACAGTTTCCCTTGTAAAAAGTCTTAATTCATTTTGATCCTCATTGTACCCATCCAGTCAAATTCAGCTCTTCTCTTGTCTTTTTAATATCCTCCTCTGTTGCCTTCTCTCCTGCTCTGATAACATCAAAGAGCCTCTTCCTTGTCACCGCCACGCTCACGCTTCCTCTTGGCATGTCGCTTTTATTAATTTGTGCTTTCAGAGGTCTTCTAGTCGCTGCGTCGGAAGGTATTAACTTCAAACCTCGCAAGCAAGCTGCTCGGTGTGGGGGCTGACAGGCAACTGCCATCTCCTCGGGAGCCCGTGATGCTAAATGTGCATCTTATGTTTTCCCTGGCAAGGGTTTTTATGTGGTGGATTTGCTTCCTGAGGCACGAGGCACTCTGAAATTTTGCTATCTGTATATTCAAGAGCCAAAGAGACCAGTGGGGCAACTGGTTGAGCAAGGGAGAGGAGCTGATGTGAGCACTCGCAGCATCTAGACCCCAACGCCCAAATAAATGGAGATCCAGCTGGTTTTCCAGCATGTGGAGGGGCTCGTGAGTAAAGGCACAGGTGAAAGGGGCACGATGTCCCCTTGGTGAGACACTGGCACAGGTTGCCCAGAGAGGTGGTGGATGCCCCATCCCTGGAAACATTCAAGGTCAGGTTGGACGGGGCTCTGAGCAACCTGATCTGGTTGAAGATGTCCCTGCCCACAGCAGGGGGTTGGACAGATGACCTTTGGAAGTCCATTCCAACCCAAACTATTCCATGATTCTACACACGCCTGCACACACCGCCATGGCCACGCGTGCACCAGCTGTGAGCAGAGCCGGCACGCACAGCTCCGGTCTGCGCCCAAGGATCCTGCTTAGCAAGTAAATGTTTCCTGGTGCAGATCTTCACGTGGGCAGCGTTGGTCTGCAGGTCGGGAGGGGAGGACCCCACGCAGACGCCATTTGGCGGTGAAGCCACGCCGGCGAAGCGGGGGCGGGCAGCGCTTGGGCTCAGAGCAACGTCTGGTGGTTGGCGCTTGGGCAGATGGCAGGTTGTGGGTAGGGGGGTGGCATGTGCCCAGGTCCATCCAGGTCGTCTCACCCACGTTCAGACCAAGTTCTGCCAGGTACTGACACGTCGCTGGCACAAGTGTCGCTGCACATGAGCAGTTTACACCACTCTGCTCCCTCTGGGCTCAATTTTCTAATGATACGCAGCCACGTTCCTACCATAACTTGCTGGTTTTGGCGTGTTAATGTTGCCCGCAGCAGCTCCAACACATGCTATATCCCATAACCACAGTGTTTACTCACACATTAAATAAACAGATGGATACTAGGAATTAGAAATGGCCA
The DNA here is from genome assembly GCA_013400755.1 of Pelecanoides urinatrix. Lineage (NCBI taxonomy): Eukaryota > Metazoa > Chordata > Aves > Procellariiformes > Procellariidae > Pelecanoides > Pelecanoides urinatrix. The sequence continues at coordinate 222,066 of VZTQ01008822.1, read as the reverse complement.
CTTGTCCCATCAATGCGTATCAATTTCCATATCATTCTTCCCTGAGGACAGTCTCTAATTGCTTCCTGAATGATCCCAGTTCTCCTCTTCACAGCTTTGCCTCCCAGGCCCACAGAGGCAATTAATTACGGAGGTGAAAAGTGCATCCCTGTGTTCGCTCAGGTTGTTTTAACTTGTGTTCAGATCTCCTGGTATCCCAGTGAAGCCTTTCCTAGGCTGTTTTCAGCTTGAGGGGCCACCGGTGGTGGCTGCAGCTGGATGAATCTGATGCTTTTCACCCAAGGTCTCAGCACTCCGAGTGGAGATGGGACCTTCATTGTGCCTAATTCCCATTTTCTGGAAGTGCAGCCTCCAGTCTGAGAGTCATCGAGGCATCTCCCACCAGTGGAAGGAAGGGCACCTCTAAAAGAAAGTTCATCCTCTGCCCTGTCCGCAGTGGGAAGTACTTCACACGGAAGTTTTTAATCTTTTCCAAGACCTAGAAATCTCTCTGTGAAGTTTAAGTCATTGCTGGGCTCAAATTGGCCCATTTGGTGGCCACATGCATATCGTAGTTGCTAACAGCAAGCAAGCAACCAATTGACAGTATTGAACTTCTCGGAGGGAGTCCAAGGAAGACAGGCATGTTACACAAGAAGAGATTGTAAACAAGTCTATAGGCAATAAAGATGAAACAAGATCAAGCTGTAGCCAGATAAAGCCAAAGTGGTATTATTTTCTAACATTTTTCTAACAAGGCGTTTAATGAGCTATTGGACCAACTGACTATTGGAAGTGTTGCATTCCCCACCACTTGCCATAAGCCAGGTGGGATGGCACCTCTGGAAGACCTGAGCTGAAAATGAAATTTCTTGGCTTGTACCAGCTATAATTACTGCTGGAAATTTCTTGGCTTGCCCCGAAGATAAAAATTTTAAATTCTCTCTATTTCTGAGCCAACAGCTAGAACCAAACGGAAGACAGAGAGAGCACCACAGGGAGATCCACCATCTCACACCTGACCTGCTCTGACCTGTGTGGAGCTCAGTACGTGGCATTTAGCCAGCTCCGTGTCTGCTCCAGACTCAGCTGTGGCTGATGCAACTATTTCTAGCAAAGCTTGCAAAATGCAGAGGTAATTCCACCTTCCGTAGCAACAATGTTGAGGAGAAAACACCTTGCCAAAGAAGAGGCCCTGGCAGTTCACCCCAACATGAGTGCCCGGCAGAGCCAACATGCCAGTCAAACCAGCAGGAGAGCATGAGCATGTCATCCAAGTGGCAACAAGTGCTGAGTGTTGCAGCTGAGCAACGAGCCATTTCATCCTCGTCCCAGCTGAGCTCTTCGTAAAGTTGTAATGCCTGGATTAGATCTATTGCAGAGGGCTCCAGGTCTCTGGGAGGTCTCAGTGAAGAGGACAGGTCAGAGTTTCCACTCTTCCAGCAGTAGAAGGCAGTGGGAAACATGAGAGGGACTGCCAGGAGAGCTGCTCAAACACTTTTTGCGTCAGTGAAATTTTGGTAAAAAAAGGTTGTTTTTTCAGTGCAGTGAGTTTGCAGCTGAAGGTCCAGAAATGCTCTTTCTGGGATGCGGCGGAGAGCAAGAACATAGCTTGACTATAGTGGCACAGTGTTGCAGGAAGAAACTAAGGCTGAATGTCTTCCTCTACCAGACTTGGTGGAGAAAGATGGTCCCTCTCCCAGCCAAGGTTGGGGTGCTGCTCAACCACATCCAACTGTGAATTTTCAAAGACGTTTGTGAGCATTTGTTGATGCTGAATGAAGGCAAACTCAGAAACCAAACACTGCTGACTGAACACCGTGTCCTCTTCTGGCCTCTGATGGGGAGCTGGGGGTAGCCCTGATGGGCCCTCAGCTCTGGTAGCCCCATCACCAGGAGCCAAGGATGTTGAGGGGTGGCCCAAAGGCTGATGCCTCCAGCAGGGTTAGGGGCAGCGTGAGCAAGGGTTGCAAACACCATCCCATGATCCCCACATCTGCTAGCATGGTGGCCGGTGTCACTGTCTCCCATTCTGGGCCCTGAGCCTCGTTTCATCCCCCATCCCCTTGAGGAGGGGACTCCTCAAGGCTGGGACCTGATGATGAGGGCACTACTGGGTGATGAAGACAACACTCACAGCGAGGAGCAGCAAGCCACTCCATCCGAAATGAGACACCATCAATCAAAATGAAGGATGGAGCATGGACTCTCATCCTCCAACACTGCACTAAACAGAGTTTTCTGCAACCACTTCAGCACAGGGTTGCAGAGCCTGGCCCTTACACAGATCTTTTCAACAGATCAGGTGAATCAGCATCAGGGCTTTTTGTTTTTCCCTCCAAACTGTACGGCTGAGGGGACAGGAGAAGTTGTGGGAGTGGAGGAGGAACAGCAACAAGCCCTTTGGCTTAAGGGCTGCCCAAGCCTGTCAGTGTCCTTGATAAATTATCCAGGCTCTATGCTCTGCTTTTCAAACGAGGAGCTGCTTCTCTGATGCCCACGCAAAAAGAAGCTTTTAGAAGGTGACAGGTTTTGCTCATAAAGTCAACGCTAAGCTTGCATCTGCAATTTTTTTTTTTCCTAGTTTGCAAAGCTACATCTGAGATGCCTCAGGGAGAGCAAAGCAGAGAGACACCAGCCGTGCCCTGCCAAGCATCTCTGCAAACCGTCACCTTCTGAGACACCTGAGATCCTGATGTCAAAAATGACAGACTCCTCACATTGAGAGTCATCATGGGAGATGAAACTCCCATGCAAGAGCTGGGGAAATGTGAAGTTCAGCAGGACTGACAAGGGGGTTGGCCTAGCAGGAGCTCGGTAAAGTCATCCTCAACGCACAGGCTCATAAAGCAAAGCCAGAATTGGCATCGAAGGGAGCAGCCCCCCTTGTAGCTACACAGGGCAAAGGCACAGGGCACTGGACCATCTGTGCTGTGCGGCAAGGTCTCAGGCCTGGGACAATGAGCAAGATCCTATGGGAACCCCATGGGAAGCCCACAAATGCCTAAGGAGAAAAAGCAGGATGCGAACCAGCCCCAATAGGCGGTTTCTAAACTGCAGCTGCACTTTTGGAGAATAAGAGAGCTCAGCTTTGCATTGAGATGCTTCGTTTCCAGGACAGAGCACACCCCCTGTATTTATAGCACAGCCAACATAGCCCTGACCAGCCATTGCAGCTGTTTTGCCTCCTGGGCAGTTTCCGCAAGGACCAGAAAAATATCCAGCAAATAGTTTTGGAAACCCTCGCTATCTTCCAGCAGTATCGCACGTCAGCAGCCCAAGGCCAGCGTCCCCACTGGAAGAAGGATCACTGTTGCCTCCATTTCATGGCCACCTGCTCAAGGTGATCCAACTACATAGACCAGGGTGGAGAGAAACCCACCTCTCCCCTATACCAGCTTCCTTTCCAGCAGGCACAAAGCTCCTCTATCCCATCGGATGCTCTGAGGACCAATGCTTTATCACTCCTGATAATCACAAACTGTAAAGTACATTTCCATGGTCCATTCAACATAGGCCTCCCTCCAGAGACTTCCAGCAAAGAGATCAATTAGAAGCAATTAGAGTCATGTTTTTAGCAGAAAGACCAGCCTTGTTTTGTGTTAGTTTGGACAAAAAGAGCCAAAGCTTAATCGCAGCCCTATGGGAATTCCTTGTTACAATGCTTCTCCCACAGCTTGGTGGTTTCTGAAGGTTTCGTTGCCTTCTCCACCCCACAGTTGTTGATGGCAGTCCAAGAGCTCAGAGCATTTCTGGAGAGCTGCAGACATTGTTGGTTTTTTGGCTGTATCTAAGAGCGTGAATATTAATGTTTCACGTTTGACTTGAGGTTTACACTACCAGAAGCTTCTATTTTTCCTCCCCTCCTCTGTGTGTTTCCCTGCCTCTGCATTGTTATTCCAGATATATATTTTTCAGCCTCCTTAAAAAAAAATATTGACACTCTGCAGGGTTCCTGCTCTTCCCTGAGCCAAGAAGCAGCGAGTTGCCACCGGCACGCTCAGAGCACACACGCTGCATTGGCCGCGGACCAGAGCGAGCCAGCATCACCGCATTTCATCTGGGAAACGCTGCAGAGGGGTTTTGGCATAGGGAGGGTCAGGCTAACCCCACCTGCAGCCCCTGAAGGCCCATAGCATTGAAGCCCTCAGCCATGTCTCCGTGCTTGCCTTGGTGGAACTCTGGGGTGAGAGGTGATGGTGGGTCCTGCAGTGGTTTGGGACAGGGAAGAGGACCTCTCTCAGGACACTGGTTTGAAGACTTCCTGCTCACAAGTTGCATTTTTGCCCTCTTTAGCCCTCCAAGCACTTTTGTTTCCTTAATTTTGTGTCTCTCCTGCAGTCTGTCCCTGATTTTGGCTTCCCCAGGGCAGCGGGTCCCCCCGGCTCACTCGCTGTCTGCTGCAAAACAGCTTTGCCATTTCAGTTACTTTAAATAATTTTCTCTCTCTCTCCCTCTGGTCTTCCAGAGACCTTGGCACCTGCGGCTTGACACCGTTTTGCCCAAACATGTTGAAGATGCTTTGTGCCTGCTGGGCTCTCTGTGATACATCCAGGGCGGCTGGGCCAGGGGCTTCCCCGGGCCCTGATGTCCCAGCAAAGAAACACCCAGCCATGGCCATCGCATCCATTTTTGTGCAGTCCAGCTGCTCCTCCGTTTTCCCACTGCAAACAGCAACGGCGACTGTTCAGCTTGTGCTCCTGCCTGCAATTGCAGTGGCTTCCCCAAGGGAAAGGCAGGGATGGCTCCGCTGAGGGATAAGAAGTTTGGCACACGTCCGAGATGGATGCGCAGCCCCTCATGTCTTTTTCCACTCTGTGCTGTATCTTCACTTTTTCTCAGTCTGGTTGCAACCCCCGCTGGGTCTCCTCCAGGACCCACGTCCTTGCTTGGAGACTCCCAGTGCCGGTGGCTACGGTCACCCCAGGGACTCGGCAAAGAGCAGGGAAAACACAGTCAAAGCAGAGATGCGTTGCAGGAGCAGAAATCCCCTTTTCTTACCAAGCTCCCCCAGAAAAACGTGGCAGAAGAGCAAAATGGAACACGACCAGTGTGCCAAGGCAGGTGGGTGCCCGCCAGCCCCGGCCAGCGTTCGCAGCCCCCGCACCTGGCAGCCCACCACGGCTCAGGACCCAGCTCCCAGCCCTTGGCAGAGCCGCTCGATCTGTTGCAGCAGCCTCCCTGGCTGGAAGCTGCCCGGCCGTCTGTCAAGCGTGAGGTTTGATGTGCTCGGACGTGATGGGCTCACGCGGGGTGGCCGGCAGAGAGCCCGATGCAAGGCACCAACCCATGCCAATTAACGCGAGGGACGTGGAGCATATTGTGCCAGGGAGAGATTCGCTGCGAGATCTGAGCTGACCAAACGAATAAGCCAAACCTGAGAGACGGGTGGAGGCAGGGTCCAGGCTGCAAGAACAAAATGGCTTTCACGAGGCACGGGCTGTGCAGCAGAGAAAAGCTGCGCATGAGGAAGGTTTGGATGAACACCGAGATGGGGAGATCTCACCTTTGGCTCTTCTTGGACACTGTCTTTAGACCATTTGCAGGGCTGGGACTTGTCAAATGCAGGTTTGCCCTGATGCTGCCAGAGTCCGTGGAGGACGCTGGTCACCCAAAGGCTCCTGTGGGCTTTTGTGAGTCTCCCTTGTGAGTCCCTGGGTGGATTTTATTCATTAGGGTTATTAATGGTAGTGCTGCAATGCCTGAATGCCCAGCTGGGAGTTTCACCAACCCTAAATCATTGCTCTCAGACCCAGGAGCATCCTGGGCTGTGTCCATCAGCAGGGTCTGCTGTCCTACAAGAATAACCCCACCACGGGCATGCACGGCTTGGGGGTTGGCACGGGCATGTCCAGAATAAAGGGCAGCAGCTGCAGGGGAAGACGACAGCAATCTGGCCTCAAAATAAAGGTGTAATGAAAGACAGGGTGGTGTGGTCCATGCGAGGGGCTTTGATTCTCCTAGAGAGCTGAGCCAAGCTCGGGGTTGCTCCATAGGTTTCCATAACTTTCCAGACAAAAGTGAATGGAGCAAAGGCATGATGCACCCTGGGGTCCCGGCTAACACTGGGGCTATTAATGAGTGCAGGTTGCTGGGAGACACGGTAGCCCTTTCAGCTTGTTGCTCTGCCTCCCGCAATGTGCACCGCTGGCTACTTCACAAAACGTTGCAATAAATCAGTATTGAAATGATCTGTGGAGGATGCTTCTTCTTAATCCTACTCGGTTATAGCTGATCTGTGACCCCCATGACAGCATCTTCTGCTGGTTCACAGCTTGGAGCAGGGATGTAGTGCTCTCGAGTGTCCCTGGGCAAGAAGACAGACCAGGGAGAGGTGCCCAGTTTGCCCCCAGGGACCACTTACTTCAATGCATCACTCTGCTCCTAAGCTCTCCTCTAACTGCACACCTATGGTTGTTACCCTCGCCCAAATCCCTGCACCCCCCAGGACCAGCCTCTGAGCCCCCCCAGGGCAGTGGGACTCAGTCATAGCTGGATGTCCCCAGCTAAACATACTGCCCAGGAAGCTGCCGAGAAGCTACTTTTAATCCAGACCCTGATAACCTGTAAATGTAATTAAAAGTGTTCCTTCCAACATACATACTTTTCACTTGACAAGCATGAATTTCATTTTCCATCACCTTTCCCATCCACCTGTCTTGGCAGGGTGCTTCCCAAGCTCCCCAGAGCCTTTTTCGATCATGATTCATCTAAATAAGTGATAGAAACCGCAAAGTTTGCCACCTTCCTGCTCGCCCACCCCCAGCTCATAAATAAATGATGCACTGTGCTGCCAGCAGGCGAAGCAGGATTAAAGGCGATCACTGACCTCGGAGAGCACCAAGAGTGCCAAGATCTCGTTTGCAGACTGGGTGGGAGGAGCGCTGGAGCCCATTTCCATGGTAAAGCAGCGGATAGGGGATGGGGCAGCAGCCCGATGCTCAGCACGCTACGGGCAGTGGGGTTGCCTTGGTTGCAAGCTCAGTGGCGGAGCTACGAGCCGGGTCTGTTCTCGGTGCAGTCATGCTCATTTGCAAAAATAAAAGTAAAAGAGCAGCCCCAGGCCCTGGTGAGTAGGTGTTGGAGGGAGAAACCAGGAGGGGTGGGAGCAGGACCTTGGGAGAAGGGCAGAACCTGAGGGACACCTCCAACTACCTCCAACAGGGACTTCTCCAGCTGCGGAGACGGAAAGATCTTCCACAACAGGGACCCCACCACTATCTACCACCAGCCCTGAGGGGGAGAGAAGCTGCTACAGAGACTGGAAGGATCCAGAGGAAAGCATCCTCGTAAACTACGTGCTTGTTTGCTGAGTACAGGATCCAGCATTTCAATTATGTATGACAAAATAAGTCATAATAGTTCTATTTACAAGCAGCAGTTTGTCATATAGCTTGCAGATTAAATATTTAGAAGCAAAGTAAGTGCCTTTTTGCCTGGATAAGCTCCCTGGCCTTTCCCCTCACACGCAGGTTTGCAAATGCTGTGCCAGGACCTGGGAAAAACATTAAAAATCCAGAACGGGCACCCATTTGTAGTTGAACTGTACATAAAATATTATTTCCCATTTGCGTTTGATAGCTTGCGGTAGAGCATTCCCACACGGGACCACAAAATGGTTATAAGGGCTGGCAGGGCTTGGGAAGGGGGAAGTGTTTGCAGGGACCCAGAGGGGACGGGGAGGACCACCAGGCACCGTGGAAGGTGGCCCAGAGCCCACCACCAGCTCTGCCAAACAGATCCCCAAAGGCTGGAGAGGCAGAGAGCCACAAAAGGCAGGGATGAGGAAGAGGGAAGGGGGAAGGGATCCTTTCCCCAGCGCTACCAACACCCACCTGGGGTCTGATGCATCGCAAACCAAGCAGTGGGGCTGGTGCAGCCACCTGCGGGCGAGAGCATCCCAGGGTCCTCACCCCTCCCAGCAGGAAGGTGCTTTGCACATGGAGCTTTAAGATGCATAAACAGGAATAAGCAGCACATTAGAGAAGATGAATCTTGTCCAGGTCGATACGATCCATCTCTCAGAGTGTGCTCCATGTGAAATTTCATTAGCTTCCGGAGGGGAGTTGCTCTGCTTATAATAATTGATAATTATCCCAAGTGATGCATGGCTTAGCGGTGTTGAATGATTGTTTTCCTCCACGCCAGTGACTTCATCATTTCGCCTGGTTTAAGACTCGCTTTTACGCTCACATCCTTTTTAAGGGAGATTTTGGGGAGAGTAATTCAGACTTTTATGGCCTCCATTCAGCACGGATTGCAGCGGTGCAGACCCCAGCCTCCATCACCACTGAGATCTGCTCGGCAGGGTTTCACTAACGATCCCGCAAAGAGCTGAGCGGGGTGGAGGACTGAAGGTCATCGATCTACGGCAAAAGTCATTTTGCTTGCCTCGGGGCCAAGTCCAGAAGCCCTCCCTGATGTCCACAGGGGAGAGGAACATGGCAAAGGCTGTGAATCCCTCTGTGCATTGAATTCCCAATGAAACAGTAGACCCAGCCCTTGTGTCCTATCCTGACCCCATCCAGAGGGACACGCTGCAAGGCAGAGCTGATGAAAGAAAGACCAGTCAGCTGGGAAATCAGGTCCATGAAGAAGAAGAGACCAGATTTCTAGGTCAGATGTGGAAATCTGCTTCAGGAGTCCCCAAGCCCTCCATGAGGTGACCCAGCCCCGGTTCTGCCAGCTCCCCCAAGGGCCATGAAATTCATATCTGCCCCAAATGGCAACCTGGGATCAGCGACTCAAGATAGTTTGATAAAACCAGAGAAATCATTTGCATCGTTGGGATCACCGGAGGGAGCTTCTCAGCTTCAATTTGTTTGCTGTTGTCACAGTTCTGCCAAGCGAAGTTAAATGCATAAATTAAATCCAGCTCAGTCCCTCTTCTCCCAAGCCCCAGTGCAAATAGAATAAATCAGTTTCATTTAGAAGATCAAACCAGGCATCACTCACAGACGGGTTTAAAAATAAACTCCTTCACTGCATGCATTAAAAAAACAACAAGCAATTTATCTTCCCCATCACTCTCCAATTTGTTTATTGTGAGCTGGGCTGGCAGTTATGAAGAGCACCACGGTTCTCCCAGCGTCTTGGCCATGCAAAACCCCTTCCACCGCGGTGGCCTGGGTTCAGGAACAGGCAGCCGCATCCCCCCGCAGGCAGACCTCCTCCTGGCCCGCTCCACCTGGGCTTTGGTGGTTTTTTGGGGGGGCTGTGTGTTCATGCAACCAGAGTGCTGCAAAGCCTGATCTAGAGAGAGATGAAGCTCCCTCAGATGATGCTCAGCAGAGGAAAGGGCCAGCTCCGCTCCCCTGGGGGGTGGGACCTGGGGAAAGGGCTGGGAGCAGGGTGGTGACAGTGGGATGAGGAGCGCAGGGTGGACCGGCTGTTTGGGAAAGACCCTGGGGGTGAAGAGATGGTCTTTTCCAAATGTGCAACACTTCACACCCACCCTCAGCTCCTTTAGTCCTGAAATCACCACGAACCCCTCTATAATGACGAATGAGTGACATCCCACCACCTCCCAAGGTCAGCCCTGCTATTGCTGCTCGTGGGAAGGGAGGAATGAGGCCCAAGGTGAGAGCTCAGAGCCCCAAAACGCAGGGAGCTCAGTCCCTCTGCAAGCAGGAGAAGGACAGGTCCAAAAGCCTCCAAAGACCTGGGTGACAGTGACCTCCCCGAATCATGAGCCACCTCCTGACCCTGCAGCACCCCAGGGTGGAGAAGCCCCCGCTACGGCAGCAAGGACGCGAGTCAGAGACACGAATCTGGGCAAAAACCTGTGAATCCACAGGGAAGCAATTGTAGGACAAGACCTGGAAGTGCCTGGCCGTGAACCCATCCCCATGCCTTGGCCAACGCATCGGTGGCAGGCGGGGACCGGAGCGCAGGGCGCTCCGCAGAGGTCGGCTCCGTGCAAAGCGGGGACCGTTGATTTGGTTTTAATGACATTGTTTACTGCTAGCAAAATCTCCCGGAGCCAAAACTTGTCTTTCCTAATAATAAACAAGCAAATAACAATGAGAGGGAGAAGGAAGCACATTTTTAAGCCATCAGGGTACGATTTGATTGATCCTGGTAACAAACCCCAACAGAAAGGACTTGTTAAGCTCGAATGGAAGTTGTAGATCTCCATCAATAATTTAAGTGGGTAAACAGGAAGGAAAGCCCTGCATTTCAGCATGCAAAAGCCCCACCAGACTCAATGCTGAGACAAGGCTGAAAAACGCAGAAAGGCCAAAGTGAAGGTTTCCTTGGTGCTGGGGAGTCTACAAGCTGGGAAGACGCTGGGGGGTCACAGCACTGGATGCCACCATGTCCCAGTCCCAATTAAGAGGATGGGGCAGGCCCAGAGGCCAAAGGCTTTTTCTGCACAAGAGGCAGCTGAAACCATCCTGGCAGTATCTGGTCATCCTGCTCTGCCATCGTTTCCTATTTTCTTTTCCCTCTTTCCTTCCAGAGCCAGGGGTCAGAGATCTTCTTCCCACCAGCCCCATCCCCCTGTGCATCACCCAGCCCACGCACGACCGAGAGGACAGAGGAGAGACCACAGAGCAAACCCTGATGCAAGATCTCCAGGCATGGCACCAAGGCTGCACCAACCTCAGAGCCTCCCTTGTGCGTGCAGGAGGAAGAGGGGACGCGGGGAGGGGGAAGCCTGGCCTCGCTGTCACCAGTTCACCTTTCTGCAGGGGATCCTTCATGCAAACAGCACTTTATAAACAGCAGACGTGGGAAGCAGAGCTGCTCTTTACAAACTGCAGGGAAAGAGGCAAGATGAAAGCTTAATCCTTTAAAGGCTGGCTGGGTAACGGGGAAGCCGATAGACTGTGCTGGGAACACTCCATCAGGCTGATTCTTATTTAAAATAGCAAATGGAAGGCACGTCTGCTACTGTAGGATTTAAAGGCAATAAGGCATGACTAATACCCCCTTGCTGAGCTCAAGCAACAGCACTTCACCAGCCATGCAGATTGGAGATGCTGTAAGTGGCTCTCTAATTTCCCTCCCCCCTGCCCAAAGAAAGTGATGTTTCACACACTTGGAGAAGAGATGCTCTTAGCCTCGTGTTGCTGGTGAGGGGGACTGACAGCCTAAGCCATGGACCAAGACAGACCCCCACCTTTGCGCTCCCCCACACCCATGCAAGCAGCTCACCACCTCCAGAGCTTTCCAGCTTGTGTTGGCCCATTTCCATTTTGCCCTGAAAGCACGAGGGTTAGTTGCTGCAGAGCACGTGTGAACTTGGTGTGGGACATCTTCCACAGAGCCCTTAGGAGGAGCCCCTGGGCTGATGCAGTCCATCTAGATGTGGCCACCTTAGAGCACATCGTAGCGTCTTTGAGGCAGCTTTTGGTATGGCGGAACCATGGGATGATGGAGAACAGGGTCTACCAGCCCATCCTCTGCTCAAGTGAGCTGTTTGTAAAAGCAGGGAGTCACACATGGCCTGTCTGTCCCTCAGGGCACGGTCCAGGCTGTGCACACGCACACAGGTCCCTGCACGGCCAAGGACTTACTGGGCACAGTGGGCAGAGCATGGGCTGCTCAAGCCCTTTCTCTTAGAATCACAGAATCATTAAGGTTGGAAAAGACCTTCTAGATCATCCAGTCCAACCATCAACCCAACCCTCCCACGCCCACTAAACCATGTCCCCAAGCGCCTCATCTACACGTCTTTTAAATCCCTCCAGGGATGGGGACTCCACCACTGCCCTGGGCAGCCTCTGCCAAGGCCTGACCACTCTTTCAGGAAAGACATTTCTCCTCATGTCCAACCTAAACCTCCCCTGGCACAACTTGAGGCCGTTTCCTCTCGTCCCATCGCTGTTACTTGGGAGAAGAGACCGACCCCCCCTCGCTCCAACCTCCCTTCAGGCAGTTGCAGAGCGCGATGAGGTCTCCCCTCAGCCTCCTCTTCTCCAGGCTGAACACCCCCAGTTCCCTCAGCCGCTCCCCATCAGACTTGTGCTCCAGGCCCTTCCCCAGCTCCGTTGCCCTTCTCTGGACACGCTCCAGCCCCTCCATGTCCTTCTTGTCGTGAGGGGCCCAAAACTGAACCCAGGATTCGAGGTGCGGCCTCCCCAGTGCCCAGTACAGGGGCACGATCCCCTCCCTGCTCCTGCTGGCCACACCAGTGCTGATACAGGCCAGGATGCCGTTGGCCTTCTTGGCCACCTGGGCACGCTGCCGGCTCGTGTTCAGCCGCTGTCGACCAGCCCCCCCAGGTCCTTCTCCTCTGGGCACTTTCCAGCCGCTCTTCCCCAAGCCTGGAGCGGTGCCTGGGGTTGTTGTGGCCCAAGGGCAGGACCCTCTTGTCTCCCTGTCCCTTGTAAGAGTACAGCCATGGGTACCTGGCTCCTCCAGCTGCTGCAAGGCTAACCCCTCTGGCAAAAAGTTGTTTTATAAACTGTTTTAAAACATCCAACATCCTCTGAGATCCAGCAAGAGTCCCTCCTCACTGAGAGAGCCGACTGCAAGCAACACTTGCACCAGTGAGAAAGGGAAATGAGAGGAGAAGGAGAAATGTCCTGCATTGACTGCTGCTTTCATTAAAGCACCACGGGCCTTGAGCAAGCATCCTTGGTCATGGGAGCGTGCAATTCGTGTCTCCCTGGAGCAGTGGAGAAATACATGCTGCGAGGCACGCTTGGCGTGCTCAGACAGCCCCGTGTCTGCCCTACCTGCTCCTGCAGCCACCGAGCCAGAGGGATGGTTTGAAAATCAGTGTCACTGTAAAACATGTTGATGTCTTCAAGCCATGGAGCAAATTGAGTATACAACGTGGCAGCCATCACCTGATGGATTTCCACTGCCTTAACTCCTTGCAAATTGCCTGGAAAAAAAAAAAGCGATATTTCCCCAACTGATTCTTTACTTGGTATCAGCCGGCGCTGATGTTCAGCTGTTCACAAGCACTTCGCTGCAGACATCCAACGTGCCAAGATTCCTGGGAGAGGTTTCCAAAAGCCAGGCTGACACCCAGGGCTGAGTTCACGGGTGCAGAGAGCAGAGGATGCTTTTACTGAAAGGCACCCTGAAGCTTTGGGAATTTGCTGGTTATTCAGAAGGTGCGTTGTCACTTCGTGGCGTACATAGGGCCACACAAGTGTCTCCTGCTGTCCACCCTTGTACACCTCCATCACCTGTTTGTCTCCAGACTGGTGAGGGGTGAGCTTCCCACGTGGGGGTATGTCGCTTTCTAGGGAGCTCAAATTTTTGCAAGCAGCTTGGAAGAGAATGAATGAGTGTGGAAAATAACCCCCAGATCCTCCCTGGTGTGCACCAACCTTAAGCAGCCTCCTTAGGTCCCATGTGGGAGACGAGGACCAGGAATCTCCTCTCCTTCTGCCAGGGGCAGGAAGGAAGCTGGGAGCACCCTGTCTGACCAGGGAAACGGAGATCAGCTTGGACCCATCCACCAGACAGCAGTGAGCACCAGACCCCATCTCACATGCCTGTCCCACCTTGGACACAGTCACCCTGCACGGTTTCCCACCCTAGTGATCAAACTTCACCCAGTAGTTGTGAGAGCCCCAGACCCCATGCTCTGTCCCCTGCTTCAGTCTGGGAGGCTTCAGTCTCTCCTCTTCCTCCACAAATGCACTGAAAACCTCTGACAAGTGGCTCAGGGCTTTCTCCATCCCTACAAATGATTAACTGCTCTTCATTTGCAAGCAATGTAGATTGTGGGAACATCCCCTCCCCGCTCCTATCACATTAGGGACCAGGATGAACAGGGGAGAGAAGTTAAAGGAGAAAAAGTTTGTATTGGCTGCAACCACCCTGCCAGGATTTGGGCACTGCCAGCAGGAGCAGCATGGGCTGCAGCTGGGCATTGCAGGGAGAAGCAGGAGACCTTGCCCTCGACCAGGGCTTTTTGGCCCCACGTGGCTGCAAGCTGGATGCCTCCAGGGACATTCTGTTCCCTGCCAGCTCTGCAAGAACTTCTCATTTAATTGCACTACCAATCCCTGGAGTTGGGGAGAGGCACACGGTGTCCAACCTCACCTTCCTCCCAGCACAGACAGTTGAATGTTGTGCAAAGCGCTGGGATGGGAAGCACCAGGGCAAGGGACCACATGCAGTGACATCTGTGTCGCTGCTCCGGAGCTGTAGCGGGAGCCCTGCAGAAATCTGAAATTCAGAGCCACTCTGCTTTCCAGGAACAGCTGTATCTCTGTCACCAGCATGAATTATGGCTAATGATAAGTTATGCTTATTAAGTATGTCAATAATTTACCCTCTTACAGATACGAAGGATTTTATCGCTGGCTTGGAGGCTGCTGCAAGTCCAATAAAACAGAGTATAAGTCAGCCAAAAGCAGTGCGGATCCCTGAGCTGGGCTGCGGACAAAAACCTCCCTGTGGTGCAAAGTGAGCTCCCCCAGAGAGACGCAGAAAATCCCCTCTGCCCAGTCCGGCCCCCAGACCCCCATCTCTCTGGGGACCCACCAGTCCCTGCGCGATGCCGTTCCCCGAGAGCTCGCAAGGTGAAAGGGGCAGGTTGGGCATGCAGAGACACCCGTCCTCAGCACCAGAAAGATGCAGCATGCAGCTTTAAAAATACATTTTCTGGGTGGTTGTGGGTCACACACTGGCTCCCCACGTCCTAAAGACATTTTGCATCAGCCTTGCCATGGGCAGCATGGCCGTGCATAGCTGCTGGGGGGATGGGAAACACACCGTCACCGAGGTCTTGAGGGACCACGACCACAAATACGAGGTGCCCAGCAGAGGGGACGTACCCAGTGGGCAAATGCCCCCCAAAGCCCAGCTTGGGAAGGCCCAGGTTAATGAGCCTGATGCAAGTCGGGGTGGGGAGCCATGGCGAGGTCTCTCCCAGGCTCTCTTTTCTCCATTGACAAGCTTTTTTCTTCTTTGATTACAGGGTGTTAGCTGGAAATTTGCCACTGCCAATTTTTTCAATCAAAAAACGGAGGGTTTGATTACATGGAAATGTCTGCCCAAAACATCTGCTTTTCTCTGACATATTCGATCACGTACTCTGAGAAAAACATTCCCGTTTCCCCTTCTGCTGCTCTGGGTAGAAAATGTCCTTCCCTTCCATTTTGTTGAAGGATTCAGTCTAAAATGGCAGCTCTGCCCTCGCCCACATCTCCCTCTGTCCCTTCAAGGTCCAGTTTTGTAGCAGTTTCCTTTCCCTCCCTGCTGGAGGGGTCAAAGGGTTTTTCTTCCAACACACACATCCACAAATGTTTCTCACATTCTTCTGGACACAAAAATATGTTTTCTACTAACTCAAGACCAAAGGGATGGACTTGGAGGGAAATAAAAGGAACTGTTTCTTCTCCACTTTCTTGTCTTTTAAAATACGTTCCTCCAGGAAAGACGTCACGGCTATTTGCGGAGATGTTTGGTGACAGCAGCTATCTCCTTCTCCAGCCCTTCTCCACCCCGTAGCTGCAAGTTTTTGAACTATTTCGCTTCGTTTTTCTTGCATCAAACTTTTGATTTAAAAAATGAAAGAACCTTCCTGTCCTAAAACTTTGTTTTTATGCTTTCCTGCACTCAGTTGATTTTTTCCAAAGCAAGAGGAGCCCTTTCTCACATGCAAACTCTAGTTTTTCAAGTTCTCCACCCAGATACACGCCCATGGCCCCATTGCTGGGGGGAAACCAGCTGGCCACTTGCTGACAGCCCCACATCTCTTGTGGCCTCCAAAACCAGCTGTTTTCAAGTGCTGCCTGAATTTTAATCAGGAGCTGTCTGGATGCAATTAAAAGCAGGCAGTTCCCATTTCTCCTGCAGGCTGGGACAGCCCCAGCAAGGCTGATTTAGAGACCTCAGGTTGCACAGTTGTTCCTTGTCGACTTGCAGGTCAATAAGAACAAGCTACACACAGCACCATTGCAGGTCATTAACACTGGATTGATCCTCCCAGGCTTTATACTTTTTAAATTAAATGCTTTTAAAGTTTTATTGAAGTCTCAGAGGATCTGACTTCAAGAATCATGTTCTGCTGTAGTGAAAAACCTGTAGCTAATACAGTTTAGGTTTTGCCAGCCCTCTGGGTCAGGGGTGTGCAGAAATCAGAGCAGTGGAGCATCCCTTACTCCAGGGATTGCTCCAGCCAAGCAACATGGGGGAGGGAATGAGCTTTGCAAGACCCTGGAGCTCCCAGCCCAAGCCTGGCCCCAGGACCCACCTCCTGGCTGGGCTGCCTTCAGCATCTCTGCCGCAGCTCACACCCGAGCCGTTGTGGAGGTTTTCTTGGCAAGCAGGGACAGCATGAGACCTGGCAGATAATAAAGGGTGGAACGTAATTGATTTTACAAGGAAAACAGAGTTTCCAGAACATCCACTCAACAACAAAGAGATGCAAGGGTAGTAATTGGGAGGAAGGTACAGTCACGACTCACAGTATTATTAAATCACAAGCAAACACATTCCCAGCACTCAAACACAGCCCATATGCTCAGCTCCAAAACCAGCTAAATCTGCATTCATTTCCAAACACCAAAACCACAGTATTTTATTTACTAGGGACAGCTTGGTGAAGCTACTCTGAAAAGCTCCATAACGGGGAAATTTCAATGCTTTGAATGCATAGACCTGTTGGAGATGGGTGTAAATGCTCCTCCTGGCCTCCAAGGGGAAGTGTGGTCTGGAAATGACTCTGTTACTGCTACTATTAGTAGTATTATTGGAGTGGCTGGATGCCCCAGGCGCTGGCAAACACATCAGGAATGAAAAGCTGGTGCACCAGATATAGTCGTCCTTTTAGCTGATAAGAGAAACAGGAGAGAGGGAGACATCACGGTTTGCAGGAAGGGAGAACATCCTCTACGAGACCTGCTGATGGAGCTCGAGAAAACAAGCAGCTCTTGGGCGTAGACTCCATTCTCGATGCCCTTCCTGGTCACAGCAGAATTGCACTGAGAAATGAGGGGACTTACCTCCAGGGGAATAAAATCTGTCTCCAGACCAGCTCCAACTGCTGTATAAATCCATGTGCTTATTTTGAATGCTGAGTGCGGCTTGGGTCTCCCATCTCGGAGTACAGCAGGACTGGAAAAGGTTCAGCGTGTGGTAATGGGGGCGAGCAAAGGCTTGGCACAGCTTTTGGATGAGCAGTTGAGCAGAAAAAGCCAATCCAAAATGAAAAGATTACCAAAAAGAAGGTATGGTACATCAAACCCTGAATAGCATAGAAAATGGGAACAGAAAATAATTGTTCATGGTCTGCAAAAATGTGGGAAACAAGGGAACTAGCAAAAGCCAGACTTGCTGCAGACAACAAGGTAGTTCTCATACCATGCCTGTGGTGCCCCTTGCTGAAAGATGTGCAACTTCAAGAAGTGATGAAAAATTTCAAGAGAAAAAACATTTTAAAAAATCAAATGCAAAGCAAACAGGTCTGTCCTGGAAAGCACCTGCTCTACAAACTGGTGGGGCTGGGAAAGCATTTTGGGAGAGCATCACAGCTTGCTCTCCAATTCTTATACGCTTCCTAAAATGTTGGGAAGATGCCCGTGGTGGTCCAGATGTCCGTTTGGACTGAGCAGGTCAGGCTGCCCCTGGGTCCCTCACCCCGTCTCCTTTCTCATGCACCTTCTTGTAGCACCTCTTGGTTAACAGCACATCCTACCTGCCAAGGCACTGAGGAACCGCTCCAGGTAATTCACAGCCATTTGTTTCCTTAAGCAGCTGAGATTAAAGAGAGAAGCTCTTTAAATATGACATTTGGGTTAAAAGCAAAAGGTGAAGCATGATGGAGCAGATGCTTCTCGGTGCTGGGGAAAAGGAGAGGATTTTGGGGTCCCAGAGGTCTGCACAGCACCCAGCCATGACCACGAAGATGGGAGTCTCCAGGGTGTGGAGCCTCAAGGGTATTTGGGGATCCTGGTCACAGGTAAGTTATTGAGGGAGAGGCTTGGGTGGACCTAAAGTCCTGGATCTCAGCCCCAGAATTGTTTCAGCTTCTCTCCAACCTGAATAATAAGCGTCCCCCCAGACCCAAGGGTGCAAGATGAAGCACACAGAGGGCAGGGGAGCAGGGGCTGTGGAAGTAATGGGTATGCTGGGATGTGAATGTGCAAAATGGTGATTTAGCTCTAAACTCATTAAGTTTTCTCATTGAACAGAGGTGACAATGGTTATTACCTGCACAAGATCATAGCAGAAGAGCAATTGTGAAACTTGAAATAGATAAAATCCCAAGTCATTATATTAGCAAATTATCTGTTTGGGTCTGTTTCCTATTGACAGTATTAAGCCTATTCTCATTAATATTTCACTCTTCAGGGAAATTAAACTTTAATGAAAGTATGGCACTTACAATGCCAGCCTGACGATTCAAAAGGGAAAAAACCAGTAAGGCCACAACTGTCTGAATTATCCCTTGCAAATAAGTCATCTAGGAAGCAGAGTCCTTATTTATCTGAAAATTACCCATGAGCCCAGACCCAGCTTCTGGGAAAAGGCAGGTTATCGACGAGTATTTACTACACCAGGCTTTGTGTATCATGATGTGACGGCCTCAGATAGGACAATACGGGTCAATACACGGTGGCTGTGGTCCCCCTCGGGGTTATGTCCCACTAAGCCGTGCTGTCCTGGGTCCATTTGGGCAGAATTTGCTTCAGCTCTGCGCTTTGCTCCCTGTATCCTTCACCTCCTAAGTTTCCTCCCCAAAATACAGCAAGGGTGGGCAGCAGACATCCGTGACACCCCACCACTGCATCCGGCAGCGCATGCTGGGATGAAGCAGGTCCAGGAGCAAAGAAGTGAGCTCTGAGCCGAGTCTACTGCTGTCTGCGTGACAGTGATGTATGGTGCAACACATCACGTATGAAGCCTCATTTGGAGTCCGAATTAATCTTGTGTGGTCCCAGCTGCCTTGGTCCCAGCTTTCCCCATTACCCCCAGAGCCCAGCACTTTGGAAACCCAGTTACTGCTCAGCATTAAAAGAATATTTTTCTCTGTCGCCACTTGACATTTCATTTTTGCTAAGACAAAGTAACTATCACTGTAACTTAGGGGAGAGCTGCCGCTGCAAAATGGCAATGCTCTCCTCTCTCCTCCAGACTGTGTTTGCTGGCGCTGTGGCTGCTGATGAGAGAAAATTAATTAACTTCTTGGAATGCTTCCTGGGCACCCAACAGCACCAGCAAGAGAAACCTTCCTGCAAAGAGAGCGTGTGGCGAGCCCAGCTCTGCCCTGTACCTCTCCTCCCAGCACCCCTCTCCCAGCAGCAATGACTTCCAAGCAAGCTGACCCACTGCCCAGCTCTTCATGGTAGCTAGAGGAGAATTTTTTCCCCTTTACCATCACGCTTTGCAGCTCCAGGTCCCTGGATCACTGGCTTTGCCGGAGTGAGCCCAGCACTCAGCCTCGGCAGTGCTAAAATGAAGGGAGCATCATGACTGCTTGAACACAGCTTTGCGCTGGGTCATGCAAGGCACTGGTAGCACCAAGAGCTCTCCACTTCCAGCACCACATTGCCCCAAGCTGCAGCTCTCCCAAAGCCTGAGAAGACTCACAGCCATCAGCAGACAACCCACGCGCTCCTTCACTTCTCAGCCAGCATTTGCTCCAGCCATCAGGGAGCGCAGCGCAGCTCCTGCAGGCACCCGTCTTGCCCTTGGGAAGTGCCTGCATCCATCCATCCATCCATCCAAAGGGACCTGTAGCAGCTCAGCTCCTCAGTTAAATACCATCATTATGTGTCTTCATTTAATCCAGGATTTAACCTGCACATATCTTTGCTCCCGCCTGCTTGAAGACATAGAATCATAGAATCATAGAATCACTAAGGTTGGAAAAGACCTCTAAGATCATCCAGTCCAACCGTCAACCCAACCCCCCCATGCCCCCTGAACCATGTCCCCAAGCGCCTCATCTACACGTCTTTTAAATCCCTCCAGGGAGGGGGACTCCCCCACTGCCCTGGGCAGCCTGTTACATACAAGTATATTAATCTATCTCCACGGTGCCAAGTCCAGCTATAGACTCCCTGGCACAGGGACCTGCTCCCAGCGCCGAGAACAGACCACTCGCTGTCTGGGGACCACCGAGGTGCCAGCAACCCGGTGTTACTCACCCACACCCTGGGCTGATGTCCTTCTTGTGGGCCCTGGGGCTGCACTGAGGTCCCTGGGCATGGCAGAGGCACCCAGAGCCCCTGCACCACGTGGAGCTCCCGTGGAGCTGGATGGAGGAGCTGGAGATGGCATGGTGGGCAAAGCATGGTCCTGCGGTCCCCTGGCTTCAGGTGCCCATCAGTTCCCCCAGCAATGTCTGCTGAAGTCCAGGGGCTACAAGGGAAAGGCTTTTTTTGTCTGAAAATTTTATAGAAAAGGTCACTTCCCTGAAATCAAGTTTTTTGCAAGGGCACAGAAATCGCAGTTCAGGAAAAAGCTGATGTTGAGCTGCAAGTCAGAGCCAGAGAGGAAGCTCCCCAAAAGGTGCCAGCGCTGTGGTTACAGCCCACAGCTGGAAAAGAAGGGTCCAAAATCCTCTTCCAGTGATTTTTCGTTTTTATAAGGATCAAGCATGAAGAAACACTGCCAACTGAGTAAGCATGGACTGGTCAGCAGGGCCCAGGGGTGAGATTTCACCCCGAGGATGCCAACAAGCTCCACATCCCCATGTTATTTCTCTCCTTTATGATGAAAGCCTAAAATAAATAAAAGCTTGAAAAAAAATCCCCATTTTCTCCAATGTGGGGCAGCACATTTTACGAGTGGCCAGAAGTCTGGCTTTTTGATTCCTCTGTGCTCATCATCAATTAGCAATTACACCATTAAAGCTTTATTTAAAGTTTGGCTTGCCTTTCAAACCAGCCAGAGTGCATTTTCTCTTCTCTTATTTTGATTAGTAAATAAATACCCCCGGCCCAGGAGCTGTTAGCGATGACATTTGGAGTAATCCTGAGCAATTTACCTGTCAAGAGGCTTGTTTGGATGTGCTTGGGCTTGGCCATCAGCATCGCGGCATGGATGGGGCTGTTTGCTTTCTGGAGGCATTTTTAGCTGAGTAAATGGCTGGCGGCTGCCTCGCACCGTCCAATTTGAAATCATTAACTGCAGATGTACACACTGCTATCAGGCTGATAGAGGATCACAAGGCAGCATCCCAGGTCAATGAAAAATTGGGCAAAAGTTGGCCAAATTGCAAAAATTGTGCTCCATTTCTAGAGGAAAATTGGGGGAAAATTCTCCCCATTTGTCTGTAATTACAAGAACTGTGCACTATACTGGCTATTTTGCAGCTCCCAGGACTTCCTTTGGAGGAAACTTGAAGCACTCTCCTGCTTCTCATCCTCATTTAGTCTTTTTCTGCCTCAACTCTACATCCTTTTTTGCTGAGAAAGAGCAGCCAAGCCTAGGAGAAGCAAAGTCCTCCAAGCAGCAAAGCTACTTTCCCCTTCATCTTGCTGTTTTCCAATTGCATGGGAATAAAAGCAGAATGATTTGGAAGAATTTATGTGCTTTTGCTAAATCTGCAAGGATGAGAAGTCTTCATGATTTTCAGACCTTTTTGGTGTCTGGGGGCTTGTTACTTTTCACCTCAGGCTTTCAGTCCTCTCCCTTTCCTCGCTGGATGTCGGCAGTACTTGTAGATGCTGGGATGGGAACAGGCCGTTGGTTAATGCAACGGCAGCAGGGGAGGATCAAGAACATGCTGCAAAGTTCTCCAGCTCAATAAAACTTCATGCTAGCAGGAATTGGCTGTTTCTGTGCAATCCTATTCTTGCAGGTCACAGTGCTTGTGTAAGGCACCAAACACAGCTTTCTGCCCTGTCTTACTGGTTAAACTGGGCAGAGACAGAGGATAAAACCCGTAACTGGCCCAGACTCAAATCCTTAAAAGACCTTAGATACCATCGCTGTTATTCATGTACCCAGCACAAACAATTCAACTGTTTAACCCCTAAATATTACCAAGATCTGCTCCTCCACGAACCGGTGTTCATGTCTGGTTTGGGGATGGAGAAGGTTTCTTGGGGGTTTTGGCGTGGGGAGTACCACCAGTCCTTTGTTTTTCGATGAGGCAAGAAACGCCAGCATTCTCACTCGGCAATACCTTGTTGAGCCCCAAATTAAGAAGCTATTTGTGCTTTTTTGACTTCACCGCTATTCTCCCAGAGACCAACCGTCACACATACGACAGTCATGTGGGGGAAAAATAAAGTTTTAAGCTTTGTAACAAAAAGGTTGTGAAACATATTATTGGTGAGTTAAAAAAAAAATAAATGTACCCCCAAAATGCTGCCGGCTCTGCCTGGAAATCCACCAGTGCGCTCGGGCATCCCTCCCTCTAGTGACTAAACCCTGGATGTACAATCCCCTCCTTTGGGTTAGAGACATTCTCTTCCCAAAGCTGAAATTAAAGAGCTGACATCCCCACCGTGCCCAGGGAGTCATGGCACAAGGGACGAACGCAGACGAGTGAGTTGTGGCAGGTCCCCACCTGCGGAAGGGCTGGGGATGCTGCAGAAACGTGCCACGAGGTCTCCTCTGTGCTGATATTGCTCACGTACCATCTTACTTCTACCCCCAGATTATTTAAAAAAAAAATAAAAAATAAAAAAAGAACATAGCCCTGCTGCAAAGCCACCCTAGATATTTGCGGAGCGACCGATAACCAAGACTGTGATGGGACAGGACCGTGTCCTGGCTGGTGGGAACCAGCCGAAGGGACATGGAGGGTGGGTACTTGGAGCAGAGAGGTTGTGGGCTCTTGGTCCCACGGCTCAGGTTGGATCTCCAGACCCAGAGCCCTGGCTGCTGGTCCCCAGCCCCATCCTCACCTGGAGGCCAAAATACACGCCGTCACCATAGATCCTCCATTTGAACAGCTTCAGTCGTACAGCAAAGACATTCAGGACAAGGAACTGCAGCTTTTGCCTAATGCTCCTCTCCCCGCATCTCCATGCCGCTCCTGGAACCCAAGCAGAGCTGGAGGTTGGGTGGAAAACTAAATCCTGCAGCTTCCCACTGCAGACAGCCCCGAGCATCCGCAACCAGGCTGCACCATCTGAGCTACGAGCCTCCAAGGAAGGGACCAGGGAAGAAAGTGTTGATGCAACCACCATCAGTGGCAGAAAACTTGCTGCCATCACACCCTGATCTTTGAGAATTGCCAGCCCGGTCTTGGCAAAAAAAAAAAAAATCTGCCTTTATTGTTCATCAGACACCAGCCCAGCTGCAGACCCAGGCTTCCTCAGAGAGCACTCCTGTGCAATCAAAATAAACAGGTTTAACACGTCACACCCCATCTCTGCAGGCATCCACCTCAGACTGCCAGCGCAAGTGCAGAGCCGCTCAGGCACTGCCCCAGGGCTCAGGGCAAATGTTGGACTGAATGTCAATACACAGCTTATTATAAAGCAAATGTTTGATGGAGCCCCTGAAAAGCCACCCTTGTCAGAGCTCAGGAAAACACCAGGATGGTATAACACAAAACAGCCCTGCACAGGGGATTTATGCATGGGCAGAGGGGAAACTCTAAAATTAAATCTAATTTCTCATCTCAAGCTTTGGATTGATATTCCAGATCACTGATGAGTCCGGGAGAAGAGAAAAGGTGACAACATGGGAAGGGTGAGGATGGACCACGCATCCTCGTTGTTTGCTATAAGAAAGATTTGGTCCTGCAGACAGCATCTTGCTAAATCTTTTAATCAGTTTAGTTCTTCCCTTTCTTTCTGTCGGCAAGGGGCTCCGAGCCCTGCAGCAAAGCAAAGTTGAATTGCAAAGCTCTCAGGGTGGCTCAGGAGCTCAGTCCCTGGGCCAGACTCTGCTGTCCAAAAAGTTTGCTCAACCTCCTTCCAATGGACAGCAGTGATGCTGCTCCAAGGATTGGAAGGGTTTTGGGGTAATTTGCCCAAATTCCTGGGCAATGGGGGAGACTTGTCATCAGCCAGGACACGTCCGAGCTCTCTGGAGCTGGTCACCCAGGTTAAAGCACCCGAGAGCTTGGGGTCCCCATGCAGCAAAGCTGCTTGCTGGGATCAGCTCTCGTCCCTTTGGGAAATCCCCAGTGAAATGCTTCACAGTCCAAATTTCACAAAAACTCTGAAGTCACATGCTGAAAACTTTCTCCAGGAAAAAAACCACGTTTTGATCCAGAGACACGTTTCACACACAGAGGGTTCTGCTCCCCGTGGGAGGAATTGATTTTTGCTGTAAGAGATCTAACGACGCGGCGACCCCTCGGCACAAAGCTTTGTGTAGGAAATGTCGACAGCAAGTCTTGTGCAAGCTGAAGTCCTTCTTCGGGTCAGACGAGGCCGTGTCTGTCACAGGGCGGTGGATGGTAACGATACCATGGGAGGTGCAGCATGGGCAGAGGAACAGCTCGGCCACAGCAGCAGCCGTGTGGGGAACGCGCTCCCTGACTCCAGGCACGGCAGAGCACCCCAATTGCTTGTTTTACCTGAAACTTTAAAAATAACAAAAATACCCCAAAGTTCTTTAAAAAAAAAAATATCTATTTTTCCCATTACTGTTCACTGACCAAACTAACTCGGGAAACTACAAGAAGGGGAAGCAAAATTGACAGCTCCCAAGGAAACCTAAGTGCAAATGGGGACTGTCAGAGGAGCTTTCGTGTGGGTGCCTCTACCTGAAAGGAATGAAACGGAGCTGTAACTCACACTTGAACTGCTGTCGGAGGTGTGTGGGTGTTAATTGTGCATACCTCGCTGCAACGTGCGCTGCTTCGGAGCGGCAAACCTCCCTCCGCCTGTGCAAACGGATCAGCCGTCTTGGTTATTTGCCTGGGATGCTGCGGCTGATGGAGCAGGATTGGGCTCAGGATGGGGCTTTGAATCCTGTTGTGCCTCTCCGGAGAGGGGAAAAGCAGCTGTGGACTCCTCCTGTGGGTGATCATCAGGATAGAAAGAGCCAAGGTCCCTCTTGAGTATGGGACATGAGTTTTATTAGTGCTCAGGTTAGGGACAAATAAGCAGATTTCTACATGCCTGGAGTCCTAACCTCATCTACCTTATTTACCATGACTGAAGCCATCCTGGAGCTCTCTACACAGAGATGAGCAATTTAGAAAATTGGGGTAAACCCATATTAAAACAGGGCACTTCAAGTACCAGGTTTCCAAAGAGCACAAGCATCATGTTTTCAAGGGCTCAGCTCCAAGGTGAAGGAGTTGAGGACCCAACATGGGAACATCCAGCCTTGAGCTCCTAAAACCATCTTCCACCTGGACAACGCAAAGCAATTCTCGCCAGCAAAGTCAGTGCCTTCCCAGCAGCTAGATGAGACCTTATGGAAACATCAGCCACCCTCTGTTGTTGCACTGGGTGTAGCTAATTATTCAGGTTTTGTGGGGAAGAATGGGTCGATATTTTAGTTTTCTATGGCCAACTTGACACCGCCAAGACAACTTTACAGCTCCGACAAGATTTCCATCTGCCTTGGGAGGAATTTGCTGTCGGAGCAGAGCTCTCCATTTGCAGTCTGTGGCAGGGGCGGAGGAAGGCTTTCATTCATTAAACGTGAGGGTTGATCAGGAGAGCACCGCAAAGGAAAACTAATGCTGGTGCCAACTGAGAGCATCAGGGAGGAGAGAAAGGCACCATGTAGACAATCAGCTTCCATCACTTGGTGGAGCTGGTTTGTTGGACCATCTGGGACCAAAAAAACCCTCCTCAGCTTTGCTTAGGAGCCCCATGGGCCCCAGAGCAGATGCACAGTTGGGGTACACTGCGGTCCCGCCTTCTCTCCCCAAGGTTGTGCCCAGGTTTGGGATCCCAGCCCTGTTCCTGGGGCCAGGGAGGCTGCTCTGTGCTGGCTGCATGCATCACAGATCTGCAACGGGGCAAGAAAAAGTCCCTCTGCAAACATCTAACAGAAAAGAGCATCTCAGCCCACAGTCTCTGCATCCAGATGTCATCAGTGGCACCGATGGCATGGCCTCAGCTCCCCCGTCCAGCCCCACATCACCTCCTCATCCATCCCAGCACAGCATCTTGGCTTGATCAGACCCCTACCAATAACCCAGCCATGGATAATAAACTTCACCCCTCCTAACCCCAAGGCAGCATCACAGCATTTGCAAACACCTATATTAAACCTGCAACTTGTGTTAACATTCCCACTCCCAGCGGAGGTTTGTTACAGGCCATAATCACCTCAAAGCAATGCCACACAAGCTTAAATGATGATATAACATGAATTATTTAAGAAGGTCTAATGGGCTGGGAAGTTTAAATATGAAGTTGTTATCCATGACTATTGCTAGCCGTAAAAATGTTTATGCTGCTTCACATCATATTAGCGGCTACATGGTAATTTGCTAAAAGTAAAAGAATATCAACATTTGGAAGTGCCATTTAAACAGAAGATCTAACACTGAGGGGATTGGGGCTGTCACGACAAGCAGCTCAAAGGAAACTGCTCTGCTAAAGGGCATCTCAAATGCAGTTGTGATCCCAAGGAGGGTCAGTGTGGGCAAATAGAAAATAAAAGCGAATGAATAATAAGACCCTCCAGTCTCTCTTTTTTTAGCAGTAGGTGATGTTAGGGAGCCCACTGTGCTGCTTGGCCCCCATAACCCAGACAAGAGCTTATGTGCAGCATGATGCAAAAGCACCTAAAACCCCTGAACTTGACCCCCTGAGACCTGAATGTGGCCCAGGCATGGCCACAGCAGGGTGCTGAGCCTGCCCACACGGGCTGTGCAATGTAGACCCAGGCGCTCTGGTCCCCAAATCCTGGGGACACCCACACCAGGTTGAGAGCACCGGCGGCTGCTCTGGCCCACGCACGGATCCAGCCCAGCGCAGGGCACCGCTCTGCCCATGGACCGTTGCATTAGGAGCCTGCAAGGGGCTGCCAAGCCTGGGGTGAAACACCACATGCACACAGCAGACCAGATTTTTGGCAAACTGGTGTTTCAGAGAGCCTTGAGAGACAAGACGTGCTCCTAAAACTGCTAAGAAATCCACTTATTCCAGGCAGCACAGATGCACGGACTTTTCCTGCTGCTACAGCAAATTTACAGACCTCCTCCTCCCCCAGAACTAATGACTGAGCATAATTAAAGAAAGGAAAGAGCCATCACTTCTCTCCAAGTGACTGTGGTACGATGCTTTAAATGTATAGACTTGGATTTTGTTTTTTTCTTTCCATAGCATAACTTATTACCTAGAATTTTTAGTGAACTCATTTCTCTTTGAGAAGCATGTTGGATGTTTGTTTATTCCCCCTCTACCTCCAAGCAATCAGTTCTTATAACGATCCCGCATTTATGTGCTGTGTCACACCCAAGTGGGTCCAACAGCACTTTACAAATCTGGACTCCATCCCACGTACAACCCTCTGCCCAGCGCTGAAACGCAGCCAAAGAAACAAATAAGGTGGGGGGGGGGGAAACCCATACACACGCTTCTCAAACAATGAAAAAAGCCGCTACTTGCTTCTATTTTCATCTGATTAAGGACAGAGCGCTTCGTTTCCCACACAAACAGATATGAATCTCCTGTCCCCAAATAGTCCAACAACACGAGTTGCAAAATGACTCCGTGTTCGAAGAAGCTAATGCCGAACAGTCCAGTAATGGACAAACTTTATCACCCAGCGACGATGGCAGGTTGCATTAGCATGCGGCGGCACTTGCTCGCCATGACCCGCATGTGATGGAGGAAGCTCAAAGCAGCTCAGGAGCTAATGGCTCAGCGTAATTCTGCCAGTGGCATTATTGTACATCACGCTTGAAATGCAATTTGCCTCCATCGCTGGCAATTCAGCGATAGGGAAGCGTGGGCGAGCGGTGTTTGCCCCCCACCCGGCCACGTCACCTCCCTCCGCAGGGTCCCCCCACATCACACCGGCTCCATGGGTTGTGCCCAGTTCAAAAGCCGGTGTTCCCATGGGGATAGAAATCAATGGCTCTTGTTTATAAATATAATTAGCTCAGTATGTTAATGAAGTTCTCTCTGCTGGTCTGGGAAGCCTTTGCTGTGGAAGAAGAGGTGATGCTGCAAAGAGCTGGTAAAAACCGAGAGGTTTCCCTGTGCCCCAAAGGGGAGAGGAGCTGCTCTTCCCAGGGCTAAAACCCACTGAAAATCCACCGGTTTTCCTGAAGTTATAAAACCCTGCAGGTTTCCCACTTCTGCCCGATACACTGACAGTCAGCACAATTTACAGGGGAAGCAGTAAATGAAATAAGATGATCTGCAGAGTTTATTCGCTACTGCTTTTCCCATAAAACACAGCTTAAATTTCATTTCACCTGTGTTCTTGCTTAAATGAAGCCTCATCTTCAGCTCCGATCTGCCTAACAACCCCTTTTCCACTTATTTTTTACTGCCTTAAACATTTCTCTCACCTTCACTTATGTGATGCCAGTAAAAATGCTGGAGAAGCACCTTCAGGGAAAAGTTTTCTCCACTGAAACAAGTTGATTTGAACCAACCAGAAGCTGCAGGCATTTCTGCAGGAGCTCGCCTGCACCCCACCTCTGCTGGAGTCCCATCAGGGGAAGGTTTAATCAGAAACTCACTCAAAGAACCCACTCCAGTTTGATGGATGAGGTCTCAAATACTTGGGCCATGGATGGTCATGAGCAGGGCTGGGTTGCACCAAACAGAGGATGGGCAGGAAGCAAACCCTGTGTCCCAGGAGCCACAACTCCAGCATTTTCTTGCTGGAAACATCCAGGTGAAATGGGGTTTTGCTCCTTATGGTTCCCAGGTTGCAACATGCGCTATGCAAATCCACTTCTGACCCACCAAGACCCCAAAACCCTTCACTTGGGCTCCCCCTCTTTGCCTTTATGGCCACTTACACCACTACAGGTTGGCTCAGCCTCATCCTTCTGGGGGGATCATCTTTCTCACACCACGTCCCTGCTAATGATCTTACAGGTGTACTGCTGTCTGTAGAGAGCCATTAGCAAAATTACTGCACAGATGCCACATGCCACCTGGGGCTGGCTACAAAAAAAATCCCAGCAGCAGCCAAAGCAAGGCAGGCAGGGCACACTCCAAAGGCAGGCAAGGTTTTGCAAGCCAGAGGCTACAACCAGGATTGTGTTTATTCCCAAACATTGGGCCAGGAGCATGCAGCACTCTGGGGAAAACTGGTCTTTGCCAGGGAAGGAAGAAAAGAAAAAAAGAATTGTTGCTGCAAGGGAACCTCCCTGGGGGTTTGGAAACTGAAGCCTGCGACCCTCCTCTGCTTGCATGCACGACAGAAGCAGCTGCTCCCTCCCTGCTCCCACCACCAAAATCTCTTCCCCATTAGCAATCCCACCCTTTCCCCAAGTCACTGCCCCAGTTCCCCCTCACTTCCCCGTGGGGACCCTGGTCCGTTCATTCCGGCCACCTCCACTCCCCACCCAAACAGTGATGGTCACCCACCTCATCACCCCCTCCCTACATAACCATCCCCCTTTAACACCCCACTTTTCTCCAAGCCTCACCTGTACCATGCCTGGATTTATAGATTTATTGCATTTTTCACCTCCTGCTTACAAACTTCAGCCCAAACTTCAAGCCCACCCAAGCGAGACCCTAAGGCAGCGGTGCTGTGCCTACTGTTACCTGCAGTGTTTCTTCACTTTATGGCAACACAAATAAAACCTTTTATCTCATTTGCAGCTACACTGGTACCCTGATGCAGAGCCAGCCCTGCCTGCAGCACCCCCCTCCCTGCCTTGGCATAATCTTCATCTGTTTATTGACAAATATACATGTTTCATTTGCTCTGTATCACTCTCCCATCTGTTGTTTGACGGGAACCTGTGGGTTAAGTGCTTAGAGCTCTGTGCTTGCAGGTGCAAACAGATGCACCTCCATGCAAGCAAGGAAGAGCAGGACACTGTGCCAGCACACCTTGGTCCCCATCCTTCACACCAGGGCTCAGAAACCCTCCTCCTCCTGAGGAATCGCTCTGGGAGAGCATCATGACTGCTGTCCCCTGCCCAGGTAGGGCACCATGTCTGAGCTACAGATCAACATTAAATAGTTCCTTGCTAAGAGCTTGGAATAGCACCTAAATCCCTTGGGAAATGCTTCCTCCTGTGAAAGCCCACCAGCCCTGGATGGTGCCCATTCCTGGGGTGTTGTCATGGTTTTGCACCTTTTTGTTAATTTTAAAGATAATCAGGAAAACTCAGGTAGAAGGTTTTACACACACTTTTTACTCAAAAAGTCAAGATCTTCTGCAGAAAGCCAGTTTTTCCAGAAAAGGGGTTATCAGGACGTCCACACAGCCCTGACCCCAAGTTTTTGTTGGTTTTCTCTACTCCAAATGCCAAATAAACCCAGTCTTTCCTGAGCCAGATGAGATATCACATTGCCTAATCTATTGTTGCCATGACCAATAATCAACAGCTGCATAAAGCATCTGCCTTTCTCAGAAAGGTCTTACCATCTCCTTGTGCTAGAAAAACCTGAATTTTCTGGTCCATCTTTCATCATCTGCTGCACAAATAAATATTGGATTTTCATAAAGTCAGCATCCTGCAACAAATGAATGTTCTAAAGTCCAAGGTTTATCCTCAAAGGCCTAGGAAAAAAAGCATCTGTGAGCTGGCCTTGCTGGAAACATCTGCATTATTCAGAAAGCCTTGGAAAAAGTTAGTGAGATGCTACAGGTGAACCCACAATACCATGGGTGAATTTACTGCCCCTCAATCTCTATATAAAGAGAAGCACCTGGATTTAAACTTCCAGTTATGACAAGTCATCTAAAGAACCAGCTTCTGATGTTTTAGTAGCCTCAAACTTTTCAGTTTTCCAGCAAAACAAACAGATACTTTCTCAGGGGGAAAAAAATTATTTAATAGAAAATTGGGGCTTTTAAGAAATGTTCGGTGGAAGTTCTGCCTGCTTTAACTGGCAAGCAGTTAACATGAGTTTCAACTGAAACCCCATGCCCAGGCAAATTCTTCCTTTTGAAAAGATTCACTGTGAGACTCATATCTGTAATACCACACCAACACACGTTTCATTACTGCCTCCTCCACAAAGGAGGTTATTTCAACCGTTAGGTGAAAGCACTGTAAACACCTGATGAATTTTTATTTACCTCCAGGAATGCAGAAAAGGCTCCTTTCATAATATTTCTATCCTTTTATTTTCCTTCTTTTTATTTGCATGGTAGGAAAAAAGAGACAGCTGAGTTGTATTGTTTGTTATTACCAAACAAGACATTCAGCCTATGCATTTGTATCACTACTTTTTTTAATCAAGCTAACCCCAAAAGCTAGAAAACCTGCCGGCAGCCTGCCTTCAGTTCAGGCACAATAAATATATCCAAGACAAAAACAAAATTAAAATAACAAAAGTAGGTTTGTTTTTTTTTTTTTAAAATCATAGGTTGAGCAAGAAGTGTAGAGGTTGAAGCATGCATGCAGAGTCCCCAGACAGAAAAAAAATCAAACAGAACAAGGTTGTTTTAAACAATCTGCTCTATTTTGTCTTTTTTTTTTTTATAAGAAAGAAGAAAAAAAGCATCTGCTTCATTCCAAGATCCTACAACACAGGGCAAGCAACATTTGCACCTCCACTGCTAATCCCATGCCCAGATTGTCAAAGGGCTTCAAGACCCACAGTTATGCCTCCAACACATGCTGCAAAGCAAATTATTCCAGGAAATTCAGCCGCTCCCTAGTTACTCCTCCGTGCATGCTCCGCTTGAGGCCACTGTGTGTTTTCAGCAGAGAGGAATAAAAGAAAAGACCAAAGGGCAGTCTGCGTTCACGGGATGCAGCTGAAACGTGGGAAACGTTTTACCTTGCTTTCACCCACTGATTCAGCTCTTAAAAACAGGCTTCTCTTGCAATCAATCTTGTTAACAGAGTTGCTGAAGTCAGAGGTACAGGGAGCTGGAGAACTTACCGGGAGCTGTAACATTAAATGACTACGGGCGAAACCAGTGCAGCTGCAGATGAATCCCCAGAAGAAGGGGCAGCCCATGATGGATGAGCCCCAGGGGCGCAGGAACAGGACAGCGCAACCATCGCTCTGTTCTTCGCAGGGACAGGCACAAGTGCAATGGGTACATCCAAAGCTTCTGGGGAGGGGCAGAAAGATCTGGAGAAATAATGGAAGTATTTGAGGATGGTTCCCTAGGTTTTATTTGTGATAGAGGAGAACAGAGTGAGGGAGAAACAGAAAAGGAGTTTGTAAAAGATTTAAAAGAGAGCCAGACCTGTGAATACAGATTTTACAAGGCTCTTTATTATAAAGACCAGAATGCCTTCAGATGTAGCAGTAAAAAAACCCACACAACCTTCAAGCAGTTTCTTGGGGAGATGATTATGGTGCCAGGAAAAGTAATGTGTATATGCCAAGGGCTAAAAATCCCAGAAAGACAAATAAAAGCCTCAGAGAAAGACCCAGGTAGTTTATGAGCTGAAAAGAAGCAGAGTTTTGCTTCATCCATGCCCAGCCTTGAATTCAGGCACTGGGCACTTGCAGTTGCCTATGCCCTGAAGAGGAAGCCCAGGGCAGAGTTTGGGGCACCCCTGGACACCCCCACACCACAGCCTGCTTCATCCTCCAAGCACCTACCTCCAACATTGGCATGGGACCTCTTCCCCCAGGCAGGGGTCGAGCCCAGGAGGGCTCTTCTCTGGAGAGGGGATTTCAGGGGTGGCAGGAGACACGCTCTCTTGCCTCTGCTGCGGCTCCACTTTCCAAAAAGCATTTACACATCCACTTGAACAGGGAGCAGTCCTTGCCCTGACTCCCCAAGGAGCTTCCTCACCACCACAAACACGGCTTCTCACCCCTCTTGTCCATGTTGGACCAAGGAGATCCACTTAAAAAAAAAACTCCATTCCAGCAAAAGCCCAAAGACCAACAGAAACTACCCAGCCCAAGGCTTAAATACCCTTTGGGGAGTGACCAAAAAGGACTGGCCTCATTGGAAACACATGGGATTGATCAGTGCTGGTCCTTACACGGCCCGAGAGCATCTCCCCACCGGAGACCACGTAGCTCAAAGGCAGTGGGAAAGTTTCACGTGAATCCTTTGCTCTGGCTGTGTGACAACTGTGCTTGAAGTCAGACCTCCTGCAGGACCTTGCATCTCCCGACTCCCAAATAGAAACTGAAAAGTTTCTTTTCTGCCCAAAATGATTAATTCTTTTCAGCGAGGGAAAAATAAACAAATGCATCTTCATTCGTATTCAACCAGAGATTTTTCCCAGATATTTTAGTTAGAAAAGCAATTGTTCTTGCAGAACAATGTAATTGTTTATGGCTTCCAGCCCTGCCGAGCCAGCAAGGGGGAACAGCAGAGCTAAAGGAGGAAGGGAGGGGGGGTGACAGAAATGAAAGTGCTGCAGGATGGCAGCAGAGAGCATCAAGTCAGCAGGTGCCCAGCTTTCAGATGAATATTCAGAAGCTCTCATAACGCTACGCATTGGGAGGAAAAGCCGACAGTGCTTTTATTAAGAGCAGGAAAGGTTTTTTTGAGTGGCGTGGAAGAGCTGTTTCTCAATTCAGGAATGGCTTTATGGAAACTGCAGAGATTGTGTAACGAAAATGCACCCTGATGGCTTTGATGTGGTCTGTCTGGTGGCACTGAGCCTCAGGCAAAGACACAAAGTGCCAGGGAGCGATGAGAAGCATGCGGGAAAGTGGTGGGAGGATGAGCATGAATACCAAGGAGCAAGGGAAGTGGGAACACAAGAGTTTGTGGCCACACAAAGAAGTGAAAAATCAGTTTTAGCCATACACCCAAGACAGGTTTTCTCCTGGAGCCAGTCAGCCTCGTCAACCACACAGCCACGGCTGGATGGGACGTTGTCCTCGGACAGCAGGCGGAGGAGCTGGGCACCTCAGTGTGCTCAAGAAGCTTAAACCCTCTCTGAATTCACAGGAGAGAGATGGGCACCTTCTGGGGGAACATGACTTTGCCCCCTGAAAAGCACGGAAAGGGAGACCAGCTCTCCCTTCAAGGGACTAGAAAGTCCAAGGGACTAGAAAGTCCAAGATTTTGGTTTCATCATCAATGACACAAGCCAGCTCCACCAAGAATTGGGATGCACAAATAAATTTCAGGGCACAAGTGGGAGAAAAATCTGGTGAACAGAGCATAAAACTCCCTTCAAGGTACCTGGAGAGATGAGCAAAGGCAGAACAGACAAGCAGGATAAAAACAATTCACAGATTTATCCCATTATTGATATGGAGAGTCACTGGCACCGATGTGGATTGCTGTCTGTCTGCAAGAAATGGAGGAGCAATGTAGATATATCATACTTTATTAAAGCAATCTCCAGAATAAGGTAAGGATTGGGTTTGTTACTGGTTTCTTTTTAATTAGCAGTGTTTTACTTGTGCTCTGAAGTCCTTTGGGAAGTGCTTCCATCACCAGGAAGCCAAACGTGCAGTAGGAGAAGAGAAAGTCTTTCACAGCTAAATAGGCAGAAGTCACCTAATGCACGGTCCAGCAGAGATATTGGCAGCTTCTTCAGACTCACACTGTAGTATTTCAGCTTGATTCAGGCATTTTTCATGTCTGTCCAACCCTTTGTTACTCCATTACAACGGTGAAACTATTGGACCCTTTTTTGAGAGTAACAACTTACACCCTCCTCCCCGTGGGATGGGGAGGATCCTGCTACTCTGCTGTGCATCAAGCATCCATCAGACCACCCCAGCAGCCATCTCCCACCCTCCCAGGCCTGCTCTGCACGTTGCCAGCCAGCAGTTCTGTCCCAAAGCATGCTCCCAGGTAGGAAGCAGCACCTACATCCCTGCAGACACCACTCACCCACATCCTGAGGCTGAGCACGAGACCCTCGCCCCAGGGGGGATGCTCTGCCTCACAGACTCCTTTCTTTCCTGCTTTTTAGGGTATTTTAGGAGCGAGCAGAAGTGGAGGCAGCTCTGTTCATCTCAGCTGGTAACCCCGGGGAAGAGAAGTGCTGCTGACCGGCTGCATTGATGCTGGATATCAATTGATCGCCAGCCAGGTTCATTTACTCCTCTATCAAGTGATTTATCAAGCGACTAGGGGACAGTTCAGATGAAGTGAATGGATTTCATTAGCGTGGCGCTAATGATTTGGCACTTTAATAGAAAGAAAGGAGTATAGGAAAATATAAGCGGTGAGCTCCCCATGAAGCTCTCATCCCACCTGCCCGCAGGGCTGAGAGCGCAGTGGGTAATGCATCAGACTTTGCTATGAAAGTCTGTGTCTTAAGGCTCTCGTTTTTAAGAGAGCTGTTAGCACGTGAAAATACTTGAAATTTTGGTTAATTCCCTTGTTTGCAAGAGCTTATGGTTCTCAGGAGACCTTAAAGGATGTAATAAAGAGAAGATGTCTTTACTTCTGGAGTTGTCCAAAAAGTTTGGGAGGGGTCCAGCAGAGATACTGGGACTTACAGAGGAACAGATGCTCCTGATGGGCCCTGGGATAATCCCACCTATAGCTTCATACTCACAAAGGGCAGAGCCAGAAGGAGGCAACAGAGGCAGCCTGATACCAAGAAAACCACTGCAGCCAGCCAAGGTGACCACCACCATCCTCCCTTACTGGAGCCGGGCTGCATGGGAGCATGGTCCACAGGGAGGTGGACCAACCTTTCCTAGAGATCTCCTTGGCCACATTTTGCTGTTGGCATGGTAAGCTGAAAGCCACAGTGATTTTCTTCACTGATGGATGGACCTTGACAAAGTTTGTCTGAAAGGGCTGGGCATGACCAAGCTGGGGAGCTGGGACTTGGTGGTACGGAGATGTTCAATGGACTGGCGAAGCCCAGACTCTTAAAACCATTGTAATAAAATCTTCAAGCAGCTATTTGGATGCATAGTGTAAGTGTAGCTGGATCCATCCCATCAGGATCTCCAAGGAGAAGGGAAATGGGAACTTGGCAGGGAAGTTTCTGCTTCCTCAGGCCCTCCTGTAGAAAGTGCCACACTTGTGGCTCTGTGCTGATGAATTTCATGGGGGCATTTGAACAAATCTCTTCGTTATTTAAGAAAAGTCTTTTTAAAAGAGCAAATTGGACTGAGTGAGCAGTTGGGTATTGCAGGGGGAAAGGGCAGCTTGGATCTGGAGTCCTTCTGCACCTGCAGTGTCTGGGTAGAGTGAGCCCTGTCCTCCCACCGCAGTTAGCCCCCGCAAGGCATTGCCCCTGCTCAGCCTGCCTCCCTCAAACCTCTGAGAACATCCACCCAGTTACCTGGAACTATTTTTAATTGCAAAAACTCAAGAAAAGGGTGTCCAAAAAATTTCCACTATATTTAATGAGGATCATCTGCAAGATTCACGTAGCCAAGGGAAATATTAAGGACTATTCCCAGTGCAATTTAAGTGATGCCTCAGCAGCAGGAGCAATGGTACTTTTGTGGCCAGGAACAAGGCAAAAAAATCATTGGAAAGTTCATAATGTCAGTGGTAAAGTGAGAGCAGCCAGGAGCCAAGACTTTCCAAGCAATGAGGACATGGGTGGGAACCAGAGATTCTGTGGTAGCTCAGTGCGTTGGGATTTAGAAAGGCAGAACGAGGAAAAGAGAGGATGGACTACGCTTTGTTCCCTGTCTCTGCACGCTCCTGCACTGGGCCTGTCCTCATGGCCACAGAAACGTCTCCAAGAGACCATCAGGGTCCTAAAGTTTTGCTTGGCCACCTTAGATTGGCATGAGCTCAGCCCCCAAATCAGCATCGTAGGGACCAAGATGTAGGTTAGATGAACCTCACTTACAGTGTGCAGGGCTGGCCAATGCAAGGAAAGTAGAAAGAAATGTGTGCACATGTGTGCATGCATGTGATAAAAGAGAAATATTTCTTCAGAGCACTTTATTCCGTGCAAACCGCTTTAAATCGCAGCCCAGCTGACGGCGGCTGTGCAGCCTCTCAGCAGCCGGACGCCCTCGCACCGTTAACGCAGCCTCCCTCCCCTGCTGTAAGGATGCTCACGGCAGCTCTCTGCATCTTCTTCTTCTTCATCTCCAGCAGCAGAGACAGGAGAGGGCACAATCCTGCCCTGCTCCCAGCAGGCTGTGACTGATGTTACAGCTGTCCTTTCCTGCAGGGTGCTGGTCCCCGCCGGTGAGGTTGGGACACTCATAAGCAAGAGGAGGTTCCCGTGTACTGACAAACCCTCCGCTGGCATCCCCGTCGTTCCCATCCCGATGTTCGTGGCAGGGATGGAGGAATAATATTGATGTGCTCAACTTCCCCCTCTCCCTGCTGTTTTCACCTTGCTGCTGAGGTGGGAGGCTTGTTAGCTTTAAAGGGACTCGGCTATGGAAGTGTGAAGGACAGGAGAGACCCTGTGAAATGTGTTCCCAACTAATTTTATTAAATGTAGAGAAATAAATGCTCAAACCTCCCCCAACCCGGTCTCCCCAGCTTGCAGACTGGATCCTTTCTGGCTTTGAAGGCTGAGCTGGTCCATACCTGGTTCAGCACAAGTGTGTGAAGGGCTGTTTCATAGGTTTTCTCCCTTTAGCCCCCACGGATGAACAAATAATTGCCAGAGCTAATGATGATTACCTCCAGAGTGAAGCCTGCTGAGTCCTGGTACTCTCCACAGGGTTCTCCAAGCTCTTCTCTCATGGGTCAAGACCATGGTCTCCTCCCAGCCCCAGCTACAGGCTGTCCTCCCTGGAGCAGGACCAGCTTTTCCTCCTCTCCTTCTGCTCTGCCTGCCCCAACCAGCCCCAAAACATCCATACCCAGCCAGCGCCAAAACATCCATACCCAGCCAGCCCCACAACATCCATACCCAGCCAGCGCCAAAACATCCACACCCTGTTACCCCACAAGTGGTTTAGAGAGAGCACAGGCAGCACCATCAGCAGGAAACCTGGGGTAGATGCATCACCCCCAGTGTGCTGTTTGGTACCCCGAGGGGAATTAGGGACCTCTCCACCCCTGCAGTGATAAATTCACCACAATGGGCAGGTTTGATCCTCTGGGAAGCCCCTTCAATAAGGCTATTGGGAAATCCAGAGCAATAGCAGTCCTGGCTGTTATTGCCTGTTGTGTTCCCTCTTGCAGAGCCAGCTAACGGCCACTATAGGGACCGGTCACCGCAAGAGACTGTCCTCGATCGTGGACAGGTTTCAGCCATGGATTGCACCTCAGCACAGAGACAAGAGGAAAAGGAAGAGAAAACTAAGCCCAGGCTCTTAACCTGCCGCAACAGGGAGCAGGTAAACCCAGGTTTCCCCAGGGAAACCTTTGAAGGGCAGCAATGCTGAAGATGTGCAGTTTAAGGACATTCCCTGCTCCTATGGTAATTGAGTGCTGGCTGAATAGGAGTAGCTCCTGGTAAACCCAAAGTTTAATTGTTTTCTGTTGTCTTCCAAAAGAAATTGTTCCTTTTCTGTTATGACCTACCTACCAGCCCTCTGTGCTAAAGGTCAGTTCATTTTTTATTGTTTTCTCATCCCAGTGAGTATCTTCACATCCTCACGTGAGGCACGAATCCCTCAGAATAGCTGACTCGGGTCACAGATTAGTTTCATTATTATGCATTTTATTAAATAAGGTTTATTGTGGATGGAAACTCAAACAGTCACTGGGGAGTTTTCATGCAATTAACGGATTTTACTGAGAAATTAATCAGTTTTGCTGCATAAACTGACTCCTGAGGTTAAACTTCTCCAGCTGGATCTATACAAATGTGCCAGTACTTATGAGAGCCCTTTGGAGGCCTTCAGGGGATTAGCAATTCATTCTCATTTATATAACGCCTTGCGAGCTCAAATGGTCCTAAAACACTTTGCAAACTCCTTTCCTTAGTTGGTGGCCCAAAGCAATCAAACTGCTGTTTGCCTGAGCTACTCTGAAGGCCAGATCCAGGGGTTGCTCCTCCAGTCACAGAGTCATCTCCAACGGTGCCTTCAGCTTCCCTTCCTGCCACCGCTGTGGTTCTCCGTGTGGATGGTGTTTCCTCAAAGGGAATATCTGAACTGTGATGTGCTGACTCCAGCTGTGGCCAGATGTGATGTTCTGGCTGATGCTACTCAAGACACAGAGGTTATGGTCTTCACCTGCCCCCTGATCAGGTGGGAGATCCAAAAGCTGTTAGACAACGTAATAAAATTTCTTTCTTATAACCCTGGGCACAGAAATGTCCTTCCCTGAAGGATGTGCATGAAACGGTCAGAAGACAGAGCTGTGATCCCATCTTTGTGATCCCATCTCTGCAAAGCCATGCTGTGACTGACACAGGGTATCCAGTGTGTGAAAAAGCTATGTCCAGCTATATATCTCATTTTTTTTATTAACTTCATCCAGATTTCCAGCAAAGTTGCAGTAATCATGATGAATATCAGGGAAATTCAGTAAAGAAACACTTCATAAATCAAGAAAATTTAAAAAACATTAGCATTCAAAGCATATATAACCCTGATTTTACACGCTACATTTTTTTGGTTGTTTGTTTGCACGCACCCTGACGACAACAGCTATGCACCAAAGACATTAATTTTCGTTATAAAGTTCCAGGCAGTGAATCAATTTTACCTGCGTTACGTCCAGCTACAAAAAAGGAGCAGCAGAGCAAAATCTAAGGGGCAGGTGGCACAGATCTCGCCAGCTCTCTGCCATCACATCGCAAAGCCCCTCACCATAAATGCTTTTCTTCCCTCAAAAATGCAGGTATCTCACGACCTGCTTTATACCCATTTATTTTGCAAGCAGCTGCTCTCAGCTGTTTAGAAGCTTAAACCCCTGTTTTGCAAAGAGTTTTCCCTTCTTTGGTATAGCACTGGTTGCTAGTGTAAATCCAGCCGTGCAAGGTGAGATTGCTTCTTCCAGGACAGCACGAGAGGTGTTGGTGGCTTTGGCTGGAGCACGCTGAGCTGGGAAGAGCCTGTGCCTTTTGCATCTGTTTGACCTCTCCCTTAACCCAGAGTTCGACCCTGTGAACAGCAGAGGACTAATAAAACCCAAAGGTAAATCAGAAATAAACCAATTCATGTATCCTAAGATATAAAAGGCAAAAGCAGAGGTGAGCTGAAGATGTTTAGGCATGACCATGTTTGAGGATGGACAAAATCATCACAACGATGGACAAACCCAAGGTATTTTAGAGAAGAAAGGGAGGGAAAAACCCATATGAGGTTCTGATTTTGCCCCATTTCCAGGGCACCCACTACTTTCTTGGGATCCTGGTGATAATGGGAAGAGAGCAGTGACCTGTTTTAGAAAGTCCCATGGTAGTAATTCTATTTAATTGTGCCACTAAGGAGAGGAAACCCCACCGAACGTCTGGCCTGGCACTGGAGCTGAACCCATCCCTCCCACGCGGCTGCTGGTTCACAGCTTTCACACCAGTCTCAGGAAACAAGGCTGATTCTTGCAACCCCAGTTCCCGGAATCTCATTATTTCATGAGAACATCAGCACTCATTTTTACTTTAAGCAGGTTCCCAGCTTTCCTAGAGTCAGAGAAAAAAAGAAAAACAACCTTGAAACAGGACTCAAAGGCTTAGATCTAACGAAGGAATAAAAAAGACCTGACATCCCCTTTTGACAATCTCATGCTTTTCAAGCACGCGTCCTGACCCGGGGTCTGTGTGGCCGTGGACTCAGGGACTGTGGGAGTGGAGCAACCCCAAGAGAGCCGGGAT
Organism: Pelecanoides urinatrix; assembly: GCA_013400755.1. Lineage (NCBI taxonomy): Eukaryota > Metazoa > Chordata > Aves > Procellariiformes > Procellariidae > Pelecanoides > Pelecanoides urinatrix. The sequence continues at coordinate 181,544 of VZTQ01008822.1, read as the reverse complement.
GGAGCTGGTCCTGCAGCCCACGGTGGATGGGGGCTACGCTTGTTCCCAAGCACCAACACTATTCCCCTCTCTCAGCATAGAAGGAAAAAAAACAACTCAATGACTGCATTTCCTTTCCTGGGAATCAAAGCTTTTTTCAAAGGCGCCCAGCTCATGACCTCAGTAATACAACGTAAACACGCAAATCCCAGGAAAAGCCTCCCCATGCAGCATGCAGCGCTCTCATTCCCTCTCAAACCCATCTGTCTTTTTAAGGAAAGCCCTGCTAAAGCACACGCGTCTGTTGAACCCAGGGAACTGCCACTCCAGGTGATCAAATGCGTCCTCCTGGCTGGGAACAAAGCAAATTACACCGAACAAGACAAGCGCAGATGGCAGCTCTTTAGTGAAGCTGATGTGCCTACGATAAAAGAGCGAGGGCACATCAAGGAGTGTTCAACAAGCCCCAGGGATGGTTCCCGAGCTTGCAGCATCTTGGGGTAGCTGCTGAACTAAGGAAGGGATGTTGCTGTCACCAAGCTCCTGGTGAAGCTGGTGGCAACGTTCTTCTTCCCAAAGCATGGTCTGACTGCAGTGAAACAGCTTTTTCCATTTTTAGCTGATCCAGGCCGTGCAAAGCGATCATATCTTTTGCAAGACTTTTGCTAGCATGGAAATAGCCCAAAAGCCTGGTACTGTGGAAGGATGCCACTCTTGCTCCCATGGTGCAGATGTGGTGGCTTGTCCCCATCTGCTGCTTCGTTGGCAGGCCCACCTGGGTGTACAACACCGAAGCAAGGGCAGGGGTGTTTTGATGCAGGTAGGAAGAGGTGAGGGATGTGGGCAGGAGATGGGAGAGCCCAAATTACACCATCTAATTGAGAAGGACCCCTCTGATAGCCTCCCAACTTCCCTATGCAACCCCACTGCCGTGAGCCCTCCCAGTGTCCTGTTTTCTGCTTCGCTCCAACATAAGAGATGAGCATGAAGCAGTGGAAAATCAACATATAAAGCTGATGATTTATTCCGTCAATGTTCAAAATGATTACTGGGGAGGAAGAAAAAAAAAACCCCAGAGCTGGGATTATGGTCTTAATAAGGGTGAGAGCTTATTGCGGTATCTTTTACTCTCTTTGTAACAGTCGTGCTGGTGGAGCTCTAACGGAGTTATACTGATATCAGCATTACAGTATTATCCCCCATAGCAGCATTAGCAGTCCCAGTGGCTGTATTAAGAGAAAAATCTTTCCTGCTGATGGTGGAGCTCAACCACATGTTGATCTCCGACTGCAGGAAGCTGCCCTTGCACGGGGCGAGGAGAAAAACAAGTCTGCTGCCAACAAGGCACTGCATCCTTATTAATATCCATCCTGGTCTTCCCCTGCTTGCAACCGATGGTGCTTGAGGGAAAGAAACTCCAGAGCCCTGCAGCAGGTCCTGGAGCTGCCAAGCATTGCAGCCATCAAGCCACCAAGCTGCAATACAGCCCTTGCATTTTTAGCCGGCTCGTGGCCCTCTTAGGGACACGATCATGTTCAGGTTCTGCAGTTTTAGGGCAAATTAGGGTGGCAGACGATGGAGCTGTTGGGATGGCTCTGCCTTCCTCCAGCTCTGCCCCACTCCAGCATCACCATGCCCAGCATCCCCTCCTCCATGCAACCAGCCCCGCGCCACTGGTAGACCACAGCTGGGGGCTTGTGACCCACTTGGGGGTTGAAGGAGAAGCCACCACCGCACGGGACAGCCCAGCTCACCGAGGCATCTCAGCACCAGGACAAACAGGCAGCTGCCAGCGGGCTGCAATGCACCCATCGCCTTTCATCAGCGTGGTCCTGCAGTGTTCCCACTCTTCCCATGACAAGTCAACTCCCTGCCAGTTTGTATGACGTTTTTAGCAATTCACGCCCGGCCAAGTTGAATGCTTTACTAAAAATCAAGATATATGAATGTCTACCGTCTTCACTTCATCCCCTAATTTAGCAATTCTATCAAAAATGTAATTAAGTTTGTCTAGCATGATTTGTTCTTAATAAACCTGAGCTGCTCGCAGTTCTGCTATCCTCTTGGTGTTTATAGCTATTAATATTTGCCCAGCAAATTTGCTGGTATTTGAAATAAGATTAATATAAACTTGTACGTATGATCTAATTAATAAACAATACTAATACACAAGTAGAAGAAAATGAGCAGCACCCAGCGCTCAGACTTTGCTAGCTAATTAATTCTGCCACCACTCCCCTCCACGGGAGCGGGCGTCAGCTTCCCAGCGCAGCCACGCGGATGCCGGCAGGGAGGCTCCGACACGGTCCTCGGGCCAAGAAGGGACGAAGAGTCAGAGGACACCAGAGCTGCCTTCGTGTCTCGGACCAAAGCCCCCATGTCCCCTTGGTCCGTGGCAGCAGATGTCACCTGGGGAAGAGAAGAGGAAGGATGTCCCCAGCAATCTTCCTCCTGACTCCATCACCCTGTGGCTGTCAGTGGTTTGGGGACTTCTCGAGCCACCGGCTACCTCCACACCATCACATCTGGTAGCCTCGTCCTCCCCCTCTCCTGCTCCGAGACAGCACCTCTTGTTGAGACCATGAGCATTGCCTGCCCTGCTCTTCTCACCCCTTAGTGCTTGTGTTTTCCCTGTGAAGATAAGTAAGCACCGCAATGAAATTATTCCAGATCCTCTTTTTTTTTGAGACACCAAACAGCCTTTGTCCCAAGCACTTTTAGGAAGTGCACCATGGGAGCTGGTTTCCTATGGATGTCCGTCTGTTTTCTGTCCCATACCCCACATGGGGACGTGATCCCATAACCTGGGCTCCTGGGTCTTCTCCTGCACCATTGCATGACCATAACGTAGGGTCCCTCCATCTGCTGCCATGCGAAAAAAGTCTCCTTGAGCAACTTTGGAATTGCGGCAGCCAGCAGAAGGTCACTGGCTCCTTTAGAGATGTATTTCTGGAGAAATCAAACGCATTGACGGCTAAAAGGCTCTTGTCTATACAAATCATTAGCTCAATAACACATGAAAATAAATGTCAGTCTTAGGTCACTGTGTATTGTAAGGGGAGATGAAACAAGCTGTTTGCCCCCGTCACCTCTGCATGACTCTCATCACTCCCTTTAAATACCTCCAGAGAAGAGTTTAAGAGAAAGGCAGGGACGGCTGGAAAATTTAAATCAAATGGCTTTTTTTTGATGGAAAGTTGGCATCGCAGCAGGATAAATACATGCACAGAAAACAAAGCAAAAAAAAAAATCCAACAACAAATTACAGGAGAAGGTCTTGGTTTCTCAGAAGTTCTTTTATTTTCTTTTCTTGTTAAAAGTCCACATTTTCTGCAGACACCTTCCAAGCCCAGCCTGGTGCTTGCTAGAGGCTTCAGAGATGCCCAGCCTGGGATGGGGAAGGGGATGCTGAGACCCAGCCTAGAGGCAGTGGGTGACTCCGGTTGCAGCTGAGCAAGGGACAAAGCCCAGAGCCAAGCTTCAAGGCCAAGATGCAGGAGCAGGATTACATCTCTGCACCAAAAACCCAAGAGCATCCATCTCTGTGAGCTTCCCCATGAACAGAGCAAAATTTACACATTTTGATGATCTGCCCCAAAACCCCCCTGGAACCAGTCCGCAGCCCCCTTCCCCATCACCTGGAGCCGGTGACAGAGGACTCTCTGCGCCCTGCTCTCCTCCTGGCAGCCACTTCGTGCCATTCCCCATTCTGATGCATTTAAAGGTGCATTTATAGCACAAAGTAGATGTTTACAATTTATAATGGTGTTCCAATTATGGGCTGGGAAAGCGCCTGGAATTGAGCCTGTCTCTGTTATTTATGGGCAGTGTAATCCTAACCCAATAGATACCTCTCACAAAGAAAGCTAACATTTTTCACTGGAGCACTGAAAGCAATACTTCATGCTAATAGAGTCTGTTATCAGAGGGAAATAAGCCTGCACAGCCAGCTCGCCGGCTCCCCAGAGAAGAGCATCTTAAAGCCCAGGGATCCAGAGGTCTTGATCAAAAAGCAACAGGCTGCTAAAACTGAAGACCTGCTTTTGGGATCCACCCAAAAAGCAAAGATGATGGGGCTGGGAGGAGGAGCAGGGATGTCCACCTCCCAGGATGTGCAGGGGTGGAGATGGAGGAAAATGGGGCAAGATCCCCATCCTTCCTGTGCTAACAGTATCGTGCCTCTTCCCTTGTGCCCCCCGGGGCTCGGTTGGGAGTATCTCCATTTGGAGATTGTTTCATGCCTCCGTGACATCCCAGTTTTACCCAGAGCTTACTACCTGTTTCTCCAAGAGGGGCTAGCCCTCATGCAGCAGGAACAAGGGATGTTCAGACCAGTTGAGCTAGGACACAGTGCCACGTGGTTCCTAAGTGACGCTTAGGACATCTGAAATGTGCCTGGTCGCCTGTTCCTGGCAGAAGGTCAATGCTCCTCACCTATAAGGGGGGGACTTGGCTGCCGGCTGGTGACACCAGGTCTCACAACACTTCTTGCAGACTGGCAAGAGGAGCTCCAAAGCCAGCGGGTCTCAGCCACCTTCTGGGGGTGGCAAACCTTGTCTTGGTCTGCGTCTGCACGGATTCCTCTAAGCATCCTTGTCCAGGGTGCACAGGCTGATGGGCCTCCAGCACAGGGAATAACGTGTACATAAATTATAGTTTCAGCTCATTAAGGTCCACTAGGAGCTAGATGCTTGAATAAACTCCCTCCACTCTCCTCAAATATCTCCCCCCACTCTTCCCCAGTGCTGGACTGTGAGAAGAGCAGCGCTAGTGGGGCAGTCATCTTCATCTCAATCTTGATGCCCTTGATTTTGCATGACAAGCTGCATACTTAATTAATTAAAGAAAAAAACCCTCCATTCCTCCTAAAAGGCCATTATTTTAATTTTGACAGGTAATTACAAGAGAAGAAATGATAAATCTTCCTGCACACTGTTTGTCTTCAGCAGAGGCATTAATTACGGATGTTTTAAAGCTGAGGCTGGATGTAGCTGAAGATGTGCCAATGGATGAAGAAGTGCTCAAGACCACCCTGAGCATGACTTCCTGATGGGTCATCCCATCATTGCATTTCTTCCCACACCGTAGGAAGGATCGTGCTCTTCTGAAGCTCCATAGCAGGAGCGAGGGATTGAAACAGCTAAATAAAATTCAGCAGAGAAACTCATAACAGCGTGACACACTTGGCCTCTGAAACTCATTGCCATCATATATCATCTGGCAGCGCTTAAAAAGGGATCACCATTTTATGCCGATAATAAGAAAATCCAGAGTTGTATCAAAAAAAAAAAAAAGAGAACCAAGATATTCTGTGAACAGTGGAAATTAGAGAGCCTGATTTCTCATGCATTAGGGTGCTCAGTCCCTTAAATGTGCATCCCACAGTAATATCAGCTCCTCCCCGTGTCCTCCAGAGGAAGAGGAGACCACCACCTTGCTGGATGGTCAACCAGCTACTTCCAAACTCACCACCTCATGGCCAAGTGCTGCCCGCCTTCCTCTTGGGCAAGGCATTAATTTGAGTCCCTCTTCTCTATTAAACCAACAATCTCCACAAAAGCTGTAGGATCTCCAGCAGCCCTCAGACCATGCTGTGGACGGGGACGAGACACTGCTGTCCTTGTGCCCCCATGTCCCAAGGGTTGCTGGCGTGCCGGCAAAGATGGTGCTTTTTTAAGCTGCCGTGGCTGTGTTATTATTTGCTTATCACATCACCCACTGCAGCTCTAAAAGGTGATTCATTTTGGTAGGTGATAAACTCAAGTCATCAAAGCACCAGAAAAGTGCTTTCGCTCAGACCTCGCATGGAAATAGCAGCTTCGATGAGCCCAGGTTGGCCCTGCTTCTGGTCAGGAGCCAAACCAGCCGCTAACATGCAGGTAACATGGAGGGGTCCAATTAAACAGTCATTAGCCTTTTCTGAGGCATGAAAGCCATTCACATCCCCCAGTCCGGGAGCTCCACACGCAGCCGCTGCGTTGCTGGTGGGCAGGACACGGTGCAGGGCGCTGGCTGCTGCGATGGGGCTGGGAGAGGATGCAAAGGGTCTCGGCTCCACCAGAAACACAGTTGGCTCAGAAAACATCCTCCCCTACCACAGCCCCTGCCTGGCAAAATATTAAATCAGTAGAAATCAAATTCCCTCTCCTTGGTTTCTAGTTCAGCTTTGCAATTATCAAACCACAGAAAATGGGCTCATCCCCTCCACATATTGCTCCAAGGAGCATCCCTGTGCCCCGGGAGGAAAGTCCACGCCTTGCTCCCTCTCCACGGGGAGAGCGCGTCCTGCATCCGAGCCCAGCGAGGAGGAGCAGCGGGACGGAGCAGCGGCTGGCGGGATGCTGGGGACGGCCCCTCGGAGAAGGGGTCCAGCCGAGCAGTTGCCAAGGAGATGATGCTCTGCCATCCCGCGCTCGCTCCTGACCTTTCGGCTTCAGATGATTTCCTGCCTGGCTATACAAATAAGCAAAAGCATTTAGTACCTCTGTAAGTGTCATTAGCAGGGCAATTTGCACACACTGTAGTTGTAACTATCATTAAGAGGGCGATTTGCAAAGACCAGCAATAAGTCAATTAGACTTGATGTGATATTGAAACCAGTGCCTGTCCACAGAGGGGAGCTGACAGACGGGTCACCACCCCGACGGTGGCCACCTCCTGCTTTTTCCAATCTGCCCATAAAGTCCAGATTCAACAGAAGGATTTAGGTTGTGTCCAGCTACCCAAGCTGGCAACTGCTCCGGTAATTAGTCAGTGCTAGACTAAAGCATGTGGTGGGGCCCTGGGTGCTCCAGGGGAGCGTTGGCATAGGGATAAAGGACCAGCAGCGTCCCATTCCCATCGACTTACTGGTGGGGGCTTGCCTGGGGGGATCTGGTGGACCATGCATAGGCAGGAGCCCAGGGCACTCTGCCAGAGCACATCTACACCAGTGTTTGCCCCAGTTACACTTCAGGGGAGGATTTATCTCATCCTGGAAAAAGCTGGATTTGGCTGAGAGAGAAGTCAGCTTTTGCAGGCTGACAACACATTTGGGTGCAGATCCAGGCAAATCTGGGCTGGTGGAAGGTGCAATGTGGCACGATGCTCACACCTTTTCAAGACCTTTCCCTGAGCTGCGACCTCGGTCCCTCTGCAGTATCATGCAGCTGCCTTCTTATCCCATTGCCACGGAGAGGTTTTTGCCCCGATTATGAGTGCTGGAGTCTCATTTTTGCTGGAAAGCTGAGCTTCTCACAGGGAAGGTCGCTGCCTTCCAGCCCTGTCCCATCCTTCCTGCCCCTCCGCATGCTCTGCTCTGCAGCACTGCAGGTTTCCACACTTTTCTTTCCACACTTTCCTTGCCAAAGGGCAGACACAGCATTAAGACATCACAGGAGGCCCCAGAAGGCTGGGCTGGAGCCAGGCTCCAGCATTAAACACGAACCCTGTCAATGACTAACCTCCGAGGTACGAAAGGCTCCATAGCCCAGCTGGCAGGCACGTGCATCTCTTTTGCATTTGACTTCACCCAAAGGAAAAATCCCAAATTCACTGCAAACCACCGGGAAGGTTTTACACATGCCCAAGCTGAGCCCATCCTGGGTACCCAAAGATGTCCCCCGGGGCAGGCGTCCTGCCCTCGCAGATATTAACACACCGACGGAGACACTGCCACGGGAAGCATCCCTGGACACTTGTACTCAGCCATAATCACGCTGGAGTCACTTTATTGTTCTTTGAACAGCCTCATACAGAGCAAAGAACAAATCCAAATTATTAAACCCCTTAATCACTTCTTGTCACTGAGCACAGAGGGAAGGGAAGGCTGTAAGCATCATCAGTGGTGGAGCCAGAGAAAAAACCCTGCTATGGGGCTGAGGAAGGGTGAAGATGAGCAACCAGAGATGGTCACCTCTGCCCTGGACATTTGTCCACCACCTGTGAGGCTTTCAGGGGCTTTTTTGGTCCCTACCTTGAGCTTTTCATCCTAGTGCCTCCCTCCACCGCAAGCATCGTGGGCACAAAAGTGTTCCTCTCCTGCGCAGGGATGTTACAAGGATAAATGCGCTGAAGACTGTGAGATGGTGAGACACATTACTATGGTAACGGGAGTACCAGGTACCTGAGACAGACCTGGAGGAGAAGACCTCAATAAAAAGAGCAGAGAGGTGCAGAAGAACAGGAGACTTATTCTAACCCTTGCCAGCTGGGAGCAGGCACCGTGCCATCACCCAGGCTGATGAGCGAGGACACTCAAAAAGAGAGAAAGCAGATGAGATGCGAGAGGCAGATCAGCTCTGCTGGGAGCCTCCTCCCTGCTCAGGAGGGACAGACGGACACAGGACCACCTGCAGCACCCCAGTGTGACTTCACTGGGTGGGAAACCAGCAGGAAAGCCAACAGGTTGGCCAACACTTAAGGAGACGATGTCTCCAAGCTCGTCTACTGCAGAGCACATTAAACTAGCCTGGGCATCGTGTCCAGGCCAGGGAAGAAGGTAATGGTGTGGTGAGGGAAGGATGGTTTGAGACCCATAGGTACCCTGGAGGGTCTGGGGAAGATAAAGCTTGCCCCTGGCATGGGGACACCTGCAGACACATCCCATGGCTTTGAAGTCTCCTATTCCCCACCTTACTCCTCATTCCTCCTGCCACAGATTCACGGGCACATCCAATGTTCAATCATCAAGCCCAACCTTCTCGGCACCACAGGCCACTTCATCTCCCCCAGTTCTCCAACAACTCACGTGGGAATAAAGCATCTCTCAAACCATCTAGCCTCCACAGGAAAATCCACCTTTTCCCTAAGAGGTTTGCTCACACAGTTGATCACCCTGCCTGCTTGAAGCACGAGCCTCATTTCTCATCCAGCTCCTTCCCAGCCACTGCTTCCCTCTTGGACCTTTATTCCACGGGGTGCTTTGCTCTTCCAGAGATGCTTACACTCCACAAAACCACCTCACAGTCTTCTTTTTGAGGCGCTGAATAACACAAACTCTTTTTTCCCCTATCAGACACTTTCTCCTGTTCACCCATCATTGAAAAAAACAGTGTAAAAGGACCTATCCTGCACCCCCTCCCAAAGTGCAATGCTTAGTAAGTTGATTTTGTTCACCTCACCTGCACAAAAATTGCTCACACAGATGTTTCAGGGCTTGCAAAAAGGACATTTTTATCATTTAGTCATTGAAGGTTTCAAATCCCTTAATTATATGCAATTCATAGTGGTTTGAAGAAGCTGAACAGCATCGGCAACTTCTGTAACAATCGACACAAAAGCATCTTCCAAGTGTCTCTTTTATGTGGTTTTGTCCATAATCACGGCAGATAGATAAAGTTCTGTAATTTATTTCCACTAATATAGTCAGGCAGCAATTGATGTTTTTTATGAGGGTGAATATGTCTGTGGGATGTACTAATGTTTATAGGCTGGTAAATTTGATTTATATGGAATAGTCAGCATCGTTATTGGTAAAGGCCCAGTGTTTCTAGGAGAGCTAATATGATTTGCATTGATGAGATTAATATCAGTTAAGCACTCCCAGGTTTGCAGAGCGCAGCTGACTGGTGATTTCCACCTGCTCTAACCCCAGATGAAAGGGCTGGGTTTTTTGCAGGCAGCAAGCAGGTGTTTGACCCCAACAAGCACAAAACTCAAGGGATTTTGTTGTTCTTGCGGGTCCCAGTCCCAGAAATAACAGGTCTGCTCACGCAGGAGGAGGTGCTGGCTCCGCTTGGCTCTTGCTCCCCTCATTTAAAGCAACGTAGTTCAAGGGGAAGGGCACAGCATGGGCATGCACACCACGGTGTAGGGCAGGAGCATCCTCTGGACGTGTCCGCTCGCCCCTCCGTGTACAGAGACCCTGCCGAGCCAGGGGGAAGGTGCAGAAGGGACTTTATGGCTCCCACAGTTCTGTCTGCGCTCAGGAAGGGTCCGATCGCGGTGGTGTTTCAGTGCCCTCTTGTGCCCAAGCGCAGAGGGTTTATGGAGGGGCTGAGCCTGCAGAGATGCTGATGCGAAGGTCTCCTCGGTGGTTTTGGGAAGAGGAAAGGTTTTCCACCAGGATCAACCCCTTTAGTATGATCCTGACCTAATGCCTGAAACCCATGAAGAGATAAAACCACACAAAAATTAGGCTTAATGTTTTTAAATCCCAGGTGCCTCAAATCCCAAGGGAAGTCGCCCATAGCCGGGAAGGCAGGGGGGACTCGGGATCACTCCTGTGAAGACGGCACAGCGGGCAGCCCATCACGGCCGGAGAGGCGCGGGAGGAAGCGATGGGGCTGGAAACGATGCTGGGGATCTGCTGGGAGACCCGGCTCACCTGCCAGTGTGGATGCAGCTTCCTGGAATGGTGTATCCGGGATTTTCAGCATTAACAGGCTGTCTTAAGCTGATTCTTCCACGGCTCCCTTCCCCCTCAAAGTATCTGGAAAACACGGGATTTGTCTCAGCTCTGTCCCATGGTACCAGATGCCACAGGAGTCATCTGCCCTCCCAGCCCAGCCTTTGCCACCTGACCCACGGGCATGGAGGGGACCAAGAGGGGTTGTCACCAGCCTCCAGGCAACACAACCCATCCCGAGCCCATCGCACAACCTTTTAGTGGTGGATGGAGTCTGACAGGCTCCAGAGTCAGCCTGAAAGCTTGCAGCTGCTGAATGATAACAGGGCGGTGAGATGACAAACTCAATCTCATTACAGCTCAGAGAAGGTTAAACAGCAGCCGTCTTCCCAGCATCACTTTACCTCCTCCTGACAGGGAAACCTTCCCTGCACAGGTAAATAATTTAAAACCTGAGTTATCTGGCTGATAACTCAAAGCTTAATCGTGTGCCTTATGTGAGGTGGCAGGCAGAACTGTGTCATGGGCTGGACCCAGATGGAGTTAGGATGGACCGGGGTAGGCGTGGGCTTGCAAACACTCACCGTTGAAGATTTTGCAGCAGGTGGTCTAAGGATCACGTAAAAAGCAGCAACCATCATTCCAAAATGAGAAACACATCTGCTCAGGTGAAGGGAGTGATGTCCTCTGAGCTTGGCATCAGCTCACCCCAGGACCAGTGTCCACACCACTGGGAGACTTCCATCAGCAATCAGCTCAAGCTGTGGAGCCCTGAGATGTTGAGGGGCACCAAGAAGCCAGTGGTCCTACAGCTGGGCTGGGAAATCATCCCTAGCGATGTCACTCTGCCAGCAAGGGAAAACCAGGAGCTGTCCATGGATTCGTGGGCTGAGGCTGCAGCTATCCTGGAAGCAACGGGGTGACGGATGGCCCAGAGGCAGAGCGGGCTCACATCCAGCACATCTGCAAGATGCAACGTGGTCACAGCCGGAGGCTGTTGGGATGAAGCACTGCAGGGTCATATCTGGTGGTGGTGCGGTCCCACGTGCGGTGGGAGTGGCCTTCATATATTGAGCTCTCTGCTGTGAAGTGTGCTACCACCCAGGCTTCTGCACCAGTCATGAACCAAAGCCATCTCCATCCCCGTATCTCCAGTAACTTGTTGCTTTAATGCACTCCTGGGCTCTTGGTAGCTGCTGGTGCCTGGGGAGAAGTTTAACACACGGAGAGCACGTCCACGGCTTCCACCAGCCCAACTACTTCAATCCCCCAAGAAATAAAACCTAACCATGGTGGAATTTGCAAAATCCAGATGTTGGTTGGTGGTTCCCTAGTGGTTCCCCTCGGTCCTTCCTCAGGAGCACAGCTTTTTTTGGAGAACTCTGCAGCTGTCTTGGCCCGGGGACTCTGTGCCTTTCCTTGACATTGTCAGGGCTGCTCATCAAACAATATTGCTCCCTGCAGCCTTCCTCCGCCACCCCCGACTGTCTGTCTGGGAGATTTTTCTATCTCCCAGAAGTGTTACTGTGATAAGTTAAATATCTCCCTTCCATCCCCAAAGCATGAATTGGTCACCGGCATGGATTTGCAATTTATATGTTAATTGTATCTGCCTCCAGGGACTGCGCTGACCTCCAGAAAACGAGGTTTAATTAAAAAATATGCAAAGGATGCTCCTGACTTTTCATCCAGAGAGGAAGTTCCCCCTGGTCAGTGCAAACAGCTGAGAACAGGCAGCCTTTCCAGAGAGGCACCGAGCCTCACCTATGCTGATGAACTGCATCTCGTTAATCAGGCATCAGCCTGTGCCACATAATAGGAAAAGAAGCCAGAGTAACCACGTTTGCTCCTAGCTGACAAAGAAAAGGTCCTTTAATCAGCATCCTTTGGGCTTTGACCCCCGTGCTAATGATCTGGCACCTGGTGGGATGCTGGAAAAGTTCAAAATTTTAAGAGGAACTCCAGCAAAGTAATTGTTGGGGTCTCCACACCACTGAAAATGTCACAAGAGGAGATTAAAAACAGCATCTGAGTAAGCAGAGAAGATGGTATTGTGCCCAGCGTTCCTGGGAGCTCCGGACTTGCTCCATTAAGGGAAAAAGGAAAGTAGGATTTTTCCCAAGCGCCTCCCGATCCCCGGAGATGGACTGAAACGGAGAGGTACTGCTAAAGCTGCCAAAGCTCTGGGAAGCAAAACGATTGCAAGGATGCACCCACTAGGGACTGGAAACACCCGGGAAGATGTTCCCGCACCGCCTGGCTCTGCTTTCCTGCTGGGAAACTGGTGCCGGGATTTATTGGCCACCTCTGCCCTGTGCAGGGAAATCTCCCGCCGGCAGCAGCGGGACCAGGCGGGTTGGGATGGAGGATTTACCCCTGCAACAGGGGTGGGAAAACTGGGGAGAAGGGAAAAGAAGCAACTTGCTGAAGGTCATTCAGCAAACCAGGGACGGGAGGAGGACCCGGCATCCTGGCTGCTGGCCCGAACTTGTCCCCAAGCCCTGGGGATTTCCATGCGCTCACGGTAAGACGACAGGAACGAAAACGGAGCTGGAAAAGCAATAAAGCCCTAATCCTGACAATCCCTGCTTTCTTTCCCCAAAAGCCCATTGCTTCTGCAAGGGCCCTGCGGCATCGCAGCAGGATGCCTTGTACCTACCGACTGCATTGCAGAGCACACACAGGCAAATTAAACTGCTGTTGTGCTGGCATTTCTTCATCTTAAGCCTTTTGTTTATCTACCTTATTTCCAGAAGTTTATTTGGGTTTAGGAGCATCTCTTACATTTCAGCAAAAATTAAAAAACACAAGAGGTGAGGATTCTCTGGTTTAGCTTTCTTTCCTATCTATGAGTAGGAAAAGCAGCTCTGCACCCTGGAAAATGGTTTTCCTATGGGAAAATGAACCGGTGCCCAGCACAGCCTGGTCTGAAACAAAGCAGGAAAATCATCTCAGCGATGGCGCGGATGAACGGCAGAGCCGTGTGTGTCCTCCATGGGAATGAACACCCATCGTCGCTGCCGTCCCATTGAGCTGAGAAGCCACCAGGAATGAGACTGGGACAAAGTCCCACCGAGGACTTAAGCGTAAGAGGGACCTGTAAGAGGGAAAGGGCTGAAAAGAGCCTTTTCTGACCCATTTATATGTAGGAAGTCTGCTCAGGGGAAGATCTTCAGTGACAAGTGCGATGCAAAGAGGCTTCACCATCACCTTCAGATGGGTTTTGCCTGTGCCCGGTGCCTGGGACACTCCAGTGAAGCCGCTGGAGGGGAAAGACATCATCACTTTTACTGCCCATCCTGCTGCCTTCACCAGACGGGGACTACACAGTGCCCAGATTGTCCCCAGAAACCTCCCCAAAACCGCTGGCAGACTTGCTGGCATGGCAGACAGCAACTAAATCTGCAGCAAGGTTATGATGCCAGCCCAGAGATCGACTCATCAGATGAATAATTCCCGGGCACGGAGCGCGGTCCCCAAGCATTGCTCACTGCCTGTGCCGCCACCGAGAAGCTCCCGCGCTGGAGCAGTATTTCAGCCTTTCCTGGGATTTCATTAAGGGTTATTAGCGGCTCTGTGATCGCCACCAGAGCAGGGTTTCATGTTCTGCTTAATGAAGTGTCAGCGCTTCTGGAGGGAAGATACGTGTTTTAATGATGGTTTAAGGCTGCAGTGGCAGTGTGCAGGCGGGGAGAGAGAGACGGATGGTTTGGAAACCTGGGTGAGGGCAATCCCCAGCACCAACTGCCCCAAAACCTCATTTCATCCCGGCCAATGGGTCACCACTGGGACCGAGTCAAACAACAGGGATGCAGGAGATGTAATTTAACAGGAAAATTCACTGTTTTGGTGCTTTGCTCCATCTAGTGCCCATGGAGTGAGGCTTGAAGGGGACACACGTGTCAGTGGTACCTTCAGAAGCCCTTTTGGGAACCTGTCCCCAGGGAAGCCACCTTGTCCATAGACACCGTGCCCCTCTGCTCTCCTTGGGGAGCAGCCCTGGCTTGCCCCAGCCTCTGGGGAGGAATGACCCCGCTCCCAGCTTCATGGGATGAAAAAAAACCAAAAATAAGCCCAGACATGCCAGTCCAGCTCCACATCCCCAGCACGGGGGATCAGCAGCCACAGAGGGCAAGCTGGCAAGACACAGGGTGGTTTGGGGATGCAGCGGGCTCCTCCGGAGAGCCCTGTGCACCGCAGCTAAGAGCCAGCACCCGCATCCCCAAGCCGAGGGATGCCGCAGGTAGCATCTGGGGCTGATCTGCGTGGATGCAGCCCCCCCACACCAAGGGGCTGCGGGGTTTCTAGGCCAGCCCATGATCAGCCATGGGGTCTGCTACAGCACAGCAGGGCTGGGAGCTGTGGGAAGACCCCACCCCCCTCAGGGGGCCCATTTTCACTTGCAACTTCAGCTGAAGATCTGCTGAATTTCTACTTTATTACTCCTCACTGAATGCCAGAAGATAAAAAGTCTCCTTTGCATCCTGTCTGCGGGATGGGGTGGGCATGACCTTCCCCATCACAGCATGTCCTCCACCGCTTCTCGCTCCCAAAAAATGAACTCAAACCAGCAAGATACAGGGATGCTCTGCAGTCCAACCCCCGTCCAGCACCCAACACACGTTGAGGGGACAGGAACACCCCACAGCACCACACATTTTCTGCAAACAGCTTGCCAGGAGAATGCAGGCAGAGCTCTGCTCTTGTCCTGGTCCCCACATGGGCAGCCTGACTGGTTGAACTGGGCACATGCCACCCCAGTGGCATGCCACCCCCAGAAGGCATCCTGCCACCCCAGTGCTGGCTGGGGCAGGTCACTGGGGAACGGGGCTGAGCGCTTGTGTCCTGCCTGGCCAAAAAGTGGTTGTGGCAAAGAGGGAAGGGGGGATGCGTCTGCCTGGTCAAGAGGGTCAGTGGCCACAAATGACTATTTCGGTGATGAAAATGGAACAGCAAGGGGCGAGAGGGGAGAAAAGGAGAGAGAAAGGATGCAAAGAGCAAGAAAATGGAGTGGGTCAGCTGCAGCCGAGGGACTCGGAGCCAGAGCTGGGGGGAAAGAAAAAGAGAAGGGCTGAGCCAAAGCCCAGAGGGGCAGCAAACCTCATCCCACCTTAGGTGGGCTCTACCTGACCAGGTAGGAGCAGAGAAAGCCCCTGGGGCCGAGTGGTGGCACTCAAGGCTGCAAGGGCTGGGGGACCACCCCAGGCAGGGGAGACAGGGACCATGACAGGTCCAGGGCCATGCACCCAGTCAGGGTGGGGGGTGGCGGGGGGCTGAGGTCCATGGGTGCACTGGTGGCGGGTGAGGCGTGAGCAGCAGCTGAAGCCCTTGGCACAGAGCAGGCACTGTAGGGCCACTCGTTGGTGTGCAGGCGCTGGTGGATGATGAGCTCGGAGCGCTGGATGAAGGCTTTGCTGCAGCTGGGGCAGGGGAAGGGACACAGCACCCATGGGCTGGGCACTCGCACGGGGGGTCTGTGCTGGGGGAGGATGGGGGACACCGGCCCCACACACCTCCCGCAAGCCGGGCACTCACACAGGCTGCAGGGCCAGCTCTGCCCATGGCAGGAGAGATCTGGCAGCCTCCACGCCAAGCAGGGAGGTCCGCGGCAAGGCAGAGAGCTCTTCACCGTCCAGCGAGCCCTGGGTGTCTCCTCCAGGACCCCGACGGCTTTTGGGGGATATCGCCCTGCCCACTGCAGCCCTCCTGGCACCCAGCCCAGAGGCTCCACACCAGGCCCTGCACCTCACTGGGACCTGCCCCACGCCAGGCTCCACACGAGGCCCTGCTCCTGCCCTGCCCCACATCAGGCCCTGCCCCATGCCAGGACCTGCCTCACGCCAGGCCCCACACCGGGCCCTGCTCCTGCCCTGCCCCACATCAGGCCCTGCCCCACGCCAGGCCGTGAACCACGCCAGGCCCCACACCGGGCCCTGCTCCTGCCCTGCTCCACACTGGGCCCTGCCCCATGCCAGGCCCCGCCCCACGCCAGGCCCCACGCCAGGCCCTGCCCCACACCGGGCCCTGCCCCATGCCAGGCCCCGCCCCACGCCAGGCCCCACACCGGGCCCTGCTCCCGCCCTGCCCCACACCGGGCCCGGGCCCTGCCCCGCCGCCCCGCGCTCCCGCTCGCCTCAGGCCGGGTCCCCCGGGGTCTCCCAGCGCCGGGCGGAGCGAGCGGCCGGGCCCGGCCCTGCAGCGCCCCCTGGCGGTCCCGCCGCGGAGCCGGCGCTGCCCCCCGCGGGGCTCCCCCGGNACCAAAGCCCGAGGTACGACAACCACCCGCCGCCCTCCGTGTGCGCTCGCCTGCACACGCGTGCGCCCGCGCCCCCCACGCCCGCGCCCCCTCCGCCTTCCTGCGCGAGCACGGACCCGCCCACGCCCTCACACCCACCCACCCGCACGCGCGTGTACATGCACACGCTGCACGGGCGAACGTGCCCGCCCCAACGCCCGCGTGCCCCTGCACCCGCGTCTGCACACGCACGTGCTGCCCGTGCAAACGTGCGGGACTTCGCGCCTGCAAACCTCACGTGCACACGCGCGCGCCTGCAGGCACACGCGCGCGCGCTTCCGCACTCATGCCGGTAAAGAGACGTGCCCTCACACCCCCACGCACGCGTGCATTTACACCCGTGTGCGCGCACACCCGCACGCACAAATGCACGCGCATGCCGGCACACCCCCACGCTCGCACACCCCCACGCGCCTTGCACGCCCGTTGCACACGCAAGCACACGCGCTCGCCCGCCCGCCCGCCTGCGCACCCACGGGGAGGCGGGGCCGTGTCGGGGGGCGGAGCCTTTGCCGGGGGCGGGGCCACTGCGCGGNGGGCCCCGCCGGTTCGGCCCGGAGCCGCCCGGGGGTGGAGGGCGCTGGGCCGGCCGTTGGGGCCTTCCTGCGCCTCGGGGCCCGCGGCGGGCCGGGGCAGCGGCTGCCGGGCCTCCGCCGGCTCCCGCAGTCACCCCGGGGCGTCCCTCACCCAGGAGCCCAGCCTCCACCGGCACCCGCGGCTTGAACCCCGGATAACGTTATTTTCCTGCCGTTTCCAGTTAGGATACCTCCACGCGCTCCGTCTTCCCGTGCTCTCGCTTTCCACCGTCTCAAAAAAACCCCCAAAAAACCGGTAAAAGTTACGGCAGCGTCGCCGAGCACGTCCCCTCCGCCGCCACAGCAGCGACGGTCGGTGCCCGCCCGGCAGGAGCCGGTGGCCTGGCCCCGTTATCCGGTGAGAGCCTGCCGGGACCGGAGCGGAGGACGCGTGAGCCGTGGTGCCCGGCTCCGGCTCCGCAGCCATTTCCCGTAGCACGGAGCCGCCTTGAAACCTGTTTGTCTGCCTCTTCGGCAAAGGTGGAGGTAACCGTTTGGCGTTGCGGGTGGGTATCTTCAAGAAGAAGCTCGGGAGATGGTTAAGTGGTGGACAAGGAGGGCAGGGGCTTGCTAATATTGAGGGAAAGTAAATCTGAACAGGGAGCAGCCCTCAAAAAGCAAAAGAAATCACTCATTTTCCAGCCTAAACATCTCTTATAAAAAGTATATTCTGACACGCACCCAAGTTTCCCCCTCCCCCTTGCACCCGCAGCTTGTCGGTTTGCTGTTAGGCGCACGGTGATTGTTGGGGTTATTAGGTTTCTGGTGTAAAGCACAATTTTTCAGGCAGGCTTGAAATGGAGGAGCCCAGTTGTGCAACACATTCTCATCTGCCGCTGATCGCCTCCTCCAGAGCTGCCGCCTTATTTGCATGAATTAAAACTTGAGAAATAAATCAAGCCGAGGGAATTTCCAGCTTGTAAGCTTCATTAATACAAAATGAGGAAACAACTTCCCCTTTTAGCCTTAAAAACACTGAAAAACACAACTCTGAAAACTGAAATGGCACAGCCAAGGCCGGTCTGAGCGTGAATCGATGGTAACTCGACTCGGAGGCGTTTTGGGCCAAGCAGGCGCTCGATCGTTTGTCCTGACCTTCCGTGCAGCAGGTTGCAAAATCCAGCTGGGAAGCTGGAGCCTGATGGGAGCAGCCGGGAGCCGCTCACCGCTGCGGGTAAACAGGCTAACATATGCTTGCTTTTTTCCCCCGGTTGCTGGCCGTCACGCCGTGATGGCAGCAGGTGTTGGGAGCGCACGGCTGGCGTAGGGTGATGTACACCGAGTGTACGTCACCGCGGTGTCTGGCACCGGCAAGCCAGTGCAGGAGTTGGCGGGGCCGGTCGAGCCCCGAGGCTGGCGGCGAGTGCCGTGCCTCGCATCTGGCCGTGAGCTGCATCTGGCTGGCAGCTCGCTGGCAGGGCTGCCTGCGCCTGGGAGGGGAGAGTGGGTACGATCCAGAGGGTCTGCCCTTTGTTTTGCAATTCCCAGGCTGAGGAAAGCAGCCCCTCCCCTCCCGGTGGCCATCCCTACCGTACCCAGAGGACTTCTCTGCTCCGTTATGCCCTGGCTTAATGAAGAACTTCATTATTTGGGCGCTAGGAGATACAACGGCCCTCATCCATGCCAGTGAGTGCTTAGGGGCTCTTTAATCACTGGATTATTAAACATATGCTTGTCCTTTTGACATCCTCGCATGCCTGCTGGTTATTTACTGGTGGCTCAAGCAAGGAATTCAAGATGACGAGTTCCTTTTAGGACCGATTTGGGACCCTTTTAGGAGCTGACGTTTCCAGAGCAGCCAGGCGCCAGTGCCGTGCCCGGAGCAGGAAGGCGAGGGTTTTTTCCGGGAGGAGAATGATCAGCTGAGCTGTTAGGCTGCTTTGCGGTGGGTCTGTGGGCTGAGCCCCCGTCCTGGTCCCTGTCCCTGTGCTGGTGGCAGCACGGATGCCAAGGTTGAGTCCCAGCCCCCAGCATCCAGGTTGTGCTGGCCAGTGTAAATTTAGTGAGAAGGAGCCTTTCTTCTGTTTATTCAGGTGCTAGTTTTGGACTTAGGAGAGATTTTTTCCTGAGTTATCAGATTGATGCTGTGGCAGGGAGCGGGCTTGGCTCTGCGTGGTGGAGATGGGACTGTGCAAAGCAGTGCTCCGGCCTCGAAGTTACCCCATGCTGGTGCACAGAGGTGGCAAAAAGCAGCATTCGTTAGGTGCCTCATTAAAAGGGTTTCATTGGCACTTGTGGCGAGAAGGAGCCTGGTTTCGGTGGGACAGGAGGGCTGCCGCAGTCCAAGCAGCTCCTAACCCTGAAAGCAGCTGCGGCTCGGTGATCCTGTCCCTGGGCAGGCGGCAGTGTGAAGGAAAGCAGAGTCGTGCTTCGTGGAAAAACCCGTGCAGGCAGCCGGGACGGAGGAGCCGGAGAAGTGTGGGTTGCTGGTATGGAGCCAGGTGAAAGATGGGGTGGCCTGGACATCTGGGAGAGGGTGTAGTGCGGCACGGGAGAGATCCACCCGATCTTCTTGGGAGCAGAGGAAAACAGTGTTCCTGCTTATCGGGTGATTGAGGTTGGCTTGAAGGGGGCCTGGGGACAACAGCCAGGCTGGAGCTGCACCAGAAAGCTGCACAGAAAGCTGTGATGCTGCTTGGGCTGAATGACCCCACCCTTCCCAAGGGAGATGGTTTCCAAGGCAGGTTTCATCATAGGCTGAGCCTCGAGTTAGTTTAAGTGATGATACAAAGCAGATGAACGCTGTCTTCTTGGAGCAAGAGGGAGGAAGGCAACAACGGAGACCACGGCGCCTTTTGTTTCTCCTGGGGAAATGTGACAGTGAAGTTCTGCTAGGTGGAAAACATCTCCAGACCTTGCTGTTGAAGGCCCCCACTCCGTCTTCTTCCACAGGACCTTCTCAGGAGCTCTCAGAGCCATTCCCTGGCCAGTTTAGCACTGCAGCGGCACCAAAGGCAGTGTTTTATACCAGGCACCTATCTCCGCTCTTCACGTGCGTGCCTCCACACTGCGTTAGAGGCTGCCGGAGTTTTTCTTTCAAGAGGGAACCCACCACCTTTGTTCCTTGTTCCTGCTTGCATTAGCACCCGTGTTATGATTTGAATCCCCGTGACCTTACCTTTCTCTGACCTGTAACATCTGTGGCCTCAGAGGTGAGGCCGCAAATGGGCAGGTTTGTCTGGACCCAAACATCTCCGCTGTTGCTTGAAACATTGCCAGCACATGTCCTAAATCTGCTCAGTGTCTTTGCCTGTTGCTTTGCCCTTCTCCCTTTAATTTACTACTTCCTCGTCTATGGTTTTTAGCTGAGAAGCAATCTGACTCCTGGAGCTCCTCCTATATCAAAATACAGCAGGTCTTCCAAGCATGACGTGCTGTGTTGGGGTAGTCTGGGGTCTTGCTGGGAGCAAGGTGCTGCTCAAGAGCTTGCAGCATGCAATGGCATCTCGATAACAACACCACCTCCCGGATGAAGATCTCTGCCAGCAAAAACCCAGGCTCTTCCTGGCACCCTCCCAAGAGGGATTTGCTCACAGATAAGAATGAACAAAGAGGGGAAGGGCACCGTTTTGGGACGTGCTGGGGGTGACTCGGTTGGTTCCAATCCATGCAAAGCCCCAGGTTGAGCGGTGGCTTTAGGCAGCTGAGCTTTCCTTGAGACCAGCCTGGTGTGGAGCTCAAAGCCCATTTGAACAGGGTTTGCTTTTGCATCTGTCCTAATGGGAAGCGCTGCTGTCCGGGCTTGTGGGGAGGAACTTGCAGGAAGAGCTGTCGTCGCCTGGCGTCTGTCCAGGGCTCTGCTCCCAAAGCCCCAGGCGAGGATGCATGTGGGCTCTCGCTCCCTGACTGTTAGTGTGTACAAAGTTAGATTGCGCCTTTCTGGATGGAGCAAAACGGGACGTGCGTCGGGAAGAGCCTTTTGCCCCTTGTTGGGAGCTGCAGGAAAAGAGCTGCGGTCTTGGAAGGAAGATGAAGAGGCTCTCAAGCTGTTTTCTGAAATGCTGCTTTTCTTCAAGCTTGCTCTCCAGCCTGGCTTCTTCTTGCAGATCAATCCTGCAATTTATTGCTCCCCTTGTTTCTCCTTTCTGCTACCAGCCTCTGATATCTGTCCTGCCCTTCCTCAAGAAGGGGCCTTTGGCAGGCGGGGAGGCTCCTGTCATGCCAACGAATGTCCATCGGGAAGCCTTCCAGCCTCCCGTTGGATTCAACTGAAGCTGACTCTCAACAGAGCTCCCCAAATGCAAGCGGCCTGTGCATTGACCTGGGATGAACCACTAAACTGCAGCCAGCCCCATTCGTTGCTTTGGCAGGGAACAGAAACAAGCTGTTTTCTGTCCTGTTTCCAAACGTCTCTGCTCGCTCTCTGCAGGGAAGGCTGCATGCGGTCCAGCTCGTTCCTCGGAGCTGAGCTTGCGAGGTTTGCCCTTTGTCCGCCCCTGCCAGTGGGGCAGGGAGGGGAGGACGAGGCCGTAGCCGGAGGGGATGGGGCAGCAGGGCTGCCCTGGGTGAAGCGGGGTGGATGGAGGGATGAAGGAGCTAAGGAAGGTCTCCTTGGTTTGAGCCGGTCTAATAAAATTTCCTGAATTTAAGCCCCCATGCATCCTGCTGATTTCCAGGGCTTCTGAAGGGGGCTGGATGCTGACTTCACCCTGCCGGGGCTGTAATGCTGCTTCGTGGCTTAGCCAGAGATTTAAGGCTGTGCCGTGCTTGCGTGAGTTGAGTCTTAGACGCCTGCAGCCTTCAGGGAGCTGAAGCTCCCCCAGACAGGGATACAGTCACTGATTGAACACAAGGCTGAGGCTGGCCCTGCTTTGCCAAGAGGCTTCTCCGTTAGCAATTTGCAAATCTTGATGGTGAACTAAGGGGAAAAAAACATCCACGTGGAGGATTTTGCCTTCCCTTTTTTTGCTCGTCCAAGTGATCAAATGTGGGTCCCTGGTGGCCTGGAGCTCACTCGCTCCCCCTGGCAGCTTAACTGTGGCTGATAGTTCTCAGATGTTTGTGGAGGTGACGTTAGTCTTAAGCATGTCAGATCCACTCATCCTTGCGCTGAATCTCTCCCTGCTGACAGAGGTATCTTCTCTTCTTGTAACCGAGCAGTCTCTGGCCCTCCGAAGAGTAGATGGACACACAGGAGACCTCACACAAAATGCTGTCACTCACGTGGAGCTGACAAAGACCTTCTCAACCAACTCAGCCAGCCTCCAAATCTCTCATTTCAGGGATAGATCAGAAATGTGACCCATGGAGTGGCAGAGGGAGGTAGGAGAGACCTCAGGGCATGGTGGTGGTGAGAACTGCCCTGGCCGAAGGACGGGAGCTGGTCGTGACCATGTTGTCTTGTAGCCCAAGCAAGCTGCTGACAGCATCCCCCCGTCCGCGTGCTTTGGGAAGGGGCTGTGGTGGTGTATGTTGTCACGTAGGGAACCTGCTTGACCTCAGACAGGTTTCCCCATGGCACAGACCACTGCCTGCTGCGTGGGCTTGAGAAACACCCAGGGGCAAGGTTCTCCTCAAAAGCTGTCTATCTTCTCTATGCTTCTGGTGGCTCTAGGGAGCTGCAGGTGACTGCAACGCAGTCTTGGCGCTACGCAACTTTTCTTGGGGCTCCCAAATTTCTGAAGAAACGTTTCATAGCCTCTTCTCATGGCTTATCTGTTCTCCAGAAGCCTTTGCAGGTGAGTCAGCACGGTTATGGGAGTGCGGTCCTCCTGTAGCCGTGCTGCACTGGCAAACAGTATTTACCCACTGCCTGTGGTTTTTTTAATTTTGCAAAGGGTGTGGATCTCGGTACTGCCTCTTCTCCTGGCCCTGCCATGAAGGATTTCTTGATAAACCCAGAGAAACTGGGTTCTTGCTTCGTGATTTTTGGCAAGAGAGGAGGTACTGCTGGCCATGGTTGGCTCTTGGAGATGCCAGTGCAGTCCTGCTTGTCATGAGGAGTTTCACAAATGTGACCGATCAAAAGGAGAGAAACATCTGGGCGCTGTTAGGAGGGAGAAACAGGCTCCTGCCTTGTAGCAAGGGCAGGGTAGTGAGCCCAGGCTCTGGAGGTGCTCCTTCAAAGGAAGGCTGAGCAAAGGTGGAGGCAGCATTTGGTTGTGTAACGGGCTCTGCCCACGATTCGTGTGCGTGTTTTTGACCTTCCATGTGCGGCACTAATCCCATGGCCTGCTGCTGCTTGACTTCCCAGCTGCAATACGCTTCTCAATGCAGCAGTTGGTATATTTTCTGCTTGCAGAGACGCCTGTGGCCTCAGGCTCCGGAGCAGGAGCAACTCGAGCTCTTGGTTTTGTGTTTACTAGCTCTTCGGGGAGGAGGTGAGTGGGGTTTGGCTTCCGCTGCCATCAAACCAACCTCCCTGCTGCAGCTTCAAGCCTGCCCGTAAAAGCTGCAGAGGATGGGCAGGCTGTTGGTGGTCGTCTCATGCCCCCAGCCCTCCTGCACCCAGGGATTGCACTGAAATTAATTCCTGTATGCAGATAAGCTCGTCAGCTCACAGTGTGGCCTTGCTGGGCTCCTTTGGGATAATGAGGTGGCTTCCTTAGCTCTCTTCCACGGCACCGCGGTGCACCCTGGCTCCCCCGCAGGGAGGCAGGAGGGGAGCTGTGGGGGATGTCCTGGCACATCAAGGAGCCTGCGGCAGGGGAGAAATGTTGCTCTACTGGCTTGGTGGCTCTCCCAGCCTCGCATCTTGGCAGTAGGGAGCTTGAGGATCAAAGGATCCCGTGAGGCTGTTGGCTCGGACTGCCGGTGAAGCAGGCTGGAGCACATAGGGCTGGCCGGTGGGTCGTGGGGTGCTGTGACCATTTGTCGAGGGTATGCGTGGGGTGTAGACCTGGTGGCACCTGCGAGCTGGCAGTGCAGGTGCTGGCTTGCCAAGCTGCTCTGCTGCAGGAGGTGGGGAGGGGCTGTGAGTCTGCCCTGGGCCGGGACCCCTTGCAGGAATGGTTAGGTATCGTGTTGTGGCTCGTAAATGCCCGTTCTGGGTCCCTGGAGGGGGAAGGATGGTGGCGGGAGCTGGTGTGCTGGCGGGGGTGAGCTCTTGCCTCCATCCCCCGTGCCCAGGAGCTCGGCTTCCTTCCTGCCTCATAACCGGTGCCATTAGGAAGCGGGATTGCCCCGCTCCCCTCCCAGGCATTGCATCTGCCAGCGCTGGCACTTTTTGGAGAGGAACCCACGGCACAACCCACGGCACAACCCACGCCACAGCCTCTGATGTCCCCAGGGTGAAGGCTTTGCAGGCAATGACCCTCGTGATGGGGTCCGCACAGCTCCAGGTCTGATGACTCCTGCTGCATGGCGGTGGCTCGGGTCCATGCAGAGCTTCGGCTCCGTGCCGGCTGGCCAGCCCGGCTTCCTCTGCGGTCAGTGGCTTCTGCTTGTCCCAGTTCTGCTTTCCTGTCACTCATCCTGCGAGGAAGGCCACAGCTCCTATGTCCTTCCCTCCTCCCTGCCCTGTCCCTCGCCCACACCTCGGAGCAGGGAATGGCCTCAGAAATCTCTCCCGGGGAAGAAGCAAGAGGGCGGATGGCATCCGCTGGTCCTCAGCAAAGGTCAGGCCCTCTCACAGGGCAGTGTTTAATGCACACTCTTCCTCTCTTCTCTTCCCTGCTAGCGCCCCGGGATGCCGCCGGGCAGCCGGATGCCCATGGCAGGGCTGCAGGTGGGACCGCCGGGAGCCCCCCCGTACGGAGCAGCCTCCCCGATGAGACCCGGCCTGCCGCAGTCGATGATGGACCCCTTCAGGAAGCGCCTGCTGACCCCCCAGGCACAGCCGCCGCTGGCCACCCAGAGGAGAGGGTAAGGGGTTGTGTCCCTCCCGCTCCAGGACGGACACCTGCAGCAGGCTGGAGGGGGTCGGTTTGACCCGCTGGGTCCCAGTTGCACTTCACCGCAGAAACCCGCAGCTCCCTGCCCTGCCGCAGAGGGGCGAGCTGCCTGCAGCGGGACGGGAGCTGGCACGGCTTGCCTGCAGACTCCCCTCGGCTGGCACTGCCAGCAGCGGAAACCTGCCCGAGCTCGGGGCTGGCGTGTTTTGTGGTGACGGTGGGGCAGGGATGGGGGCAGAGATCACTCAGCTTGCAGCTTCCCTGGGCAGGGAGGGGGGCAGAGATCACTCAGCTTGCAGCTTCCCTGTGCTCTGGTCTCCGCACCAGTAACCGAAAAGCCTCGCTGCATCTGTCTGTGCTTGCCAGAGGCCCCAGCACCGGCTCCTCGGGGTCCTTCTCCTTCTCGCAGGGGTTTGTGCTGGCACTGGCAGGCACAGACGTGGGTGGAAACAGGGGACGGGGGTGGCAGGTTGCAGAGACGCTCCCCGGAGCTGCGGTCTCGGTAGGACTGTTCATCGGGGCTGCTCTCAGCAAGCCACAGGCAAGGCTCTGCCAGCAGCTCCTCGCTTGTTTACCACGCTGCTAATCCCTTTGCTCTGTTTCTGTTTTCCGCGAGGGCTTCTTGATTACTGGAGGCTGTTTCTCAGGGCAGGGTCCCTTGGTCCTAATGGATACTCAGCTCCCGTTCCCTGCCCTGGCTGTGTGGCCGGTGGCCGACAGCTTGGTTGGCTCCGTGATCCCTCTGAAGGGAGTCGCAGCCCCTGCAGAGCGGCTGCGCATCCCTTCGGTGCTCCAGAGCAAGCTGGGGATTAAGGACAAGGGGCAGCTTGCAAGGACGTCAGCGGCCAGATAAGGCTGCGGCTCCGTTCCCGGAGCCTGGCTGCGCGGGATCAGCCGTGCTCGGCTGGTCAAGCATCCTCGCGCCCAGCTGGCTGCGGATCAGGGGATCAGGACCTGCCAGCTGCTCATGGGGTGGCCAAACCCTGCAGGGCAGGAAGCATTTAATGCGGCAAGAAGAGCTCAAAGTGCCCTTTTAGCTAGGGCTGCCCTCCCGATGTGTCTTCCTGCGTGAGCAGCCGTGGGGCAGCCGGCGTACCTTGGACACCTCGTGATGGCAGCATGACACCCACAGTTGCTGCTTCACATGCTGCCAAGGGAAAGGGACTTCCCTTTGCCCGCTGAACTCTGCCTCGTCTCTTACTCACGTGTGCGGCAGAACGGGAGGAGAGCATTTCCTCGTGTATCCAGGCATTGAGCGTGAATTTAGTGGGGCATCGGGGTGGGTTCAGGCTGATGGGGGCCGGGAGCCTGCAGCGTGCAGGAGGGAAGGAGAACCCAGGGTGATGTGGTGTGACAGGGTACTGCAAGCTTGGGGAGAGCTAAAATGGCTCTGAGCAAGGCTGCAGCCATGCCGTGGCTCTAGAGACCCCTCTGCTTTCTCTAGCTGTGATAATTCCAGCCCCACCATGGCAAGGTTGGTTTGTTTTAAGCTGGTTTTAAGTGAGCTCCTGGAACTGGGCTTTGGTAGCATTGGGAGAACGTGATGGCCACTTCCAGAGAGTAAACTCAGGAGCACTGTCCTGCAGTTGGATCAGCTGGAGCATGCCTGCGGCCGCAGCCCAGCCTTGTACCACCTCCTCCCCGCTCCTGCCCTGCAGCACCTTTAGAAGCGGCAGCAAACCAGACCCAGGGACTGGATCCCCTTCCCTGGCGATAGGCTCTAGACGTCCAACACCTCCCCCCCTGGAGTCATCTTGGCTTTCCAGCACTAATCCAAGGGCTCGTGCTCTAGATGCTCTTACAGCCTTTCTTTGCTCCCCTGCCGCAAGTCCGAAGTCCCTGTCACACAGAGCAGCCCCAAAAGCAGCCCTGCTCCCCCAGACCTGTTGGCTGCAGCGGGAGCCTCGACACCTGGCTCAGACTGAGCCGTCCACGGGGCAGGCAGCTGGCACTGCCGCTGGCTCCCCTCCCTGGAGCTCGGCCCCATTTGTGGCCTGGATGGGGCCAAAGAGCCACCGGGCTCCTGCGTACTAGCAGGGCTCGGCAGTGTCCCCCGAGACCCGCTGCTGCCCGAGCATGCAGCAGCCTCCCACTGGGCAGGCAGCAAGATGTCCTACTAGAGCTGCAGTGGTTTCTTTTTGTTTTTTTTTTTACCTGCTCTGTGCTTTTTGCAGGGTGAAAAGGAGGAAGATGGCTGACAAGGTCCTGCCGCAGAGGGTGAGTGCTGCCTCGGTGCGTGGGGAAGGAGCTGAGCTGCTGGAGGGAGGTGGTGCATCCGTGCTGCCTTCCCAGGGCAGCCGGGGTGATGGGGTCCCCACGAGGAGGAGGAGGAGGAGGATCTCGCTGAGCCACCTCCTGCCCCTGGGCATTTCTGCTCAGTCCCAAACCAACCTGGAAGTTTTCTGTCTCTTCCTCTGGGGTGGCAGGAGAGGTTTGGGGTGTGCACAAATTGGACAAGCAGGACTTTGGGCAAGCAAGGATCAGTGGTGGTTTGGGGAGGGTCCTAAGCCTCTTCTGGGGGTCCCTCGTAACAAACCATTGCCTGCCTGCGACACCAGGCAGGCTGCTGGGCACAGTGGCAGGCTCCAAATTGGGGTCCACAGTACAACTCTGTGATTTGGGGAGAGCTTTGCAGGGCTGGAGTCTTCGTTTAAAATGAAGAATTGGTGCTGTTGTGCTGGACTCGTCACTTGGTGACTCCTTGGCGTGTCAGCCCAGCACCGGTAGCATTGCTGGGGCTGGTGTGGGGGACGCAGCCCCATCCCAGCACACAAGGGACTGATCGTTTCTGTTTGACAGATCCGGGAACTGGTCCCAGAATCCCAGGCATACATGGACCTCCTCGCCTTTGAGCGCAAGCTGGACCAAACCATCGCTCGGAAGAGGATGGAGATTCAGGAGGCCATTAAGAAACCGCTGACGGTGCGTGGCAGCCCTGGCTGGCCAGGAGGGCGAGCAGCTGGATGGGGTGGGGGCGTACGAAGTGGGTGCTGCCAGCCACCCTCTCACTCCAAGCATTCCCCCCCTCTCCGTTTTCCTATTCCACAGCAAAAGCGGAAGCTGAGGATTTACATCTCCAACACTTTCACCCCAGCCAAAGAAGAAGGGGAGGGTGGCGAGCGCGTGGCCTCCTGGGAGCTACGTGTGGAGGGCAAACTGCTGGAGGACGTAAGGATATACGGGCAGGGACGAACTGGTGGTGGGAGGAGCACTGGTGCTGTGTGCTGAGAGCTTGGCTGGGGTGGATGCGGCCCTCTGCTCGCGGGGTGCTGGAGGCGGTGTTTGGGCTGGGGCCCTCCATGGCTGGTGGTGTCAGGCCAAGCCTCTCTCGCCCTGTTCTGCAGCCGAGCAAGCAGAAGAGGAAGTTCTCCTCCTTTTTCAAGAGCCTCGTCATCGAGCTGGACAAGGAGCTGTACGGGCCAGACAACCATCTGGTGGAGGTGAGATGGGAGCCCCCCGCCGCGCTGCGGGGCTGGCTGCGCGCCCCGGGCAGGGTGGGGAGAGCTGCTAACCCCAGCGGCGACGGGAGGTGGTCCTGCCGCTTACCCTGCAGGCACTCAGCACCCCAGCCCAGCACCGGTCCCGCTGCGAGAGCGGGTTGAGTAAGGTGATTTTTGGGTGCTGGGCGTCAGTGCCGAGCCCTCCCCGGAGGACCACCCTGCTGTGCTTTCCAGGCACAAGTTTACAGCTGCGTTTTCCTCCCTGGTGGCCTGACAGCTCCAGGCAGGCAGCAACTGCTGCCCGCTCGGCTCTTAACCCCCTCATGCCTGCAAGTAGGCAGCTAGAGCCGAGAGGTGTGGGGCTGCAGCGAGACGTGGCTCTGAGAGGCAGCTTGGGCAGCTCTGGGCCCCAGATTTGCAAATCTGAGGCCCAGTACAGGTGATGATGCCACAGAAAGGCTCATCTGTGCGTCCCAGCGCCAAGCGGGGAGAGGGGTCTCCCCTATCGCCTCTCAGCTCCCTGCCTGGCTGGAAGGTCTCTGGGGATATTAAGCACTGCCTGTGAGTGGGATCCACCTTTTTTGGGTCTCAGCTGAAGCTTCCCTCCCAGGGAGGGGTGGGATCCAGGCTGTCTGCCTCCGCTAGACCCCTGCACAGAGCCTGAGCACTGGCGCGCTCTGCTCCTGGCTGCAGACCCCAAAGCCTGTTAGCAGGTGGCTTGTCACGGTCCTGGAGTTTGACCAGTGTCCCCTTGGGCTCTCATAGTGGCACCGGCTGCCCACAACCCAGGAGACCGATGGCTTCCAAGTGAAGCGTCCCGGCGACGTCAATGTGAAATGCACTCTGCTGCTCATGCTGGATCACCAGGTAGGGGCCCCGGGGCCGCGCGGGTGCTGGCTCTACCCTGCAGCCCTTCCTCCAGCACGGCTTGTCTGTGCGGGGAGGTCCGGCGGGGCCGAACGGGCCTGGGCTGGAGCAGAGCATTAATATGAGGCCATCAGGGGGCTGTGGGGTTGGAAAGGAGCACAGAGAGCTCCGGGCACAGACCTGCGGTGACACGAGGGCCGAGCGGGGCAGCATGCTCGCAGGAGGGACCCTTCCAAGTGCCAGACCCCCTTCATCCTGCCTGTCCCTGCAGCCACCACAGTACAAACTGGACCCTCGCCTGGCTCGCCTGCTCGGGGTGCACACCCAGACCCGCGCCAGCATCATGCAGGCGCTCTGGCTCTACATCAAGCACAACAAGCTGCAGGACAGTCACGAGAAGGAGTACATCAACTGCAACCGCTACTTCCGCCAGGTCAGCCCTTGCCCCGCAGCACCAGCACGCTTTGCTGGGAGAAGAGCACCCCTCCCACCTCCAGTAAGGCCAGCAAAAGCATCTTTTCTGGCTCAAAACAGACACTCCAGACTGCCCACTCTCAATTTATGCCCCTTCCCCAGGGGCTTGCATCCATCAGCTTGCCATGCACAAACCAGGGCTGGGCAAGTCCCCTCCTCCTGGGGGGGAGCAAGGAGCCCCTGCCATGGGCAGCAAACACTCTGCTTTGCCCCTGCAGATCTTTAACTGCGTCCGCATGCGCTTCTCTGAGATCCCCATGAAGCTGGCGGGGCTCCTGCAGCACCCAGATCCCATCATCATCAACCACACCATCAGGTAGGGGCACAGGGCAATGCTGGGCAGGGGGCTCTGTGGGGTGGAGGGGCAGGGACCTCCCCAGCGGGGTGCGGGAGGGGAGGGCAGTACCTGCAGGGGCTGCGAGGTCTCCAGCCCAAAGCCGCAGCGAGCACAAGTCACTTGGGAGGGGAATCGTAGAATCACTAAGGATGATCTCTAAGATCATCAAGTCCAACGGTCCACCCAACCCCCCCACACCCACTAAACCATGTCCCCAAGCGCCTCATCTACACGTCTTTTAAATCCCTCCAGGGATGGGGACTCCACCACTGCCCTGGGCAGCCTCTGCCAAGGCCTGACCACTCTTTCAGTAAGAATTTTTTCCTAATGGCCAACCTAAACCTCCCCTGGCACAACTTGAGGCCGTTTCCTCTCGTCCCATCGCTGTTCCTTGGCAGAAGAGACCGACCCCCCCTCGCTCCAACCTCCCTTCAGGCAGTTGCAGAGCGCGATGAGGTCTCCCCTCAGCCTCCTCTTCTCCAGGCTGAACACCCCCAGTTCCCTCAGCCGCTCCCCATCAGACTTGTGCTCCAGGCCCTTCCCCAGCTCCGTTGCCCTTCTCTGGACATGCTCCAGAATCAGCCAAACAAATTTGGGGGCTGTTTGGGGCAGTCATACTGGGTACGACTGTTTGGGTACTCGTGCTGCTGTCGGGGGAGCCGATTCACCCCTGCAAGCTGTCCCCCCCAACACCCTGTCTCCTCCCAGTGTGGACCCCACTGACCAGAAGAAGACGGCCTGCTACGACATCGATGTGGAGGTGGATGATCCCCTGAAAGCTCAGATGAGCAACTTCCTGGCTTCCACCACCAACCAGCAGGAGATCGCCTCCCTGGACGCCAAGGTGCGGGGACCCAGCCCGGGTGGCAGCAGGGTGGCACTTCAAGGCTGCACCACAGAGCTGGGGGGAGCNCTGTCGGGGGAGCCGATTCACCCCGACAGCAAGGTGCAGGCTGTCCCCCCCAACACCCTGTCTCCTCCCAGTGTGGACCCCAATGACCAGAAGAAGACGGCCTGCTACGACATCGATGTGGAGGTGGATGATCCCCTGAAAGCTCAGATGAGCAACTTCCTGGCTTCCACCACCAACCAGCAGGAGATCGCCTCCCTGGACGCCAAGGTGCGGGGACCCAGCCCGGGTGGCAGCAGGGTGGCACTTCAAGGCTGCACCACAGAGCTGGGGGGAGCGGGGGGTGCTCTTCTGGGGGGGGGACACAGCTGCCTCTCACCCCTTGTTGTCTCCCTAGATTCACGAGACCATCGAATCCATCAACCAGCTGAAGACGCAGCGCGATTTCATGCTGAGCTTCAGCAACAACCCGCAGGATTTCATCCAGGAATGGATCAAATCCCAGAGGAGGGACCTCAAGGTAAAACCCTGGGGCTGGGCAGGGTGAGGAGCCGGAGGGGTCCAGCCCTGGCGCTCACCCCGTGTCCCCCCCACCCTGTGTTTTGCTCAGATCATAACGGATGTGATCGGGAACCCCGAGGAGGAGCGGCGAGCCGAGTTCTACCAGCAGCCCTGGGCGCAGGAGGCTGTGGGCAGACACATCTTCGCCAAGGTGGGCTCCGTGCCGTGCTGCGGGGGTGCTGCAGCAGGTTGGGGTGGCAGCGGGGGGGTCCTGGGGCAGCCCTCTCTCCCTGCCTGACTGCCCTCCTCTCCTCCAGGTCCAGCAGCGTCGGCAGGAACTGGAACAAGTGCTCGGGATCCGCCTCACCTAAGGGGCCGGCGGGGGCTCGGGAGCTCCTTCTCCTCTCCCTGCTGCCTGAGCCTGACGGTACTTCTTACTGGAATCAAATACAGCACTTGCACAAACCCTACGTGCCTGGGGGGATTCGGAGCCACTAGCACCCCTGGGCTCCCCTCGGCCAGGAAGCTCTAGCCCCAGGCAGAGCACAGCGGAGGGTCCCCCGGTTCCCCCCAAAGTCCCGCTGCAGCCCTTCTGCTGCATTAACGCGTCCTGCTTTTGCATCGTGCCGTTCGCCTGTTCCCCGTAGCACTGAACGCAGCCCTCCTGCTCGCTCCCCTTCTCTGGCCAAAAGCCCTCCTGGAGTTGCTGCCCAGCAGGGAAAAGCTGCCCGTGCCGACCGGGAGCCGCTGCCAGCCCTCCGAGCCCAGCCGCCGCGAAGGCTCTTCAACCAAAGTTTTGTCATTCCAAATGCCAGCCCCCCTCCCTCGCTGGTGCCCGACGTTTTGCACTATTTTTGTGAACAGGTTTTATAAAAAAAAGGAAGCGTTTTGTACAGTGGGTTTGTATTTGATTAATATATTGAGTTCCTCTTACTGCACTCATTGCCTCAATCTATGCAGTGGTTCGTGGTGTTCTCAGAGGGCTGGCTCGGCCCAAGCTGTTCTTTTTATACGTAACCAAGTTTTTTAGCGTTAAGTTTTTGACAATCAGTTGATTACTCCACCCCCCCTGCTCTTTTACATAATTAGCGACTCGTCTTGTGAGCGATACGAGGTCTCGGGGGGCAGCTCTGCCCCCAGGAGCCTGCGGGCAGTGGGGTCACCGGGGCTCTGAGCGCACCCCACCGGTCAGCGGGGCACCGAGAGAACTGGAGCCGCTGGGGAGCGAGGGGACCACAGCGCTGGGCTGAGGGGACGGTGCCACCACCCGCCGGACCCGCTGAAGTGCCTTAACCCCGCTGGCCCCCTGCCCGCACGCTCCTCGGGGTGCGGCCGGAGCAGCTCTGCCTCCTCCGGCGGGTCGCAGGCAGAGGGGAGGGGGGCGTTTACATATTCCCAGGGTGTTCGGCTCAGGGGTGCCTGCTCTGCCTCTTGTGTAACCATTTTTTGTCTATTTTGGATATTTTCTAATAAAACCAGTTAGCAGCAGCTCTGTCTGTGTGTGTGCAGCCCAGCCCTTTCCCCAAATCAGCGCGCAGGCGTAGCCATAGCAGCACTTTATTAGAGACCGTCAGCCCCAGCCTCACCGTTACTTCCACAGCTTCTTGATGGACATGTTCTTCTCGCTGTCCTTCTGCATCACCTGGGCAGGGAGGAGAAGACAGTTGGTTCCAAGCTCTTACTTCCCCCATTTGGGTGCTAATCACCCCAAAAACAACCCCGATACCAAGCTTCAGCCCTGCACGGGGAAGGCACCGCAGCCTCCTTCTCCACCGCAGCCCCGGGAAAGGTCTCCGCCACCTCCCTGGCCTCTTCCACGTCAGTCACAGCTTAAGAACTTGGGGACAACCCCCTTAATGCTGTTTTTTGTCCCAGAACTGACCCCCTTCAAGCTTCACAGCTCCCAGATGCTGCCCAGGACAGTTTGTGCCCCATCACCAGCAGCCCCCTCTTCACCTCCCCCCCCGCCCAGCACTTACCTTGGCAACCGCCATTTCAAAGTCTTCCTGGGTGACGTGCACCCGCCTCTCCCGCAGCGCGTACATGCCAGCTTCTGTGCACACCCCCTGCGAGGGACAGGGACGTCACTCGCCACCGCTCCCCCTCTGCCAGCCCCGGTGCCGCCGCAGTGCCCCCGGCTCACCTTCACTTCTGCGCCCGACGCCCCTGGCATCAGCTCCGCGATCTTCCGTAGGTTGATGCCCCGCGTCAGGTTCATTTTCCGGGAGTGGATTTTGAGGATGTCCAGGCGGGCCTGGAGGAGAGCAGCAGCAAAGCGAGGGTTGGAGCCACAGGAATCGCTCCCGGAGAGGGCTGGGGACAAGGCGCTCCCCTCGGGGAGGACCAGGGCACCCCACCTACCTCCTCGTTGGGAGGAGGGAACTCGATCTTCCTGTCGATGCGGCCAGGGCGCAGCAGAGCCGAGTCCAGGATGTCGATCCGGTTCGTGGCCATGATCACCTGCACGGGGAGAACGACTGTCACCAGCACAGGGCCGGCAGGACACTGCCCCGTCCCCCGGCAGGGATGGCACCCTCCTACCTTGATGTTCTTGGTGGCCTCAAAGCCATCGAGCTGGTTGAGGAGCTCCAGCATCGTGCGCTGCACCTCGCTGTCCCCGCCAGAGCCCCCCTCCAGGCGGGAGGAGCCGATGGAGTCGATCTCGTCCATGAAGATGATGGAGGGAGCGTGCTCCCGGGCCATCACAAACAGCTCCCGCACCATGCGGGCGCCTGCGGGGAGCAGAAAGGGCTGAGCCCTGGCACCGCGCACAGCTCGGCACAGCCGCAGCGCTTCCGTCTGCCCCGGACACCGCGGGAGGGGCCCGTCCCCAGGCCACCCAGCACCACGAGAGCCCTCGCTGGGGCTCCGGCGCAAGCAGCCGCCCTTCCCCCGCGCCCTTTTACCTTCGCCGATGAACTTCTGCACCAGCTCGGAGCCCGAGACGCGGATGAAGGTGCAGTCGGTGTGGTGGGCCACAGCCCTGGCCAGCAAGGTCTTGCCTGTGCCGGGGGGTCCGTAGAGCAGCACGCCCTGCAACGGCCACGTGGAGACCTCAGCACCGCTACCGGGCCGGGCTCAGCACCCCTGTCCGTGCCCAGCACCCCTGTCCGTGCCCGCACAGGCAGCCACACCCCGACAGGGGACATGGGGACACCCCTGGGGTGACGCAGGCAGTATCACAGCAGCACCGCAGAACCCCGAATGCTGACCCCCCCAGCAGCAGCACTTGCCTTGGGCTGGGCAATCCCCAGCGCCTCAAAGAGCTCAGGGTGCTTGACCGGCAGCTCAATCACTTCCTTGATCTCCTTTATCTGCTTGTCCAAGCCCCCAATCATCTCATAAGTGGAATCCGGAACCTTCTCCACCATCATCAGGGACACGAGAGGGTCCACTTTGTTGGGCAGGATCTTGTGCAGCGTGTAGCTGTCGTTGCGCAGGGCCACGCGGCAGTTTGGGGTCACCTGCGGCGAGAGCAGAGGGGAGCTCAGCATCCCTGCGCAGGGAAGGGGGCAGGCAGCTCCAGGCTGCCTGGAGGGAGCGGTCGCGTCCCCAGGACACTCACGTCGTTAATGTCAATGTTCTTGTCCACGTCCACCACAAACTTCCCCTCCGGGTGCACCTGGAAGGCGGCAGTTGCCACCGTGAGAGTTATTTCTCTGAGAAGTCCCCTGTCACGTGCCCGATATCCACACGGGCTGCTCAGAGCGGGAGGAAGGAGCCAGAGAGCTCAGCCGCCACCGAACACCCTGCGGCCCCTCCTGCCCCCAGGAAGCCCTAAGCCAGCTGCCTCCCACCAGCCTGGGGAAGGTTTGGGCCCAGGAGAGCCGCCGTAACGTGCTCCTCTGGAGAAAGAGCTCTCACTTCACGTCTTTTAGTTGTTACATCCCTCCAGAGCTCATGCTCGCACCTGCTCCAACCCCCGCGGGGTCAAAGGGAAGGTCTGTCAGACCCCACCCCACTCACCCCAGCCCCGGNCCCAAGACCTGCCCCAGGCCCCGGTCAGCCCCCGCCCCCTCGGGGACGCTGAGGCGAGACCCGCCGAGTCACGGCGCCCGCCAGGCCCCGGCCAGACCCGGCCCCAGCAGAGCCCCGCGGCAGCACGGCGCGACCCCAGCACCCCCCGGCCGGCGGCCACACCCCGCTCCGGTCCANGTCGCCCTTGGGACAGCTCAGCCTCGTACCTTGACGAGCACTTTTTTCTTGTCCATGGCTCTCACCACTTCTCCCACATAGGAGCCCTGCTCCTGCAGCAGCTGCAGCTCCTCCCGCAGCAAGCGCACTGCAGAGAGGGAAACATCAGCCACAGGCACCCACACCCAGACCCCCTGCCCACGACGGAGGGGCAGCACTCGCCACGGCGGCCAGCAGCCACCAGCCCAGCAGGTAGGACGAGCCCCAGAGCCCCGGGTGAGAAAGATGAGAGGAGTCGAGCCGCACCTTTAGCGTTCAACTCATTTCTCTGCGCTTGCAGGCGCCGCAGATTCTGGCTCTTCTCATTCACGATGAGCTGTTAGAAGAAAAACTTTGCTGAGTCCTCCACATCCCATGCAGCGCTCACAGCAACCAAGCGTGGGCACCAGCACAACGGCTTCTGTCTCAGGACAGGCACCTGGATGGGTACAGCCCTTCCCAGCAGGACATGGCCAGCCAAACCCCACTGCCAAGGGCTGTGCAACACCTCGCACACACACAGCAGTGCTGTCAGCTCATAGGACTGAGACTCATCTCACATCCACACCACTCAGAAGTCAGGTCCTGCTTGTAGATACCACCCCGGGGCGCTGCTTCCTCCTCGCACCCCAGAACAGGGCACCCACAGCACAGAAAAGGCTGTGGGTGCTCTCGAGGCAAGCACAGGCGTAGGGACACGGCCACACAGTCCCAGGTGGAACCACAGCGATGCCGTTCTGGGGCAGNGCCCGGCCCGGCCGCACCTGCTCGGGCCCGTCCACCGCCATCTTCTCCGCCGGCATCAGGACGCCGGCCCCGCTCCTGCCGGCACTAAAGATGGCCGCCGCCCTCCTTCCGCTGCCCGCCCCCCGCGCGCGGGGCGTGATGGCGTCACTTCCTCTCTCCGCCGCGACACAGGCGCTGAAAACCCTCTCGCCCCGAGCCACGGAGAGCGCATGCGCAGTGCGGAGCAAGCAGTGTTAAGTGCGCATGCGCGAAGTGACTCCCTCGGGTCGGGCCCTTGCTGCCATCTTGGTGCGGTCAAAGGTGATTTCTCCGTATCACGAAGAACCAGCGGTGCGGGAGCAGGCCTGTAGACGCGCCTCCGAGGGAAGCCGTTATCGTTCCCCCTTCTTCCGCCCGCGGCAGCCCGCCTGGACCCCGCGGCAGGGANAACACCTCGCACACACACAGCAGTGCTGTCAGCTCGTAGGACTGAGACTCATCTCACATCCACACCACTCAGAAGTCAGGTCCTGCTTGTAGATACCACCCCGGGGCGCTGCTTCCTCCTCGCACCCCAGAACAGGGCACCCACAGCACAGAAAAGGCTGTGGGTGCTCTCGAGGCAAGCACAGGCGTAGGGACACGGCCACACAGTCCCAGGTGGAACCACAGCGATGCCGTTCTGGGGCAGGCCGGCTGGGCATCTCCTGTGCAGCCAGGACTGGCTCACCTGCAGCTCCTCGATCTTGGACAGGTAGTACTGCCGGAGCCCTGTGCCGCCTTTGCCATCATCCATCTCCATCTGTGAGAGAGCAGAGCTCAGCAGCACGGGCCTTAGCCCCAGGGACCCCCCATTCCACCCTGGGCTTCGAAAACTATCTCTACTCCCGGTCAGTCTCTGTGCTGACTCTGGTCTCAGTTTCCCCTCTCCGACCTCCCCCTGCGTCCCCGCTTTCCCGCCCACCCACCTTCCGCCTCCCCGGGCCGGTGCCCAACAGCCCCAAAGCGCCTGTTCCCCTCNGGCAGGGACGCGCCACTCCCAAGATGGCGCCGAGGGCCAGCGGAAGCGGAAGTTGCTTGCGGGAGGCACGCCGGGAAGACGGCGCGGGCACGCGACGGGGTCGGGATCGTGTGTCTGTCTGTCTGTCTGTCTGTGTGCGCTGGGGGCAGCGGCTGCGGCCCGGGCGGCGGAAGGGGGGCCGGGGTGTCAGGGCTGAGGGGACCGCGGGCCGGGGTAGGCCGGAAGGCTTCTGTGGGCTGCGGGGCCGGGGGGGGACACCGGGGTGCGGGTAGGCCTCGGGGGAACACGGGGCCGGGGTAGGCGGGGGGCAGCGAGGTAACACGCAGAGGACGCTGGGGTTCGCCTGGGGAGGTCGTGGGGGGACACAGGGCCGTCCCTCCCCTTCGCCCCGAGCTCACCCCATCTGCTTCCCTCAGGTCCGTGCCGGCTGACAGCAGGTCCCGACCCCGCGGAGGGCCCCCCCCGGCGCCACCATGGGCAAGAAAAACAAATTGGGCAAGAGCCGGAGGGACAAGTTTTACCACCTGGCAAAGGAGACGGGTGAGGGGCCTGCCCGCTCGCTGCGGGGCAGGGCGGGGCTGCGGCCCCGGTAACCTGTAACCCCGGTAATCTGTAACCCGCGGCTCTCCCTCCCACAGGCTTTCGCTCCCGCTCCTCCTTCAAGCTTCTCCAGCTCAATAGGAAGTTCCAGTTCCTGCAGAAGGCCCGGGCGCTGCTGGACCTGTGTGCGGCCCCCGGCGGGTGGTGAGTGGTGCCAGGGCCCCTGCTCACAACCCAGTGCCACCAGCTGCTCTGGGACCTCATTGCGAAGTGGCTTTTGTGTTTTCTGTTGTGGTGGCTCATCTCAGTCTCTGTCCTCGCTGCCAAAGCTGATCCTAAACAGCCTTGCAGCTCAGTTCAAGACTGGGGGGGCTCTCCTGGGATCCTGCTGTAGCTTTGATCCTTTCTGTTGTTTCCAGGCTGCAGGTGGCTTCTAAATTCATGCCGGTTTCCAGCTTGATCATCGGTGAGTGATGGGTGAGGAGTGAGTTGGGGGCAGGGACCTCCACCGCAGTCCCTGGATGAAGCCAAAGGAAAGGAATCCTGGATTTGGGGATTCTGGGAGGAGGAGAGGGCAGGTGGGGAAGCCACGCGGGATGGGCTGGAGCTCTGTTTTGAGAGGTTGCGATGTTCACATCTCTTCCTTACGCCAGGGGTGGACTTGGTCCCCATCAAGCCTATTCCCAACGTAGTGACGCTGCAGGAGGACATCACCACCGAGAAGTGCCGCCAGGTAAGAACCCGTCTGCCCTGCCCCAAGCGTCACGTGCTGGTCTGGTAGAAACACGGCAGGGGGCTGAGCTGAGCTGACGTGGATGGGGGTGCTGCCTGTTGGTTCTTGCAGAGGGCTTAGCGGGACAAACGTGTGTCCCCATCCCTCAGGCCCTGCGCAAGGAGCTGCAGACGTGGAAGGTGGACGTGGTGCTGAACGACGGAGCACCCAACGTGGGAGCTAGCTGGGTGCATGATGCCTACTCCCAAGGTGGGGCCCGCCGGCGTGGTGTGGGGGGTAGGAGGGCAGGCAGGGCAGGGTGGCAGCGGTGTGCGCTGTGGGACGGGGAGCCGGGCGGTGGGGACAGTGACGACTGGTGACTGCTCTTCTCTCCCCCTCTAGCCAACCTGACTCTCATGGCCCTGAAACTGGCCTGCGAATTTCTCTGCAAAGGCGGCTGGTTCATCACCAAGGTGTTTCGTTCCCGGGACTACCAGCCGCTCCTCTGGATCTTCCAGCAGTTCTTCCACAAGGTCCAGGCCACCAAGCCCCAAGCCTCCCGCAACGAGTCCGCTGAGATCTTTGTGGTGTGCCAGGGTGAGCGGCCGGGGGGACCTGCAGCTGCTGGGATGGGGCTGGGAAAAACCTGCTGAGGTCTCTAATTCTTCCATCCCAGGTTATCAGGCTCCGGACAAAATTGACAGCAAATTTTTTGACCCAAAATATGCCTTCAAGGAGGTGGAGGTTCAGACTAAGTCTGTTAGCGAGCTGGTCAGCAAAAAGAAGCCAAAGGTATGAGCTTGCTTTACTGGGCAGCAAGGCCAAACACACACCAAAGGGGCTGGGGACTGGGGCCAAATTGATTCTAATAAGCAAAATTGTTCAGGAAAATGAAAGGTCTGGGAATGTGAAGTGGTGGAAGAGCCAGTTTTGGGGAGGTTTACAGCCTCAGAAGGTGATGTAGTGATGGGGAAGCGGTGAACAAGTTGTGGGGCTGGGGATGGATAGGTAAAACGCTCCCTTCAATTGTGGGCTGCGGGGCCGGTGTCTTCGAGGTGTCTTTAGGACACAGGACAGTAAAGGCCATGTCAAGTGGCCTCAGCTGGGCATGGATCTGACACAAACCTCTGCCGCTGTCACCTCTCTGTCTGAGGTGGGACTGGGAAACGCTGTGGAGCTGGCAGGCTGGGCCTGGTAACTTGTCCTCATTCTTAAGCCGTGTGGGCACGTTTAGGTGGACACTGCAGCAAGACATGAGTTACGTGACATCATTCGTTCTTCAGGAAAGGTTGAAGCTGCTTGTATGTGCCCTGCTGCAGCTCATACAGCTCCTTCCTCCTGTAGGCAGAAGGCTACACAGATGGTGACACGACCCTCTACCACCGCTTCACCCTGATGGACTTCCTCAAGGCTCCCAACCCCGTGGACTTCCTCTCCAAGGCCAACGAGGTGAGTGCCTGAAGTGAGGGGGACCTTGGTGGCCCCTGAGATGTCCCCAGGAGCACAGAGCGATGAACAGGGGCAGCCGGGTGCCCCAGCAATGGCCCCGTTCCTCTTCATGTGGAGGAGAGGCAGGGCAGGAGCTGGGGCTCAGGCGTAACAGCCCTTTCCCTCTGCTCTGTCCAGATCACGCTGGGGGACGGTGAGCTGGAGAATCACAGTTCCACCACAGAGGAGTTGCGTCAGTGCTGCAAGGACATCCGCGTGCTGGGACGCAAAGAGCTCAGGTACTGGGAGGGACTGGGACAGGGCATTTTGCTGGGCTCAGTGGGTGTCTCTAACAGTTTGCTTCCCCGCACAGAGCCCTGCTGAACTGGAGGACGAAGTTGCGGCGTTTTTTGGCCAAAAAACTGAAAGAGCAGGCAAAGGAGCTGGATATCAAGTAGGAGCAACAGGGCTGCCCCTAGAATGCCAACATGGTGGGACGGGTGTGCCACCAGGAGAGACGGTCTGAGCTCCTTCCTTTTGGCAGCCTGAGCTCCGGTGAAGAGGAGGAAGGCAAAGAGGAGGAGAAGAAGGAGAAGAAGACATCGCCAAGAGCTGCAGCGGATGAGGTGGTGAAAGAGGAAGAGGAGGAGGTAGAGCTGGCGTTGGCAGAGATGAAGGCCAAGGAGCTGGCAGAGTTAAAGAGGTAAAAAGAGCTCAGATGAGGAGAGATGGGGGAGCACCGGGCCAGCAGAGCACAGGGGGGTTCTAGCCATCGGGGCAGAGGGTGGTTGTGTCAGAGCCTGTTCCTCTGTTGACAGCGGGTGGGGTTTGTGGGTCTGGGGTCCTCGGGGTTGTCTGTTCCTCCAGGCAGGCGAAGCGGCTGTTCCAAGCTGGCGTGGGCCCCCTTTGCCCCAGGGCTGGGGACGCTTCACAGAGGGCTGAGAGTGCTGCTGGGCCCCCAGGCCTGGGGGAGATCTGGCACCGATGTGGCAGTGGATGAGCCACGGGGATGTGTGTGTGGGGGGAGCGGGGCAGTGTAGCCTCATTCCTTTGCCTCCTTCTCCAGAAAAAAGAAGAAGATCCTGAAGGAACAGCGGAAGCAGCGTGAGCGTGTGGAGCTGAAGATGGACCTCCCTGGTGTCTCCATTGCTGATGACGGTGACACCAGCATGTTCTCCCTCCAGACTATCCACAGGACCCCGGTATGTGGGGCAGGGGGACGCCGGGCTCCCAGAGCCTTCGGGGCTGGGACAGTGACAGACTGTAGCTTGTGACTCATCTCCCTTGTGTTGCAGCTGCTGAACGAGGTGACCCGGGGGGACATGGCATCGGCAGATGCCCTGCTGGAGATAGGACCTGGGGACGATGACATTTATGTCTCAGATAATGATGAAGAGGACGATGTGTCTCTGGCCAGTGATCTAGACCCAGAGGAGCTGGTTGAGATAGAGGCCCGTCAGCGCCGGCTGGAGCGGGAAAGGCGAGAGCAGGGTGCAAAGAGGTGAGAGCCGGGAGAGGCCTCCCTGGGGCAGGGGCTGCCTTTGGAGCAGCTCCGGAGTCCAGCAGTGTGCCCACCCCGACCTGGCTGGGGAGCACTGATCCTGCCGCTGTCACAGGGTGAAGTTTAAGCAGAAGGAAGAGGAGGAGGAAGGGGAGGAAGAGGAGAATCCTCTGCTGGTGCCTCTGGAGGAGAAGTCAGTGCTGGAGGAACGACAGACCAGCCTGTGGTTCGGGAAGGTGAGTCCTACTGGGCCAGAAACGACAGGGCAGCCTCCGCCCCAGCAGCTCCCCAGGTCTGCCCTGCGTCCCCTGACCCGCCGCTCCCGCTCCCCAGGACGCCTTTGCCGGCATCGAGGACGATGCGGATGAGGACCTGGAGCTGGGGCAGTCGCAGATGTTGGCTGAGAGACAGCGCGAGTCTCAGAGAGGTTAGTGGGGGGCTGCGTCGCTGGCGGGGGGCACAGGGGGACAGCCCCACGGCCCGGTCTGGGGCACTGGATCAGACCATCATGTGGACGCTGCTCTGAGCAGGACCAGAGATCGCCAGAGGTTGCTTCCAGCCTCTATCATTATACACTTAACGAGCTGTGGTGTTAATGAGCTGGGTCTCTAGAGGAATGATCTGCAGCGGGGTCTGCCTCAACCCTTTCTCAGCCAGTGGTTCCTGTTCCCCAGACAAAGCAACAAGGAAAGGGCAGAAGAAGGAGGTACCCCAGGAGGAAGCTCCAGCTGAGCCCCCGCCTGCCGCTGACACAGGACCCGACGCTGGTAAAGCGCAGGATGAGCAGAGCAGTGATGATGACAGCAGCAGCGACGAGGAGAGGTGAGGACTGCGAGGGGGGCGGTCTGGATGTTCTCCCCAGGTTCCACAGGCCTGGAGAGTGGGGAGGTGAGGACCCCAGCCCTGCCCACTCCTCTCTGCAGGCCACTGACACCGGTGGGGAGGAAGCGGGGCCGTGTCGAGCCGTGTGGCTTCGAGGTGGTGCCCATTGAAGACCCAGGTGAGCCGGGGGGTGCTGTCTGGACCCACGTGCACGCGGTGCGGGTCCCTCTTTAGGGACAGGAGACGGGGTCAGACCATGCTTACCTGGGCTGGAGGGGCTGCTTGCTGCTCCCTGGGTCTCAGGCTGCTTGCAGATAGGTCAAGCTTTAATCTGTCCATATGCTGCAGTGAAAAGAGCCCGTGTCCTGGATGCAGAGGGCCTGGCGCTCGGCTCCGTCATCGCCACCTCCAAAAAGGCCAGGCGGGACCTGATTGATGACTCCTTCAACAGGTACTTGCAGCTGTGGGTGCTGGAGGGAGACAGGCCACGGGGGTGGCAGATGTTTTGGTGTGGGGACCCCGTGTCCTGCCCACAACTCACCCGAGTCTCCCCCACAGGTATTCCTTCAACGAGGATGAGGGAGAGCTGCCGGAGTGGTTCACAGAGGAGGAGAAGCAGCACCGGCGCAAGCAGATACCCGTGGACCGGCAGACAGTTGAGGCGTATCGGCAGCGCTGGCGTGAAATCAACGCCCGCCCCATCAAGAAGGTGGCGGAGGCCAAGGCCCGCAAGAAGCGGCGGGTGAGTGGGGCTGTGGTCCGGGACGGGTGCTCTGTTCCCCCTCCCGGGTGCTCTGTCCCTCCTCCGATCCCCCATGTCCCTCACCCTCGCTGTCCCCACAGATGCTGAAGAAGATGGAGCAGATGAAGAAGAAAGCAGAGGCCGTGGTGAGCACGGTGGATATCTCGGAGAGGGAGAAGGTGGCCCAGCTGCGGCGGTGAGTGGTGAAGCTGGGATCCAGATCCTTCGTGTC
Source organism: Pelecanoides urinatrix (assembly GCA_013400755.1). Lineage (NCBI taxonomy): Eukaryota > Metazoa > Chordata > Aves > Procellariiformes > Procellariidae > Pelecanoides > Pelecanoides urinatrix. The sequence continues at coordinate 138,170 of VZTQ01008822.1, read as the reverse complement.
ATCCTGGGCTCGATTGCGGGGACAAGCTCCTGCACGTAACCCAGCAGGGCTGGGCTAGATCCGGGTGTAGGCTGAGGGGTGGGAGAGCGAGCAAGGGCACAGAGGCCCAGCGGAGTGGTGGGACCTAATACTGGTCTTTGGAAACGTCCCAAAGCCGAACGGCTGGAGCTGGACTGGGGTGCTGGGGTCTCGGTCTCACCTTTTGCCGTTCTCCCGCAGCATCTACAAGAAGGCTGGGCTGGCCAAGGAGAAGCGGCAGGTCACCTACTTGGTGGCTAAGAAAGGCGTAGGACCCCGGGTGCGCCGTCCTCCCGGCGTCAAGGGCCAGTTCAAGGTCGTCGACAGCCGCCTGAAGAAGGACGTGAGAGCTCAGAAGCGCAAAGAACAGAAGAAAAAACGCCATAAGTGATGCGGGACCGGCTCCATCCTCAGCGAGGGGCTCAACTTGGGGCAGGGCTGGCTCCTGTCCTCCCACCGCAGCCTCGGGAGCAGCTGGCTCGCCCTGCCACCCTCCCCCGTTGTGGGGACAGGGCTGTGACTTAACCACAGATTCCTCGTAGTGCCTTGATGTGACATTGCCTCCTGTCCTCCAGTGGGGCAGGGAGGGTTTATTTGGCCACGGCCCTGTAGCATCAACCCCCTTCCCGTGCTCGCTGCCTGGCCGCACCTCCAGGTCTTTCACCGTTGCTTGGCTCTGCTGGGAGACTCTTGCCCTGTGGAGGTGACAGGAGCATCGACACCAGCCCTCGCTGTCCCTGAGGGGGACGGCTCCCTGGGCCATATTTGTCACCGAGGTCGCAGGACGGTGGGTGCTGAGCCCGGAGGGGGGTGCGTGTCGGTGGTCTGCACAGAGCAGCTCCTCGGATACAGCAGAATTAAACGCGGGTCTGAGGCTGCCCCAGGACATGTCGTGCGTCCTGGCGAGGTGAGGGGCCTGCGCTGCGAGCTGCCATGTCCCTTCACGTGGTTTTTGGTAGAGAGAGCGTAGGGTGGATGGGGTCTGCGCACCTCTGCCGACACCTTGGGGAGCCCACCTGCCTCGGCCCCCCTCCTTTTACCTCTGGCAGAGAAGCTGATCAGCAGCTGAGCTGCCCGACGTCCTCAGGAAGAGGCCCAGCCGACAGCCACAGCAGCCACCCCCTCCCTGCCCCCCGCGTGTGGGACCCTGCAAGTTTAAGAAAAGCAAGAGCAAGAGAAAATACACGCTTGAACAAAGGTATTTATTTAGACGCAGGGCAGGGGCTGGGGCGATGGCAGCTTCTCTCCATCGATGAGTGCCTGAACCTGTTGTGGTGGGATTGCAGAGGTGTCCCCAGGTCCCGCTTGGTGACAGTGGCACCGTGTTAGTGCCAGGGAGGGGGACGAGGTAGCACCATGACTCCCAGGGAGAGCAGGACGGGGGGAGTGGCGGTGGGGACATGCTGGGGAAGGGACGGTCGGTCTGACGGGAAGGAGATCTTGGTCCCATGGGGAGTGGAGAGGCCAGCCCCGGTGCCCCAGAGCTCCCTCGGCGTGGGGAGATGCACCGGGGTGTCCCTGTAAAGCCCCCCCTTGGCTGCGCAACCAAAGTCAAATATCTGTGGCAGGGCCTTGCAGAGCAGCAAGACGGGGTCTGTGTCAGCCCCTCGGCCATGGCTCCGTTGGGTCCTGGTGGGGTGGGAGCTGCGCTACAGGGAGAAGTGGCTGAGCCCAGAGCGAGCCGTGCTGGGCGCCGGCGGTGCTGTGAGCATCTCTGGGCCACATTCTGCCCCTGTGGAGGGTCAGGGCTGTGGGCAGGATGGGAGTAGAGACTGTTGGCTCTCCCGGTCCTCGGTGGCTGCCAGGCTTCAGGCTGTGCTAGAAGTTCTCCTGCTCCTGACCGTCAGCCTCTTCAAAATCAAACACGGGTGTGCTGTGAGAGGAGAGCCCCACCGCCACCCTTGGCTGCCCCTGTCCCTCCAGCTGAGCTCCATCCCTAGGAGCTCAGCGTCTCCTTCCCTGTGATCCCAAACCCATGGGGACCCTGCTCCCTAAGGTGCACAGGAGGAAGGCCAGGGCTGATGGGGGTCTGAGCCCCCTCAAAGGGGCACAGCTCCTCTCTGCACCCCACAACCTGGATGCCTGGGTCCTCCCTGGCCTCTAGCCCTCCCCAGGCTCTGGCCAGCAAGTCCCCATCGATCAATCCGGGGCTCCAGGCTCCTGGCTGGGCTGCTCCATCCCCGCTCGCTGCCCTCCTTCCCCCGGGTCCAGGGGCTCAGCACAGCCCAGATTGGCCCTTCAGGGTCAGTGGGTCCCTGTCAGGGTCCCAATGGTGGGGTGACCCCTCGGCCCCTACCTGAGCTGCAAGGTGCACTGTAGGCAGCATCCGTGTGGTCATCTGCAACGGAAAGGATGGCGACCAATGGGCTCAGGGTGAGCTGCTCCCGTTAACGAGCCAAAGCTCATTGATGTGAACTGAAAGCTCAGCCAGCCCCTCTCTGAGCCATTGGGGTTGCAAGGGGTGGCAGCGGGGCCAGGCACACCAGGGCCACGTCCCCAGTGGGGCTCACCCGTCTCGTAGTAGTCGTACAGTGTCACGGTGGCCGGCTGGAGGTTCTTCACCGGGAAGTCCTGCGTGGCGGTGAAGGCGAAGGTCTCCTCCTCCTTCGTCAGCTGTGGAGACGGCCCAAGGGTGAGGTGCAACCGTCAACGATGGGGAAGCACCCCTACGTCCCAGCATGTGGGGTCCTGCTCCTGTCCCCGTGCCCCATCTCACCTGGTCCAGGTAAACCGTCACCTGGTCGGGCTGCACCTCCACCTTCTTCACCAGCTTCTGCCTCTTCAGCTGGAGAGACACAGCTCAGGATGGCCAACAGCTGCTCGGAGGGTGCCCCAGCCAAGTGGGCGCCCCTCCATGCCCCGCTGCCCCCGAGGGGCAGGGACTCAGTGGCAGGGTGGGTGCCCCAGTGGGGCAGAGGGGGTCCTGGGGACAGCGGGGGCTTCTCACCTCCACCATGGAGCTCTTCTCCGGGATGTAGCCAGACGGCAGCTTGGCCTCGATGACAACCATGTTGGTGGCGGGACGCTCTCCGGTGTACCTGCAAGGGCAGAGTCCCCGGGGTGAGGTTGGGGTCTGCCCTCCCTCTTTGGCTGCTCCTGGGCCCCCCCAAATCTGAGGGGAGCCCCAGCCCCTACCGTGCCCTGAGGAGGAGGCGGAAGCGGGCGCTGGCGTCCCCCGTGCACTCCCCAGGCTCCGTCTCCACGCGGAGGTCAAACATCCCCGTGCTCGGAGGGGGTGGCACGTTATAGCGCAGGGTCACCTGGGGTGACGCAGGAGGGTTAGAGGCACTGAGTGGGCACCGCAACGGGGACAGGGACCCCGGGCCGTACCCACCTGCACCAGGGCGCAGCCCTGCCCGCGGGCTCGCACCCCGTACATCCCCGGCAGCTCCTGCAGAGCCGCCCGCTGCAGCACCAGCCGGTTGCCGTCGTGCAGCACAAAGTCCTGCGCAGTGCCCGTCGGGGACGTCACCGTCACCATGAAGTCCCCGTTGCTGCCATATGTCAAGGCGGCGTACTTGGCCAGGGCTTGCAGGGCCACCACGGTGTCCTGGGCATGGAGAAAGCACCAAGCCAGGGTCCGTCACCCCTAACTGCGGATACGGGGAGGCGGGGGGGATGCTTGGAGCACCCCATGGACTCTGGTGCTGGTACCTGCGTAGAGGCGAAGCCCCCGTAGGGGTTTTGCTGCTTGCTGAGCCAGCGGACGATTTGGGAAGCGGTCCCCATGTCGGCAGAGGACACATGGGGCTGGGAGAGGTAGGCCAGGAGGACGTAGGCGGTCATCTCCACCTCTGCCGGCGCGGCGGCAGCCCAGGAGGGCTGCGAGGGGGGCAGAGCCTTCCCCTTCCTCCGCCAGTAGAGCTGCCCCTCTGGGAGAGAAGGGAGTGGGAGCTCAGCCCTCCTGCTCCGGGGGTCCCGGGGGACTGGGGTGACCCAAGCAGAGGGTGGCACTGCCCGGGGGTGCCACTGCCTGCGGCGGGTGGTACCTGCGCTGATGCTGTGCTGGGCCAGGCTCTGCAGGCGGGCTCGCTGCTGCTCCCCGCGCCCCGCCAGCCCGAAGACGTAGGCGAGCAGCGCCTGCGTGTAGGGGTCGTCCGTGGCCGAAGCCTCCAGGCACTGCAGGGCTGAGCTCACCTTTGGGTTCTGGCACGGGAGCAGAGATAGGAGCCAGCCCACGGGCATGGGCATCGCTCGGGGACCCTAGTTCTGCCCAGTGAGATCAACTGCGCCCAGGTTGGGCGAGGAGGTGGCCTGGAACAGCCGGACTCCCTGCCCCAGCACCCATCCCCACCCCACCAGCCCCTCTGGGGAAGATGGTGTCATCCTCACCTTTGGGGACAGCCCCAGCTCCAGCATCGCAGCTGTGACATAAGCCGACAGCGAGAGCTCATCCGAGACGCCACCCTGCAAAGGGGACAGCAGGAGATGGGTCCGGCCGTGCCGTGTCACCGGCACAGGGACTCCCCCACTGCCTCGACCACACACCAGGGATGTGCCGGGGCCAACCTGGCTCTAGCCGCATGTCCCCATGTCCCACCCCAGCGACCCACCTGCAGCGCGTTGTTGAAGAGCTTCCCCGCGCTGCGGAAGCAGCCCGTCTCCTGCTGCTTCTGCCGCAGCCAGCGCAGTGTGTCCGTGATGTGCTGCTCCTCGATGGCCACGTAGGCTCTGGCTTGCCCGAAGGACTTGAGGACAAATGCTGTCAGCCTAAGAGCCAGAGAGACGTCAGAGGGATGGGAAACTGGGGCTGGGGTATGCTTGGTGGCGGAGGAGCCCCGGGACGGGGGGGATGCCACTGCACAGCCTGCCTGAGCCCCGCGCAGTCCCTCACCAGGTATTGCCGCTGGGATCGCTCTTCCCGAAGGCGCTGTAAGAGCCGTCGTCGTGTTTGTAGAGCAACTCCCGCTGGTACCCTGCAGGGAGGAGATGGGGATGAGTCTTTACAGGGTGGTCTTTGCACCCTCGGGGGACCCCAGAGGCAGCCTGGAGCCCAGACCCACCCCGAGGAGCAGGTAGAAAATNTGTAGATGAGGCGCTTGGGGACATGGTTTAGTGGGCATGGGGGGGTTGGGTTGACGGTTGGACTCGATGATCTTAGAGGTCTTTTCCAACCTTAGTGATTCTGTGATGCGATGTGGGGCGGTGGTGTCCCTGGGTAGCCAGGCAGGGTGGGACAGGGAGAGGCGGGGGCTGGGGACGCTCACCGCTCTGCAGGAAGCCCTGCGCCTTGGCACGGATGTCGGGGTGCAGCTGCCCGCTCTTCTCCAGGTACTGCTGGATGTAGATGTTGGGGGCAAAACGGACCATATTCTGCTCCCCGCAGCCGTAGGGCATGGCCAGGAGGTGGTCCAGGTTCTGCAGAGCGTTGCCCATGATGTCGCCTGTGCCGGGGGGGACATGGGGAGCACCGTCACTGGCTGAGCCCCCCTGCCACCAGCACCCCGTATCCCCTCCCATCTCAGCTTTGGGAAGCCCCACCTCCTGCTGAGCTTGGGCCATGGAGCTCTGCACCCTCCCTGCCCCAGGTGGTCCCCCGTCCCCTGCCCATCCCTTACCCATCACGGTGACGTGGGCTCGCTGGGAGCCCTCCAAGATGTTTGCAGGAAGCTCCAGGGAGATTTCTTCAGCGACTGTGAGGATGGAGGGCAACAGCAGTGGGGATGCCCAGCTCCTCCCGGCCCCATGGCACCCTCACCCACCCCCTTCCTGCTCTGACCCTCCATGGGCTCAAGGCTGCACTGGGGCACCTCAGCCAAGAGTATCTATGGACCCTGGTCCTTGGCTCTTCTTGACCAGTGGCCCTTGCTACCAATGGCCAAGCATCCCTGCCCCACATCCCCACGGCACTGCTGCACACCCCCAGCCTGTCCTACCTTCCTGGCAGAGCAGGGAGTTGTGCGCCTTCTCCACCAGGATCCCCCCGGGCTGTGGGGAAGCAGCATCAGAGTCAGTGAGGAGAAGGGACCAGCCATGTCCCCCAGGGTCATGCCTGAAGCCCAGGCTTGGGGCTGGGTGCTGTCCTGCTCCCGGCCCTTCTGCTGCACCCTGAGGGCTGCTTGGACCCTGTCCCCAAACCCATCCCGCTTTCCTCCTCCATAACCCATCTGACCTGCACCAGCAAGGGCTTTATCATGGTGTCCACACGGCCCTGGGCTGGCACAACGGGCATCTCGTTGCCGCAGAGCTCCTTGGAGCTGAGGGCCTCGGTGCTGATGGTGATGTTCACCTCCCCTGCAGATGCAAGCGGGGCACTCAGTCCCCGCGGAGCCCCCCAGCCCACACTGCAGCCCCATGGGCTTGCATCAGCCCTGGGGCTTGGAGTGGGGCTGGCTGGATTGGGATGGGGGTCACCAGGTTGAGGAGCAGTGCTGGGAGGCAATTGGAAGGGCGAGAGTGGAGTGGAGGAGAGCTTTCCAGGTGGCACTGCATTTGCTCCCATCCTCCCTGCCCGCCCCATCCTCCGAGGGGTCCCCAAGCAGCAGGGCAGGGGGGTTCTACCGTGGCCCCGGTGTCCCGTACCCAGGCTGGTGGCTCGCACGCCCCATCGGAAGGTCCTTGCTTCATCTGCACAGATGCAACCACTGAACGCCTCGTCCGTGCTCGCCGACACCTCCAGCTCTGCCGACTCTGCCAGCATCACCCGAACCTGCCGGACCACGACCACGGCTCCATCAGCCCCCACCAGACCCCAGACCCAGGGCCCCCTCCCCAGCCCCGCTCACCCGCAGGCACTGCCGCAGGTAGTTGAAGACGGTGGCCACGAGGGTGAAGGCTTCGTGGCGGACCACAGAGTAGGGTAGCGCCAGCTCCACGAAGAAGGGCTTGAAGGCAGTGAGGGTGGTGGCAGGGGCCAGCCCCAAGCCCAACGGGGCCGTGCAGAACATCCCAGCTTCCCACTCAGTGATGGCATCGGGCACCGTCACCGTCACCTCCGCAGAGCCCCCCTCCCTGTGGGATGGAGAACATCACAAGGCCATCCCACCACGTTCACCCACAGCTGGTGTCATCCTCAGCTGGGCTTGCTCTCTCCCTGTGGGAGAAGGAGCCCTCCTGAGGTCCCCAACCGCCCTCCATGCAGGAGGGGAGGTGGGGAGAGGACCAGCCCCACTGGGACAGTCCTCACTTACCCCACGGGGACCAGGTCCCACAGCCACGTCTCTGGGAAATACGTCCGGGGTGCTGGTGGCTCTTCCTGGACAGAGGCCACATGGTCCATTACTTCTAGGGCACTAGTTCTCATTATTCCTGCATCAGGAGCTCCTTTCAACAAAGGCATGACAGCGGGGACAAAGCCACCTGGAAAAGGCAGAGCAGAAATTAGGGTGCACAGGTCTCTGCATCTCAGGTGGACCTTGCCTGCAGGCAGCCCGAAGGTGGCCAAAATCCTTTTCAATCCCTTTGATGCCGAGTGTATTTTCAGGATGGCTCTGAGTCCCCCTGAGGATATGGGAGCCAGGACCAGGCAGCAGCTCTTTGCTCTTTTCTCCCGAGGGGGCTCAGCGGAGCGAGAGAGCAAGCTGGGGGCTGTGCTGACCTCTGGGACCTTGGGGACCTGCCATCCCAGGCAAGCCAATCCTCTCTTTGCAAACATCGCTGGTCTTGGTATTGGTGAAAAGTTTCAGTGCTGCATTCTGTGAAAAAGAAAAGAGGTTGTCCACCTCCAAAACACAGCAGGAATAACCCCATCCCAGCAGTAAATAGTCAGGGCTTCTGCAGGGCTGCAGAAGAAGAGAAGTGGAGAAGGACCAGAGCCTGGCGTCTGTGGGAAAGGGAAAGACCTTTGCCACACCTGAGGCTTTCACGGGACGTTGCTGTGGTTTCTCGGCACCCTGAGCAAACCACAGCCAGCTCCTGGATGAAGAGGAACCAGGAGGCACAGGCGGGCAGGACCTTTACCTGAAATAACTTGTAGGTGTCCATCTGGAAATTCCTCTGAAAAAAGAGAGGTGATGGATGCCTCCTTGGAAAGCGAAAGAAGTCTCGCTGTCTCCGTACAAATGGGATGCCGAAGACGGGGGGAGAGTCCCAGAAAAATGCTGAACAGGGAGGTGGGTCCTGAATGCTTTCAGGGTAGTCGAATTCGGGGAGTACTTTGTAGACCTGGGAATAAACACGTGTACTAGGTACAAAACCAGCTGGGTACCTCCCCCCTGCCTAGGAGCCACTGTGGCACGAGTCCCCGTAGGGGAGGTCTAAGCCAATGTCATCTCTTCCCCCCATCCCCGGCTGGTCCCTGGGGCTGCAGAAGGGGCCCTGGGCGGTGCCACCACTCACCGCCTCCGTGTTGAGCTCAGCCTCGGGCTTCAAGAGCAGCACGCTGCGGTCCACGGCACGGACAGCGCACAGGGAACCTGGGGCAGCCTCCAGCTCCAGCCGCAGCGCTGAGCCGGGCAGAGCCCTGTCCTCCGAAAAAGCCATCTTCACCTGGGGAGGGACAGGGCCATCAGGGGGCAAGGGCAGGAGGGGGAGCCACCTCCCATGGAGGAGCAGGACCAAGCCACGGACATGGAGGTCTCTTCTAGACAGGGATAAAATCAGGCTGAAGGGTTTGGGGATCAGGGAATGGGTTAAAGAGACTGTGACACTGCGATACATCTGGAGCAGGACGGACCTCAGGGCATGCAGCTATGGACAAGCCATGGAGCAATTCCCCCATCTCCAGCAGCCTCCGCTCACCTTATTGGGGAAACACTTGGCCACCTTGAGCTTGGTGCTGTCAGCCACCATCTCGCCATTGGGCAGCACCGCGTAGCCCAGCACCTTGGCCGTGGGCGCCAGCTCGGGGCCGATGGGCAGCTCCAGGGAGAAGGAGCCTCTCAGCCCTGGGCCATGGGAAAGGAGGGGAGATGAGGACCAGGCACGGAAAGCAGAGCCCTGCACAGCCCGTCTATGCCTCAGGACCTACCAGCCTCTGCAGGCAGCTCTTTCCTGAGGATGGAGGCAATGGTCCCCTTGGCCAGGACCTACAGGGGAGGAGATAGGAACAATGAAACCCACGCTGAGCGGGGAACCGAAATGCCCTGATGGAGGATGGACCCAAGGGCAAGAATGTCAGGATGGTTTTTGACCTTGCCCAGTCTCCAGCCCCCCCAACATCTCCCATTGGCATGCAGGTCCAACAGTGCCATCAGACACCTCTACTAACAGGCGTAGGTGCCTCGGTCTAGCCAGGACAGATTGTTCATTGTCTTGTCTTCAGGGACGCAACCGTGAACATGCGTGTAGATGTGGACCTTCACACACAACCGCCCTGATGCCTGCTGCCCTCCCTCCCCAGGCCGGGGCTCACCAGGAATACCACATCCAGGCTCTCCAGCTGAGTCCCCAAGGCCTCCTTGCTGAAGATGTAATCCACCCAGAGCTGCTGGGGCTGGCCGCAGGGCAGTTCGCTCTCCAGCCGGCGGATCCGCAGGAAGCTCCTGCTCGCCGAAAAGAAGGGGCTGACGTATGCATAGGCATCTTGGTAGTTGAGTGTTGAGCTGTCATTCTGGGTGTGAGCTGCCTCTTTGACTTGACCCTGAGTGATGAAGATAGAAATCAAGGTGGTGAAGCCACCCAAGGAGGTGCTGGTCCCATCACCGGGCACCATTGATGCAGGTTCTTGACTTGGAGAGGTGCCCAGCCCTGTACTACTGGAGAAAGCAGTGCAGAGACCCCCGAGGANCCTTCTTGTAGTGAGGGGCCAGATGGGTCACTTACATGCAAGGAGACCGTGCCATTCCAACCAGAGGTCTCCAGCTCGAAGGAGGCTCTCCCCAGTCTGTCTGTCAGGAAGGTCTGTCTCATATCTTTTTCTTGCTGGCTAACGATGAGCAAGAGCTGCTTCTGCGGCAGCACGGCACCGTCGGCTCCCTTCAGCAGCATCTGCAGCGGCAGGGAAGGGGAGATGCCCCAGGTTGGGCTGCAGGCGTGGGGCAGAGGGCAGGGGTGGGAGAGTGGTGTTCGGGGTCAGTGGGACCGGGATTGGGTGCAGCAGGGCGCAGGGGAGCCCCGCGGGGTGTGGGGACCCCCACATTACCGTCCCAGTGTAGGGGATGCCAGGCTTGTAGAAATCATCGGTGTTTTCAAAGGTGACGATGAGGTCTTCAGGTAAAATCTCGCAACTCTTGGTGTTTTTCAGCTCCAGCCCTGTGGGGAGGGAGTGGGGAGCTGAGGGTGTTGCAGGGGCACAGGGCACAGCTTAGCTGCTGCCAGCTCCCCCGTCATGGTGCAGAAAAGGTCCCTGGACATTTTAGCCTTTCCCTCTGCAGCCGGCAGCTTCGAGCACAGTTCGCACCTCCTACAAGAGCAGTAAAACCTCTACGGCGTGTTTTAGACCTAAAGCCAAGGCACAGCTGGCTGCAGAGACTTCACAAAAGGTCCTTCACCAAAGCACCATGATGCAGGGCCACCTCGGTGCCAGTGGGCCTGGGACAACCCCTGGTCTTTTTTTCTGAAGCCAAGCCACTGGCAGTCATTTCTGGTGGACCAAGGTGGTGGGTGAGGTGAATTATCTCAAAAAATGAAGCCACACCACCAGACTGTGTGAAAGCACTACTTCATGTCGCAAGGAATTGACTCGCTGCTAGCCATAGCATCGGGAGAGATGTTGGATCTTGGAAAGGTGTTTTTGCCTCCCAGAGGTTTCGTTGGTCAGAATTAGAAGTATTGCCTGGTTGACCTGGCTCACATCCCCGCCTCAACCCGGTCCCTGCACATGTGCATCTCTAAATCACAGCGTTGCTTTTAGCCTTCCCTGGAGAAGACCAATACCCCTGTGCCACATGCATTTGGGCGCAATGGGGATGAATGTAAAACCGTGGACCAGCGGCAATGCCCGTTCCCAAGCAGGAGAACGCTGCCGTCCCTACCTGTCCCATCCTCCACCAGAGATGCCTGGACTTGGAATTGCTTCGGATACCTGTGGCTGGTCAGGTTGAAGGCAGTCATCAAAACCTCTGTAGAAAAGCAGCCGTTCTTCTCAGTCTGGAGGGACAGAGTCAACCCCGTTAGCAGCAGTCCCGGGCAGGGGCTGTCCCAGTGGCACCCACACTCCCTGGCAGTGCTCACCTGCCCGCCAACCTCGATGCAGATCTCTTTCACGGAGACACTGTGAAATATGTACCGGTTCCTGACGGGTATCTGGCACAAGCTGGCCTGGACCTTCCCCTGGACGGGCTTCCCGTAGGTGTATCTGTTGGGTGGAGGGTGGCGAGGGTCTGCCTGATGGACCACATCATATCGGATCCCCCCATCTGCTCCCTCTTCCCTGTTTCGGGCTTACCGTCCACAAATCTCCATCTGGAACTTCTTGTCCTTCTCCAGCACCACAGCGGGGAGATCGATGGTCATCTCAAATTTGGGCAGCACTGATGGAGAAGCAAAAGGAGAGAGGGTTGTCGCTCCCAGGACAAGGACAATAGTGCCTGGATGCTCAGGGGGCGCAAAGACATGCTGCCCACAGGGACATGCCGAGGTGGGGCTCCCACCCCCCCGTGCACCTCCCAGTCCCCACGTACCATATTCCTCCACGCTGAAGGAGTGTCTCTTCCCCTCCACCTCGATGGTGTACGTGCCCAGGGCCGGCTCGGCAGCCAGCGGGAGGGACAGGTCCACGATGCCCTGCCGCGGGCTCACCTCCCGCCACTGCGCGATGCGGTTCCCGCTGGGATCCTGCGGACAGGGACACGTGCCATCAGCACCCCAGCACCCCGGGGACCCCAGCACCCCACGATTAAACAGCCCATGGCTGCGTTATGCTTCTCCTCTCCCAGCCACGCTGCCTTCCCAAGCCCACAGCACCCAGGAGCTTCCCTCCATCTCTCAGACTGACCTTCAGGAACACAAGGGGCAGCTGCAAGGCAAAGAGAAGATGGTTAGAGGAGAAATTCAGAGCCTGCCTTGGGGTCTCACTGAGGTGGGGACATCCATGGAGCCGTGGGTGGAGTAGAGTGAGGGTTATTTGTGGGGTGCTGTGAACTTCCAACCCTTCAATTTGCTTTGGGATTGATTTTGAGCCTGTGGGCAGCTTTAGCTGGGACGAGCTGAGGACACTGCCAGCGTGGCATGGAGAGGTGGCATCTCCTAGTGCCTTCGCAAGAAGCCATCAACCATTTCATCTGGGAACCTCCTGCACTTCCAGATGATTGCTCGGGGGTGCCAGAGACTGAACTCGCCTGTAATCCTGGCATCTGATGATTTAATGGATATCGATAGCACTTTCCCTGCTTCCCACTCGCCATCGCTACATCCCTAACCAGAAGTTTAAGTGGGTACGTTCCCATGTCACACATGCAATTCTGCTTTCTCTTTCCTTAGCCTGCTGAAGTCTGTGTGAACAACACAGGGCATCCCTGGCCCTGGGGAGCGCAGCCACCCAGGCAGAGCTGGCTGGGGCAGGATTCCCAAGGGGAAAGGCGCTGGCTGACTCCCACACCTCTCTCACGGCTTGCCGAGATGGTAGGAGGGCAGTGCAGGGGAGCCCCGTCACCTCCCCCCTTCCCCAGTCCTGCTCTCACCTTCTTATTGCTGGGAGTGAAGTCTTTATCCAAAGAGACAATTCGAAACTTCACTGGAAAGAGCAAACGGGGATGCAGGAGTGAGTGGTGGGTGCATCCACAGGGAGGGGGGTTCCCCGTGGGGAAGGTGGATGCAAATCCACCCTGAGCCCTGCAGTGGGGCACGGTCCCCCAAGCAGCACGGCCTCCAGCGCTGCCAGCGTGTCCTGGCATTGCCCTGGGCCGGTGCTGGGAGTCCCAGTGCATCCCGGGATGAGCCCTCCTATTTCCACGCAGCGTAGGAGCAGGGCTGAGCCTCCTGCACCCCTCTCCCACCAGGTCCTTCAGCCCAGAGCAGGGTGGTCCATCCTGTCCCCCTCACCTTGCTGTCCAGGCTTGTAGACAGCCTTGTCTGTCTGTATGAAGATCCCAGGCTCCAGGGCTCTCAGCATCACCTTCTTCTTCTCGGAGACATTCAGGGAATCTCCCTGGATTGAGATGTGCAGGTCTACAATTTCCTCCTTCCCTTTGGCGGGGGCTGGAGCCTGTCAGGGGAAACACCAGGCACCGGGTGAGGGACAAGGGATATGCCACGATGCTCTTCTCACTCCGAGTGTCCCAGAGCTCTCCTCACCCACAGGGACACCTTCCATGTCCCCCCAACACCCTTCCCTAGTCTGCAGGTCTGGTACCAGGAGATTATTTCAGCCACCAAATAACTGGGCTGAGCCTAGAGTCGTTTTGCCTGTGTGGGGGATGAGACCCTACCAAAAGATGGGCAAGTCACGCCTGCTCCCAGCCCCACGTGGGACGACAGCCCCACACGCAGGGGAGCCGGTGGAAACTGCTCTGCCTGGAGACAACGAGGTGTTCGGGGCATCCCCCTCCACGCTTACAGCGGTGCGTGGGGTGACACTCACGGGGAAGGTGATGTTCAGGTAGAGATGAGGCTCCTGGACCTTCCTTTCCAGCAGGGTGATGTTATGGGTCCCGTCTGCTCTCTGCAGCTGGATGGTCACCTGGACGGGCTCGTGGAGGCCACTGAGATGGACCCACAGCATCGCTGTGTGGGGGTGGTAGATCACAGCTGGGGACGTGACCACATAACTCCTGGCAAGGAGAATTGCTGACATGAGAGGCATGGGGATGAGGCACATCCCGGTACAGACCCCACGGAGGTCTTGAAGAGCTCCTGGGTGCACAGAAACCTGTGCTGGGGTGCAGGGCCACCTCCCCCAGCCTCCCCACTCTGCTTCTGGGCTCCCCTTGACTTCTCAGCTCAGCAAAGCAAAGGCTCTGCTCACACATCAGCTGCAAATGAGGCAGCACCTACAATAAACCATCGCAGAGCCACCAGCCCCAGCAGCTCCTGGTGCCAAGTCCTCAATGCTCATGGGCAGGGACAACCCACCAGCCCAAGCATTTCCACCCTGGCCAAAAATCACATGCACGGGAAGGATTAGCTCCCACTACATACTGCCAAGGAGCCAAGACTAAATGCCCTCCCACCAGGCATGGAGAGACAGACAGACAGACACAGGAGGCCTTACGATGCTGCAGATGCCCCAGCTGCGAGGTGCAGGATGAGGAGCATCAGGGCAGCTGGGGACCTCATGTCTCCAGCTGCAAGCAGACGTCGGGGACGGCCACAGCTTCCTTCTCCAGGTGTTGGGTTGCTGTAGACCTGTGTCTGCTCTGCTGCAGGCTCTGAAATGAGATCTTTGCTTTCCACCCAGTGAGCAAACAAGGGTTGGCAGAGGGATCGAGCGTGGAGCTGCAGATATAACCAAGGCAATGTTTACCATCTACCCACAGCCTCCTGGGTTCAAGGCTCTGACAGATTTTTGCAATTTGAGGGAAGGTTTCCATAGGTTATAGAGGTTCAAAACCAGGGGCCAGGACCCACCCACGCACAGGTTTGCTGGGAAATGATGGCAGGAGGGAGTGGGAACGAGTTCCCCAGATGAAAGTAGGCAGCAAATCATGAGAACAGTCTGGTGGCAATTTCGCAGAAGGGCTTGTTTCCAGGTATTTCAAATTTAGCCAAACAGTAGCTATTTGGGCTGATCGCAGGTCTCAGGCTGTCTTTTTGCCCAGGTTCCTCCAATTTCATCAAATCAGTTATGGGCACAGGAGCAGGATGGTGTTGGGCTGTCGCGCCAGCTCCACCCGCCCTCATTGCTCTGTGCACAGAGCCTGGGAGCCGCACACCAGCCAGGGCTTGGGTTGAGCTGCCTTTTTCTGTCCTGGTGGGAATTTAGGAAAGTTGAGGCAGCTCCACAACAGCCACACAGTGTCCTGAGCATATCCCCTGCTCCGGGGTTTTGCAGTCCCCTTCCCTGTGGGGAGAGGCAGTGCTGCGGGAAGCAGCTGACCTCTCTCCCGTGGGCTCTCGGGTGACCACGGCTGCTGTCCCCATGCCTGTCCTGCTCGAGTATTGCTGGATACAGCCCTGTGCTCACCTCCCTGCCCTTCAGGAGCAGCCCCACATGGTGTCGGTGTCCGGAGGAGGCTGGTCCCCGCCACCCCCATGGACACGAGGCAGGAACATGGCCCCGAGCCCATCCTGCTGCCCCAGGATGTGGGCATGGGTCAGTGCCCTGACAGGCATCCCGGGGACGGTTCAACGTGACGAGGAGCTCGGGGCCATCAGCACATCGAGTCCTTCAGGGCACGGGGCAGGATGCAATGGGGGCCATGAGCAGCGTGGCCAAGGGGAGATCGATTCGGGAGCAGGGCAGGGGGGCCTCTGCCTCTCCCCTCGGTGCCTGTGAGGCTGCTGAGGGGAAATATTGCACGGAGGATTTGTCATTCGGTGCTGCTGGTGACTCCGGAGCAGGAGCCAGAGTGCGTTGTCCCCCAGCCCCTCCTGACCAGGCACCGTTGACCCCACGTTGTGCTGTTTCTTCTGCTGCCTTGTTGCCTGTGCAATGAATGCTCTCTCTGGTTTGGTCTCAGCTTTTTATTCAGCAAAGCAACGTGAAGGTACGGCCCCTCTTACACACCATTAAGGCAGACAGGAGCGCTGAACCCCCAACACAAAGTGTGTTTTGGGAGATGGGGCTGCCTTTGGTCAGGGATGGTGGGAAAGAGCCTGAAGAATGGGAGTTTTCTTGCGAGAAAAATATTTTGCTGCTTCCACTTCCCTTATGCCACTTGCGTTTTTCTTCATTTTTCTGCCTGGCTGAGCGGGGACAGGGACAGGGCTGCACTTGGGGCAACTCTGAGCATCCTCTCCGTGCCCAGCCATCAGGCTTGCACTGATCTCCCAAGGTTTTTTGTCAGCCCAGGGTCAGCTCCTCAGCCCTGGTCTCCTCTCCGAGGGGCTGCACCGGCATCAGCTCGAGGGAAACCACGATTCCACGGCGGGCAGCAAAGCGGCGGCTCCCTGGGCAGCCCCCAACCCCACGGGATGGCAGGGCTGCTGGGTTTCAGAGTCCTCGTCTCAACCATGTTGCCTCAGGGTCCTACCAGGTCAGGTGAAGGGGATGAAGGGGTGGGAAAAGGTTGCCAGCCCTCGAGACCGTGGCTGTCTGGTGGGGTACGACGGGGTCAGGAGCAGAGGGACAACCAGGCAGCCGCAATTTTCTTTCACATCAGTCTTGGAGGCTTTAAAACCAGGAATACAGCATGTATGAGACCAGGATCAGAGCCAGCCTGCCCTTCCCTGTCCCAGAAATGCCTCCCCTCCTCGGACAAACACCCCACCTGGAACCCATCCCCACCAGCAGCCCATCGGCTCTGATGGGCCAGAAGAGCTCAGGACCACCCGGGCCAAGCCCGGCTGTCCTTGGAGCAGCCCCATGCACAGTGTGATGAGGGGAGCAAACTGAACATCACACAGCCAGCCGCCTCAAATCTACCAATCTCACCCCAAAAGGGAAGGGAAGCCACCATCCCACTGATGGAGAGCGTGGACACAGACTCTCCCCTTGCTCTGGGTGCTGGTGCTCTCCCCGCACCTTGCAGCACCCACAGGCACCATCCAGCCTGGCCAAGGGATGGGGAGATGCTTTGCTCTGCTCCGGGGGTGACTGTTTTGGGTGCAGCTCTGCTCCCGGCGAGAGGACAGTGCAAGCCCACCGCCTCGCTCCGCTCACCTGTGCCATCAGGAGTTTTGTCTCTGTGTCCACGCACCCTTGGGCTGGCACCACGGACATCTCGGCACCGCGGAGCTTCTTGGAGCGCAGGGCCTTGGCGATGACGGTGATGTTCACCTCCCCTGCGGAGGAGGTTGGGGGACATCGCTGTGACGCTGCCTCAGGGGCTGGCTCCAGCTCAGAGCCATCCCGGGGAGCCGGGGAAGGAGAAGGGTGCAATGGGTGTGATGGGACTGGGAAATGGAGGGAAGAGGCTGGAGAGTGGAGAAGGGAAAGGGGAGAGAGGGGAGGGGAGAGGGAGCTGGGAGAGGGAAGAAAGGATCAGAAAAGCAGTGACAAAGAGGAGTTTTGCAAGGAGTCTCACCGCTGGATGCTTGTTCCCCTTCCCCAGCCCTTTGCCGTCCCCTCCGTGCCCAGGCTCACACACTCCACTGGAAGGTCCCCTCTTCATCCGTGCAGACACAGCCTCTGTACGTGCCCGCCAACACCTCCAGCTCTGCCGACTCCACCAGCATCACCCAAATGTGCCAGACCATGACCACAGCTCCATCAGCCCCAGACCCAGGGCCCCCTCCCCAGCCCCGCTCACCCGCAGGCACTGCCGCAGGTAGTTGAGGATGGTGAAGGCAGTAGGGCAGCGCCAGCTCCACAAAGAAGGGCTTGAAGGCCATGAAGGTTCTGCCCACGGGGCTGTGCAGAACATCCCGGCTTCCCGCTCGGTGATGGCATCGGGCACCGTCACCTCCGCAGAGCCCCTCTGCTTGCAGGGCAGTGGAAGATGGACAGACCTTGCAGGCTGGGTCTGATGGGCAGAGCCAGCAGAAGGAGCATGTCAACCCCCTTCGTCTGGGTCCTGGGGACCATTGGTGGCCATCACACACTTGGAGATGGGCAGAGGTACCATCAGTGCTCTTGTCTTATGGCATCCCCTGCCCACAGGACAGACTGCCCCGGTCTCTCCTGGGGTCGGTGCTGAGGTCCAAGGGAAGGGGCTGGACATGTCTCAGTGTCACTCCTGGAAACACGGACACTGAACCAGAAGTCTGGGTGCTGCAGCCAGAGGTGGAGGTGATGCAGTAAGGGCAGTCCCTGGTTTGAGGTCTGCTGGGGCTCCTTACTCACCCCACAGGGACCAGCTCCCACAGCCATGTCCCCGAGAAATCCATCTGCATCCCTGTGTCCTGCGTGACACCCGCCTGCTCATCCTCCTCCGGTCCTGCTCCTGCAAACAGGGGCACGACTTGAACGTGCTGCCAGAAAGGACGGAAAGAGGCAGAATGTCCCCACCCGTCCTGCAGCCACCATGGAGGCTGTTACAGATTCTCCCCTCTCGCCCTGGGGATATAAAGGGCTTGGGTAGCTTTGGAACTGGATGTTTGCTGCACAGCCCAGCTGAGCGTTGGTGACAGTTTTCAAACTTGCATCCTGAAACATGACACAAGAGAGAGAATAGCACCATGCTGAAGCCCAGAGATACCGAAATGTCTTTCCATCCCTCTCTGTAGCAGGGAATCGACATGCGCCTGAAGCCCCGCGCCAGCACGGAGCTCCCAAAGATCAGGACCCCCCACCGCGCTGCAACGGGAGTGCAGGAGAGGAATGTCTGTGCCAGGGGAAGCTGCTGCACCCGGGACAGCTGGGAAAGATCTGGTGTATCTGCTCTGCCCGCTCCGTTCCCAAACAGCCCCCACCCCTGGGTTTGCTGCCGGTGGGAGACACGCACCCCCAGAAGAGCAGGGGGATGCCAGGCCAATCTGTGCTGTTTATTCCAAGCCCAGATTTGTGATAGGAAGAGCAGAGCTTAGCGAATCCCTGCGAAAAGCCGCTGTGCCTGGACTGACGGATGCATTTCACGTGTCTGTCCCGGGCTGGCAAAGCGAGGGGCAGGGCGTGTTATTTGGGCGATGTAAGAGCATGGTTCATGAGCTGGGTGAGGGACTGGGTGCCCCCAGCACCCTGAGTAATCCTTCCTGGGAGGAAGAGGAGCGTGAGGTAGGGCTGCCCCTCACCAGTTTGTCCAGGCTTGTAGACATCCTTGTCTGTCTGCACCAAGGTCCCCAGCTCCAGGACTTTCACCAGTACTTTCTTCTGCTCAGAGACCTACAGGGAACCTCCCTGGATGGAGACGTGAAGATGTGCAACCTCGCAGATCACTGCAGAAGGGGTAGAAACGTTCCCCTGGGAAACAGCAGAAATGCAAAGCGTTTATGTTGGATGCCAGTGAGACATCATACCCGTCCCCCATTGTCACCACCCCGTTGCTCCATGAAGGCACCAGGGAACTGGTGTGCATGGGAAGATGACGCAGATACAGCCCACAAGGTCTCTGTACATGCCCCATGTCCCTCCACTCTTCACCTCACTCATTGCCTATCCAGGATGGACCCCATGTCCCCTCCCAGTGCCCCCAGCCCGGCTCTGGCAGTGGGTAGGGGATGGATACCCCTTCCCGAGGTTCTCAGCCCTGCCAAGGGGCCGTGACTCACGCTGGAGAAGCAGGGCCGGTTCACCCTGCTCCTCCAGGGTGACGCTGGGGACGCCGCGGCTGCTCGCGGGGTGGAGGGTCACCCGCAGGGGCTCGTCCAGGTCCATGAGGTGGACGCGCACTTTGCCCACGTATGGGTAGTAGAGCACGGAGGGGAAGAGCACCATGTAGTGCCCGGGGAGGGGACACCTCGGTAGTGCAGGAGAGCTGGGACGCCCCCACCAAGTCCCAGTGCTCCCCTCCACTCCAGACTCTCAAGGCGGAGGGCACTTGGGTTTTTTCCAGCCCTGGATGCTCTCTGCAGGGCTATGCCACCCTGCCTTCCCCACATCTACCCAGGGAGGCTGCACAGACCAGAGCAGAGCCCCCTTTGCCTGAACACCTTGGGAAAGAGCCGAGGGGTCGATCTGCGGAGGGAGGAAAGGCTCTGCTCACCCACTGGCTTGTGCGTGAAGTTGCACCTACACCAGAGCAGCCCAGAGACACCAACCCCAGGTGCAAAGACCTCTCTAGGGACAACCACCACCCCGAGCATTTCCACCGTGACCAGCGACCACAGTCACGGTGAGGATTGTCACGCTACTGAGACCAACCACCATCCCACCAGGCACGGACAAGCAGACACAGAGAGCGCTTACGGCTTTGCAGATGCTCCGGCTGCGAGGTATAGGATGCAAAGCAGCAGGCAGGGCAGGGCAGGGCGGCTGCAGACCCCATGCTTGGAGGAGCAGTGGAAGCAAGGTGGTCCCAGAGCCCCCCTGCTGAGTCTTCTTCCTCTCCTCAATCTCTCACCTCCCCGCTGGCAGCAAGCAAAAACCAGCAAGGTCTCTGGCTGGGACCTGGCCATCCAGCTAGGACAATGTTTAACCACCAGACCCAAACTTTGCTGGGTTCAAGGCTCGGGGCAGCCAAACCATACCCATGGTGGTGGCACCGCCGAGCCAGCTCAGAGCTGACTAAACCGCACGTGGGAAGCCCTGGCAGGAAGGAAGGGAATAAAGGGGCTTTCTGGGAAATGAGGTCCTTCACGTGCACGCTGCCTTTGACCATCTCTGCTTGACAGTTCCTGATACGGTGAGTTGTTACTCATGGGAAGCCTCTTTTCTGTTGCTAATATTTTTGCCTAGAGATACCTGTCTGTGTCGACGATTGCCATGGTTTTGCAGAATTTCCTCCATAATGAGCCATCGGCTCCCGAGAGCGTGAACAATGCCAAACCAGAGCACCGTGCCCTTGCTTGGCCATGGTTTGCACATCTTATTTGAAGACGGGAGGTGAAGCCTGCCCACCCTGCTCCCAGCACTGGGGACAGCCAGGCACTGCTTTTCTCCCTGCCTGGGGTGGCTGGGACAGGAGCTGCTCAGCTGGGAAGGAGCCAGCAGATGCCCAAAGCCCTGCCTGGCTGCAGGGGACAGGCCAGGGGAGATGGTAGCTGGTGGATGGGTCTGATTGTGCCATGGTCCGCAGGCCATAGGGAGGTCCCTCCTGCTCCAGGTGGACATAATCCAGGAACCTCTGCCCTCTTTGGGCTTTAATGGATGCTCTTCCTGTGCATTTACTGCTTGTCCCTAAGGCAGGGAGAGGTCTACCGTTAGGACAGACCTCGTCCACCCCAGTGTAACTCTCACCCTGCCACATGCTCTTCACACCATCCAGCTGCACCCCATGGAGAAGCTGTGGTGTCCGTAGGGATGCTCCGCGTGGAGGGATGCAGGCACCCCGCATGGCCGTAAGGAGACGTATCCCCCTCCCCACACTCCCCTCAGCACCCGAGGCGCAGGCAGGACACCGTGCACACACACCACCAGGTATGGGCAGTTTAATCTTGCACCCTTGTCTCATAGTTCAGCATGAAGGATGCTCTTCCCACGTGGCAATATCCCCTGGACCTTCTGCCCCCCCCCGCAAGCCACACGCTGCGCTCTGGACCCCTCCCCAGAGCCGGCAGCATCTGAACAGCGTTGCCAGCTCGCAGGAGCCTCCGGAAGAGGCAACCCGGCAAGCCCACGGGCGAACCCCCACTGCAAGTTGCACCATCAGGGGTGGAAGATGGTGCAGTGAACCCCCAGCCCTGCCCATCTCTCCCCTCCACCCCGTGGGGCAGGCAGGACCCATCCAGGCAGACGGGGCTTGTTACCCGGGGCCAGACACAGCGCCAGGTTTGGGGGAGACAGGCAATGCCCTGGGGAGGGGATGCACAGTCATAGCAAGGGGTTTCTGGGGACACCTTGCACTGCTTTTGGGGTGCTGCCTGGTCCCCGTCCTTTACTGCTCTGCTTCCCCTTGCAGCAGGGCACCGTCCTGCTCTCGCAGGCTGCCGGGGCGGTGGCAGGTCTGGTGGTCACATCCGCAGGGGACAAGGGGACAGCATGGCCCAGCCTCTGCCTGTGCCACCTCCCTTACGTCCCCAAGGGGCTCCGTCCCTCTGTCTAATTGCTGGTCCCGGTTGTGTCCTCCTCGCATGGCGGGCTGCCCGTCCCCCCCCCGGCACCACGTGGGAGCGGAGGCTGCTCAGCGCGCTGGTCCCCACAGTGATTTGCGGCCATCTCGGCGAGGGCATCAGCCATGGCCTGGCGGACAGTCTCTGTCAGTTTGGGGACATCCTTCGCACTCAGACCCTGGGTTTCGACCTTGGGGAGGATTCGGATGGTGCACGTCCCTGGCGAGAGAAGGGGAAGGCCGGGGATGCTGTTAGATGAACCCACCAGGAACCAGGTCTTCCCACCAGCAGCTGCCTCCCCACGCCTCAACGTCCCGCAAAGAGACGCCAAGCCCCACGTGCCTCATCCCCACCGCCAGCCCTGCCTTCCAGCAGCGGGGCTCCTTGTCCGTCACTTACCAGAGGTGAATTTCTTATCCTTGGAGCTGAAGAAGTCCCAGTACGGGGAGATCACGATGGGGAAAATGGGAACCTGTAGGAGATGGAGGGTCAGGGGTGTCCTCCATACAGACCCCCTCCCCAGGTGGGACTCCAGCTCCTGCCGTGCCCCAGGCTTCAGCAGGTCCCCATCCCCTCCCTAGGTCCTGCACAGCAGGGTGCCTGTCCCTGGGGACTGCAGACCCCAAAAAACCCTAATATCCCCCATCCCGCTGTCCCGGGGTGCACGACCACCTCGCTCCATCAAGGGCAAGTGGAGGGGGAGGATGGCCCTACCTGAGCCTGCACGGCCAAGTGGAAAGCCCCGCGCTTGAAGGGCAGCATGGGTTTGTCCTGGTTCCTGGTGCCTTCCGGGAAAATCAGCACTCGGAGCTGCTCGGGACAGGGAGAGACATGAGCATGGACACCCTGGGACCTGCGATGTCAGTCCTCCCCGCGCCCGCCGTGCCCCACCAGTGTTTGCTCCCCAATTCCCTCCCTGCTGCCAGCCCCCCTCACATTTTCACGCCGCATGGTCCTGGCCGTCTGGGAGATGACATCGATTGCATCTTCTCTTCTGTGGCGGTCGATGAAGATGATGCCACTGAGCCAGCAGGCCCACCCCACCGTGCCCATGTACATGAGCTCCTTCTTGGCGATGGGCACACAGCGGTCAGGAATGACCTCCACCATGCCTGGAGGATGGATGGGAGAGGAAAGGATCCGTCCCTGCTCAATGGCACCCAGAACCAACCAGTCCTGTGGCTGTGGTGACCTGGCAACATCTTCCATTGTCCCAACCCTCTCTCTGCAGCACACCCATAGCCCTGAGCTCCTGTCCCACCAGCTCTTCTGGCCTATGCCTACCACACTGCCCTGTAAAAATCCGGGTTCTGGCCTTGCTGGGACCCCCCAGGGTGAGCCTGGTCCACCCCCGCAGCACCCCAAAGGCTGCCCATGCAGTGATGAGCCCCCCCTCTCCCTTGCACATACCCATGAGGTCAAGAGAAGCTTGGTGGTTGCAAACTATCACATAGGGCTCCTTGATGTTCAGATGCTCAGAGCCCCAAACCTGCATCTTGATGCCGTAGAAGCGTTTGAGGGGCAGGATCGCAGCACGCAGGAGCCTAGGGCAGAAGAACACGCGGGGAGCAGATCAACACAGAGCAGGGCTGCTTGATTTTTTCCAGCCTTTCACAATCACTCAGGGAGTAAGATGCAAGATGGGCCAGGCTAGATCTGGTCTACGTGAGGAAATAGTGTGTCCCGGGGTGGATCTGTGTTCAGTCTCAGTGATGCTTTGCTTTTCTAAGCACATTTGTAGCCGGCATAGCTCAGAGCTAACCTTGTAACCATCCCCAAGGTGAGACCAGCTGCTGTCTCAGTAGCAGAGAGTCTGTATTGGAGCTGCTGCTGAAGAAGAGCAGCCAGCACAAGCTGGTGGGAGGAAAAAAAAAACCAACAGCCTTTTTTATGTCCAGGGACGATGGGAAAGCAAGAAGAGAAGGGATGGGATGTCTGCCTGCAGCCGAGGTGCGAATCATCACATCCCAGTGAGGACAACTGCCTCGGGCCAGCTGAGCCTCACCCCGGGGGTCCCCCACGTGCAGAGCTGGATCGGTGCGCGGGCTGGACACCCAGACACCAGGCTCGCAGCCTGCACTGCAGCTACCTGAAGCCGGAGGAGCTGGATCGCAGCCGAGAGGTGCTGAGCTGTAGATGGATGAGCACTGAAGACGGACATGCAGAACAGTTTTGAGACAGACAGGTCTACAGGGACATGGCTGTCTCCAGGGACTGTCCCTGCAGAGCAGCCAAAGGTGCTGCAGGCACCAAGCTTTGTGCTGCAGGTGGAGGGGGAAGAGAGCAGGGAAGGGAAAACCAACTCAGCTTCATTTGTTAGAGGGAATCACAAAGAATAGCTTCACTGGACCTGCAGCGTCACGAGAAGATGGAGGTTTCATCTGTGCAGATGGAAGGGGAACAAGGAAGAGTGGTGTCACCATGCAGGGAGGGTGGGAGAGGAAGGGTAACATCAGGATGGCAGTGCTGATGAAAGGTGACGCTCAGTATGAGAATAACGAGAGGAATGGAGGGAGGATGGAGCAACAGGGATTGCAGCACCCGCAGTGGAGATAAAAAGCTGGTACACTTTCGGTGTTGAAATGGGGCACTCTCCAACCCATAGCATGAAGAGCACCCAAGCCAGGGTCCACGCATCTGGCAGCGAGTGGTCCCAGGGAGCCCACAGGGGACAGGGCTGTCAGGAAGAGCTCAGCATCAGGTAGGGATGAGAAGTCTGGGAGGAGAGAGTAGAGGCAAGCACAGAGCGGGAAGAAGCCATGATGCTTAGAGGGTCCGTTGTATCAGAAGACCACCCATCCCTTGAGAGACGCAGACTCAGAGATCCCTGTGTCTGCAGAGACACAAAACACTTGTGGCAATGCCCCAAAGCCAGGACTAATGACAGGAACATGCTCCAAGCCGGAGGCTTTGGGATTTGGAGGCTGAGGAGGAGACGGAGCTGGGCGTGCTGCTTCAGCGGAGGATGGCTGCGGGGTGTGACAAGATAAGGCAACATGAGTCACCGCTGCATCACGCCGGGTATTTCCACTAAGCCGGAAGCGTTTGCGCCAGGGCTCGGAGCACCTCCAGATGTGTGCGTGCGTGCACAGCATTTCTGCACAGAAAGGACGAGGGAGAGAGGCTACACAATGAACTAATAACATCAAACCTCTGACCACTCTCCTGCCGAGGGCCCAAAATCCATCAGCACAAATACGTGGTGGCTCAAGCTCAGCAAATACCACAAGCTCAGGCATTTTTCACTCTGACATAATTATATCCCTTCTGGTATGCTATCATGCCCGGGAATCCAGTAACAAGATTGCAACACCCTTGAAAGCAACCAGACCTTCCTCTCGTGTTGCACAGCGATGTTATCTCGGCTGCCACCACCCTTGAGCACAGCTGACGGCCCCAGCACATGACTCGCCGGGACACGACTGCGCCATGCCCAACAGCCGATGGCACCGAGACGTCCCAAAACCCCTTTGCCAAAGCGCGGTCCCCGGGGCTCCCGCTGAGCAAGACCTGGCTGCACTTCCAGGAAGACAGCAATGGGTGTGCATTTGCATCCCACTAATGATTGTACCTCCACCCTTGGCCAAAACCCCCCCTATCACCCACCCAACTGATGACCCCAACATTGCGATGGCCAAGAATGATCCCTTTCACACTACTTCATCCTCCAGGGACCACTAGTCCCGACCCAGCTGGCCACCTCTAACGTGGCGTAACCCTCCCTGGCCATGGCCAGCACCTCTTCACCACACCACAAGATGCAGATGCACCCTTCGTTGCCACATGGACATGACCGCAGCCTTCGCTGTGGCCCCAGGGCTCAACCACTGGCCATAACATGACTGTGGGTATGCCCAGAGCAGGAGAGAGCGTGTGTCCACAAGACTACATGACTCCTCCATCCCAGCCAAGCCCCAGCCATCCCCACATCAGAAGCACATCCCCAGGCCATACTCACTTCATGTTCTCCACGGAGCGCCCCCGAAGAGCCGCGAAGGGGGACAGGAGGGTGGCCATGGCCACGATCCAGCAGTTGAAGAAGGCCACCTTGCAGAAGTAGTGGAAGGTGGCATTGTACCGGTAAAGCAGCAGGGCTGCCAAGGGGAGGAGGAGCAGCAGCCCGTGGAGCAGGACCACCTCCATCACGCTGCCCCAGCGGGAGGACGCTGGGGAGCTCAGCCCGCGTCCCCGGGAGCAGGGGATACCGAGGGACGTGGCGGGTGGATCAGGTGTATCAGCAGAGCAGTACGTGGGCGTTTGGGGCTGGTCCAGGGGAAGGTGCTGTGTGTATCTCATCCTGTACAGAGGCTTGAGGATGGACTGGCTCAGATGGGAGGCAGGCTACCCACCAAGGGCGGAGAGCAGTGGTGAGTCAACACCGGGGACTCTGGGTCACCCAAGGTGTCGCTGCTGATAAGAGCCCTCCTGGGCTGTTAAAAGCCACCGCAGTGCCTCCAACTTGATGCGATCAGATCTGTTGCCCACAAAAGCATCCATGCTCTGGGCACCTCTCCTGGCCACAAGGACCCCAACCCTGGGAAAGGGGGATCTCAGCTGGTAGGGACAGCAGGAGCTGGTTCTGGTCCATGCCCATCACCCCGGCAAGGCTTGTCGCAGATCCCTGTTGGCATCGTGGCTAATCCCCAAACCTCACCCTGCAGAGTATCAGATTATTCGAAAATATCTCCCTGCTGCTCCCTGCCTGGGTCTGCAGCAGGCGGGTGGTACCAGTGCTCCCCATCTCTCTGCTCCCCCCCAAATTTGGGCTGCGGGAGCCCCTCTGCCCTTCCTCTCCCAAGGCCCAGCATCTGTCACCAAGGTCCAAGCAATGCCACAGGGGTCTGTGCCCTGCCACCCCCCTGCTCCCACCCTGGGCTGAAGGAGATGCCAGCCCTCGCCCCAGTTGGCAGCCAGGGGCTGCATTGCGTTAGGTGTTTACATAGGTGCAATTAGCATGCAGAGGGCTGTAATTAGCCTCTACTCCCGCTCTGTTGTTTCCGCAGGATCCAGGCCAGCCCTGGGTTGCCCTGTGGAAACTCTGGTCTTGCTTTTAAAGATAACTCTGACCTGGTCTTAACCACCAGCAGCATCTCCCCAACCCACTGTTCCACATCCCAAGTCCGGCCAGGGACATCCGCACGCTGCTGCCCAGACCCATCGGTTCATCTCTGACCCTTGAGGCAGGAGCCCTCGAGCAGAGAGCTCAGCTCGTGCCTTCCCATAATAACCCCGCCAGGGTTCTGGGGCAAACGCTCCCATGATATGGGACTGGGGAGAGGCATCGCATCAGCTGGGTCAAACCCAGCAGCGCTGCCCCTCAGCTGACACAGCCCACCTTCAGCAAAACCACTCTGCATCTCCCTGCTCCCTTCCCCTCCACGCCCACGGCTGCTCTTTCCACCCACACCTTCTCCCTGTCCCCGGGGATGTGGGTGCAAGCAGGTGCCTTTGGGCTCCCGGCTGTGCGCTGGTCTCCACGCTGCCGGCTGAAGGGTGCCCCAGTTCAACCAGTGTGACCCAGAGAGAGCCCCAAGGGTTGCTTCCACCATGGGTGTTGCAATCCCCATTGCTTCATCCTCTCATTCCTCTCATTATTCTCATATTCACACTAAGATTGGGCCATATCTTGAGCCCACCCTTCCTGTCCACCCCATCCCCAGGTGACTCCCGTCCTCCTTCCCTTTCTGTCTACATGGATATGGAAACCTTTGTGCACCAGCCTGGTTTCCCGTCAAACTCAGCTCAGTTTTTGGGTGGTCTCCTTCACTTCTGCTCTTGCTGCTCTGCCCGGCCAGTCTCGCAGCCTCTCGGGGTGCTCCCAGCTGGAGATGTGCCTTCACGCTGCAACCCAACGTGGCTCTTTTGCTCCCCATTGAGGAGCTTCTTCTCCAGCTTCAGCAGGAGCCAGGCTGAGCTTTGCTGCAGGGGAAGATCTGCCTGTGCCAGAGCACAGCTCAGTCATGGGCTCAGGGAGGACGAGCCCACCTTTCCATAGGGACACCAGAGGACAGTCAGGGCAGTCCCTCTTCCTGATGGGTGCAGAAGGAAGGGATTTAAGGTGCAACTGCCTGGGCACCATCTTTCTGCATGCTCTGAGCTCCAGATGACCACCAGCCCTGAAGTCTCCAGCTAGGAGCTCTGCTTTTAAGGCAAAGCCTCCTGATAACTGGCCCGTAACCCCACTGGGGTGAGAGCAGGGCTGTCATCCCCAAGTGGGGCTGGGGAGGTAGCAGAGGCAGGGGACAGCTTCTAACACCCAAAATGCATCTGCCCCTTTTTTCCTGGTGAGCAGAGGGGACAATGAGTCCGAGGGAATCCATGCTCACCCATGCTGCATCCCCTTCACCAGGGCTGCTGCCCTGACCGCATCCCCACCAGGAACGAGCTGCAGGCCAGGTCCAGCTCCCCCCATGCTGGGCTCAGCCAGGAGCATCCCACTCCCTATATTGCCCCAGCACCCCCTCAGGCACCGATACACCCCCCCACCGGCTGCAAGAGGTTCACCCCCTCCCCAGCTTGGAGGGAGCCCTGCACTCAGGCACGAAGCCAGCAGTCTGGGTAATTACAGATGCTTAATTAGTGACAGCAGAGCGCTTTCTTAACAAAGCAAATTAATTACAGGCAATGTGCTGCATTGAGATCTGAAAGGACTAATGAAGACCAGGACCACCTGGGCTGGCATCACCCCCCACCCCCCCCCACCCACAGGGACACAGCACAGCTCGTTCCGCAGAGTCCTCATGGCTTGGCAGAGACACGTTGTCCAGCTGGGATTGGGATGTCACCACTAACCTACTGGGGACAAGCCCTCTGCAGAGCATGGAGACAAAGCCTGTCCCTGTTTGGGGTCATGCTGTCATCTGGGTTTGATGACAGGCTTCACGACACCCCCTGCCTTGGGGTGGCTCGCGGGGAGGAAGCCAACGTGCCCAGCAAAATGCATTTTTGCATTGGCTTCCTCCCCATGAGCCACCCTGACACTATGGGTGTCATGGAGCACCCATGCTCAGCACCTGCAGGATCTTCCGGGGTCGAGGGTTGGGACGTGCAGGAGGAATCGTCTTGGGAAGCATGGAGCTCACAGCCTCCCCTCCATCATGTCGTAGTATTCTGCGGAGAGAAAAGGGGACCTGGCGGATGTGCAAGGGCCACCCCCAGGATCCAACGGATGGAGGGAACAGGGAGGGCTCAGCCTTTGACCGGGGGCTGCCCGGCTGATGCATGCTTAAGGGCAAGATGTCCCTCGTTGAGGGGCACGGGGAGAATGTGTCCTTACCTGATGCTGGTGGGACGTTGGCTCCCACGGTCCCTGTGGCGCTGGGGGGTGGAGGGGGGGGCACCGCACTGCTGGGAAGGAGCAAGGACAGCAGTAAGTGCTGGCCTAGTGTTGCCCCTTGTGTCCCAGCCCCTTGTGTCCCAGAAGTCCTGTTACACCAGGGGCCGCAGGGACACGCAGGCAGCCCCGTGCCGGGTGGCACAAAGCAGCACCCTCGTTACTCACATCTCCCCATCCTCGGCTAATGAGTCTGTGCTCAGGTACCGCATGGCCGCCAGCCCCTCATCCCGTGCTGGGACCGGCCACGCCAGGATAGGAGCAGGACTGGGGTAGGGGATGTAGTGATGGTGGAAAACCACAGCCTCCTCTTCCTCTCCCGTCTGCAAAGGCACCGCCATCGCCTGCAGAGAGGAACAAAAGGCAGGGCTCTGCCGGGCCCCTTTCGTCAGCCATCTCCCTGGGACACTGCTCCCCAAAGCACCAGCGAGAGAGTTCCCACGGAGCTGCCCCTGGCTGTGATGCCGCCGGCACGGCATGGCACGGCATGGCTCTCCCAGGCTCCGGCTGGGTGGGCTCGATCCCACACAAAGCCCCGCGGTCAGCCAGCGTGGGAACCCGGCTGCTGGGGACACGGGGAGGTGGCAGCCCCAGAGATGGGACCTCAAAATGCTGCTGGGAAGAGCCCGTTTGATCCGTCCGCTGAGATGTGACAGGCAGGGTCCAGTCTTGGCCAGCGTGGTGAACTGGTGGGCACTGGGCGGGCAGCACGGGAGGGTGCGTGCCTAGAGATGCCAGCTGGCAGCGAGCAAGGCAGCTGCCCGCAGCCCAGCTCTCGCCCCCGCCGAGAAAGCAGCATTTGTTTCCCCCCACAGAGATTAAATGTTTAATATGATTTTGGTTCGAGATGGACTTTTAAATGAAAGCCCTTGCAGAGCCATCCTGCCTAATGAATAGTGCTCAGCCTCGCTGCTTGGCTGCCGCAGCCCAGTGCTGCAGCACACAGGGAGGGTCCTGGCTCTTCCCAGCTGGGCTAAATCGCTTCTGAGCAGTCTGGATGTGATCTGTGCTGGCACAGCTGGGGGTCAAACAAGCACAAAGAGCCCCAAAACCCCAAGGGGCTGCAGAGCCTCGACTGAGACGGGCTGAGACCACCCAGCTTCTGCGGCTGGAGGGGTCTCATGCTGTGCTGGAGTGGGACTCGGGCATCCCGCTCTCCTCAGCAGCTCTGGAAAGGTCCCTTTGCCCACCTCTTAGGTCCTCTTTGGTCCTATGGTCCCTTTGCCCATCCAGCACCCCTGGCCCTTACCTGGGCAGCAGCTGGGGACGGCCCGAACCCGAAGGACGTCAGTGCCGACACAGCCAGGCTGTTCATCACCACCTGGTGCATTTGGGAGTTCTGAATCATCATCAACTCAATTAAATCTGCCGGACAGTAAGGGGCTCTGCGTCAGAGAGAGATCAGAGCAAGGGCACGAGAAACACGGCCATGGGATGAGCACCTGCGATGGGGCGGCACCGAGCCTTGTCCCTGTGCCCAAGCAGCGGGAGCTAAGCCAAACTCCCCCCACCCCAATTTGCAAGGTCCATGTGGCACTTAAAAATTATTTTGCTTGGATAAAGCTTTAAAATAGCCATATTTCAGCCTTTTCTTATTTGCAAATGTGATTAAACATCTGGTCTGGCTTGCTGAGGGCTGCTCACAAAAGGTGATTAGTGGTGCTGGAGGCATCAGACTTTCCGCCCATTCGGAGGAGAATTGCTCTGGTCCTGGCAGCGCTCAGCGGCTTGGCAAGCCTCTGCCTTGGCACCCGACAGCAGAGCCGGTGTCCTGGGGGTGGCACCGCACGGGGAGCACGCCAGGGTCAGCTCCACTTTGCACCACGTCACGCACGGGGGAGCTCAGAAAACCCCCACGGAGGCAGGAGCTGGGGCCGGACCATGGGGGTTGATCCCATCTCCATTCCCAGGAGTGAGCATCTACGGAGCTGGGTCCAGGAGAGGAGCGGGCTGGGGATGCTCTGGGGAGCCCTGCCTGGCTCTGCACGAGGAGCTGGGACTCGGAGCGGCCGTGCATGTACTGGTTAGCGTCCCAGTCCCCTTGGCTGGATGCCCAAGCCACGGTGCGGCTGCCGAGGGCAATCCGGCTGCAGGGGAAGTGCAGCATATGGCTCTGCATCCCCATTAAAACATCCCCATTTGCCGCAGGCGTGAAGTTCCCCTGCAGAATGCCTGTTAACCTGCCGGAGGGGCTGCCTCCAAGATCCCGCTGGCTTTGTGCGTGAGACCTGTGAACCCCCCTTAGTCACAGCCATGGGTGAAAAGGGCTTTGGGCATACCCGTGTCCCACATACCAGATCCCAAAATGCTTTCACAGCTGCAGGGACGGGCTCCCAGGGCACCCATGAGGCAGCCGACCCTCCAGCGAGGAGCATTACAGCACAACCCGGGAGGTGGCCGGGGCCGGAGCCACGAGGAGGGAGCGGGCCAGCAGCCAGGCATTGAACCGGGAGGAGAAAGCACGCGAAGGGCTGGTGACTCTTAATGGATCCCACCCGTCCCACTGGAAAAGCAGCCAACCCCCACTGCAGGGCTGCGAGGGGCCAGGCTGGGGTCTCCGTTTTCTTCCCACACCAATTTTGAGCGTGCCCTGTCCTCCGTGTATTTTTAATGGCAGCTCAACCTTCCCCCCCTCTCCCCGCAAGGCTGCACAGCTTCACCCACGGTACGTCCTGGGGGCCACAAACACCCCCCACCCCAACTGTGTGCTCCCCCAGCCCAGACCGCTGAGTCCTGGGTTGCACGAGGTTGGGTGAAGCCCCTATAGACAACTGGTCTTTGCTCCTGCCTGCTGCATCCCCCCGGCTCTGGGGCTGGCACGTGGCTCCCTCCAGTCCCACCTAACATGGCCAAGGAGCCCATATCACACTGGCTTTCCCCGATGATGCTTTCTACACCCACATGAAATGGGGTTTTGGAGAACAAAGAGAGGTGGATTTCAAAAAACAGCCCAAAACCATTCCCTGGGAGCATCCTGGTGTGGCCAAAACCGGCACAGACTTCAAGGTTGGTTAAACCACCAAAAATTGCATCTCATGGGGCAAAGCAGCCATCAAAGCATGGTGTGGTCAGCCCTGTGAGGCTGCGGAGGGGGGATGCAGCCCCCCTGCCTGTCCCTCATACTGAAAAGGCTGGAAAAAAAAGAAGAGGATGAAGTTAAGCTGGTTTTAACGCTGACCTCCACAATGTCTACCGTCACGCACCTCCCCGGATGTGCGGGGGTCCGGCGGCGGGGGCCAGGGCAGCCACGGTCCTGGGGAGGTGCTGAAGGATCATCACCGGCTGCTGGGGCACCGGCATGGCCCCACCAGATCTCCCACGTCGGAGCTGAAAGGCAGGAGGGGAAGGAAAACCTCAGGGATCTCCTACTCTTGCTTTAATTTAATGCCCTGTTGGTGTGGCAGCCGGGGAGGAGAGGGGAAAGGAGCTGGTGGCAGGGAGGAGAGCACCGCTGGCCCCAGGGGGAGCAGGGGTGAGAGCCTCAGAGGAAGGGGTGGCTTCCACTGACCCCTCTCTATTCAGGGGTGCAGCCCTGCAAGCCTGGATGAACGCATGCCTGCCAAGTCCCAACCCCTGGGGACATGTCCCCATGCAGAAGTCACCTTCCCCGGGGCCCCGGGGTCTGCGGGGAGCAGGGAGACATCTTGCAAAGAGCAGCTTTGTTGCCCCAGACCCCAGTGCCCACCCGAAACCCCGACCCCATCCCCTCTCTCCTCCCACCCCATCCCATTTGCCCCACCCTACCCTCACGAGCCTTGATTATCCCATAAATCCAGAGACAGAGCTGCTCTCCAGGGCTTACCCTGTGTGGGATGACATATGTCCCTGCTGGGGAGTCCCCCCAGACCCCATGGGGGTCCCCTGCTGCTCCCACCTCCATGGCTCGGGCAGGCACGCAGGCGATGGGGCGAGCAGAGCTGCTGCAGGCAGCAGGGCTCGTTGCTATAGCTGCTGGAGCTAAACAAACCCTCCCCGGAGGTTTGGCCAGCAGAGGAGCATCCCTGGGCTGGTTTTCCCTCCAGTGTATCCCCAGGATAACCCCCCCACTGCAAAAGGCTGTGGGGCAGGGATGGCTTGTGCCCCCCCGATGGCATTTCTGAGCCCGCAGGACAACTTTCCATTGCAGGGAAGCGAGCTGGGAGCAAGGGGCTGCAGGTTTTTCCAAGCCCTGCTACTGGTCCCAGTGGCAGGGGAGTCCTGGTCCCAGTGCTGGGGCTGCTCAGTCCCACTGGCATCTCACAGCTTGTAGCTTTGGGAGCTTTCCTAAAATCCCAGGTCCCAGCACCTTGTGGTCTCCACAGGTCCCATGCATCGCACATCCAGTGGGAGACGGGTTTGCTCCTGCCCTGTGACTCGTGCTCTCGGTGCCTCTGTTTCCCAGTCTCAGGGCTGCATTTCTGAGCTGGGAGATATTTGGGGATACTGAGCCCAAACACGGCCACCCCAGGGCAGAGCAAAAGTCACTCAGCCAGGGGATAAGAAGGAAAACCTGCGATGACAGGTCCCTGCTACCTTCTCCTGAGTTTTGGCAATCTGGGGCTCTGGAACATCCCAAGCCAGAGGCAATCTCGTCTTTAACAGCCTTTTCTTTCCAGTTTAAGGGCTGTTGCCTTGTGTTGGCTTTGAGTCCACTGCCAGGTCACCTCCCTGGGGTGGAAAGCAGAGAAATGGGAAAACAAGGACGGGGTGGGGGCTGGTGGGATGTGCTTTCCCATCAGAGCAGCTCGCTCCTTGCCATGCACCTCTTTGATTGGGACTTATTGAAAGATCCTTTTGAGCACTGGCAGAAAGCAGCTGGAGGGGCCAGGAGGCAGCTGCGGGGCTGTGCCTGGGGGGGCTCTGGGATGTCGGAGCAAACCTGGCGAGGGGCTTTTGCAGGGAGCACTGGGAGACGGGTCTGGGTGAGAGTCTGGGATAGCTGTGGATGTCAGGCTGGGATCGGATCTACAAGGTTCTGTGGTACCTGCTGTCGGATGGAGGGATCCCTGCCGCTGCACCACAGGTTTGGGGTCTCCACTGGTGGAGGGAGAAGGTCATTCCACCCCATGGGATGTCCCCTTGCAGGTCCTCAGAGACAACATCCCCCCATACACAGCCAAGGCACAATGGCCAGGGATGTCACTCAGCCCTGCCGGTGCCACCTGAGGTCTGGTCCCCAGGGTGCCCATGGCACAGCGCCGGGTCCCCTGGGTCTGGCTCCCAGTGTCATGGACCACTTCCCCAAGGATGCGATGACCCACCACCGCATCCCTCCATAGAAACCCAGGCAAGGCTTAGCATGGGCACAAATCGATTGTACCAGAGCCTGGCTCCAGCCTGCTGCTCTCCCCTACCACGAGTCCCTCCCAGGATGCTCACAGGGGATTTGTGTCCAGCAGCCCAAAACCAGCTCACGTTTTCCATTTACGCCCCCCTGGCCAGAGAGCTCTGCGTGTCCGAGCTCATCCCAGGTAAACACTGCGGCTGGGAAGGGTATGTCTGCACAAAATATTTAAGCCCCAGCAAACCCATTGCAATGAAAAACCACTTTCTCCCTCAAAACAGCCCAACTTCCCGCTGGCCTCAGGTATCTTTCCTCCACCTCCATCAGCTGCATTTCCCCAGACTGCTCTTCTGAGTGATTATTTCCATCAATATTACATCCAAAATCCACCATCCACTGATAGCGCAGATCTGGGAACTTTTCCCAGGAACCCAGCCTGCAGCCAGCCCTGTTCACCAAGCAGAAACAGATCTCTCCAAAAACTCTTATTCTGCCCCAAAATGGCACTGGAGATACCCCCAGATGCCAGGGGAGGAGCGCTCCAAGGCTGGCTGCCTTAGCCTGAAGCCGTTGGCTCTAGTTGGGCTATTTTCTGCTTGATTAGATTTTGCTCTGTGTTCCTAATTTCTCCAAGTCCCCCCCCGGATTATTTCTCTGCCTTTTGTTATAACTCCCAAATTCCCATTATTTGCACATTTAATTACTGTGCTGATTACCCCCTGCTTCTGGCAGAGCCTGGCTTGCTCTGAACAGAGCCTGGGTATCGGTCTCACTGGTGCTAATATTGTTCTCATCTGTAAGAAGGATTCAAGCACAAGGGCGAAGGGCTGAGCAGCGTAAGGAAACCTTCTGCCATGTGGGACAGGGGACCTGCTCTGAACGTCCTCAGCCCCCCCATGGCAGCCTGAGCCCCTTTGGGGGTGTTATTAGCTGCCCTCCAGCACAACCCACAGCCCCGACGCATCTCATGCAGCATTGCAGGACAGGGCACAGGCTGGGCTGGGCTATGGGCAGGGCTGTGCCTTGCCAGTCACCGTGGCGTGTCCCTTCTTAAGTCCTCCAGCACATCTGTCAAGCAGAGAGAAGGTTTGAGCACCAGTGGAAGAGAGGGAGCAGGAGACACGGGCACCATGCACCCACCCATGCACGTCAGCCTGGCTCTCAATCTTCTTTAAATCACAGCGTCATTGAACTAGGGCTGCAGATATCAGAGCGGGGGCGATCCCTGCCCAGGTCCCCTTGGGCGGGAGCAGTCACGGCTGTGTGGGTCAGGAGGATCCACTGCCAGGTGGTGGATGGATGCTGAGTGGCATCATAAGCGCTGGCCAGGAAAGTATGGTCTGGGCACAGGGAAATGCAAGCGTGGAGGCACAAGGGATGGGACAGAGAAAGGCAGCTGCGGCTGTGCTGTCCCCAGGACACTGCCCAGAGACACCCTTCACAGGTAGAAATGACCCCTCGGCTGGAGACACCACCTCTTCTCACCAAGGAGGTGGGGTGAGGACCTCCATCAGCCGACTCACCTACGCTGGGGAGAGGTGACAGCCTAGAACGAGTTTATGCTCCCCATCTTGGCGTGCTTGGTGGTGACACATAAGCCATCCACACGTGCATCATAAAACACCAGGGCTCAGGAGGGATCAGAGGATTATAAAGTGCTGGTGGGGATGGACCCCGCTGTCCCCAGTAAGAACCACCTTGCCAAACCCAACCCCTAGACCGAGATGTATGCCAAGAGACGCCCTGAGGATGCTCAGCAGATAATTTCACTAGCAGCCCTCACTTTGGAAGCTCTTGAGCCCCTCTCTTACTGTAAGTCTGGGATTTCTTGTTCTGGAAACCCTCACCTAAATCTTCACCCTAAATCAAACGCAAGGCCAGGAACTCAGCTCCATCCTCTGGTTAGGCAGAGGGTGGGCTCCACCAGAAGCTTTGCTTCGGGCCACGGTCAGGACCAAGGTAGTGGTCCTGAAACAGAGTCAATCCCCTGGGGACCAGGAGGGACAGGCACCCTCTGCCACCACCTTGGACGTGAACCCAACATCTGCACCACGTAGGCGCGAGCAGACGCCACAGCACAAGCCGGGAGCAGGGGGTGATGCTGCACCAGGATCCAGCCCCTCGGAGGCACGGGATGCTCCCTCTGCACGGGTCCCCGCTTGCAAGGCCAGCGATGAAAGCTTAGCATCAACAAGCTTTGGCAATTTAGCCGAGCAGCAGAGCAGGGGCACCCGGGGCGTGATGGCCGACCGTCAGACCGGGAGCACCGGGATGATGATGCATCAAGCCCAGGTGAGCTGTGCTCTGATACGGCCCGGCAGCAATGACTCACTGCGCTGCCCTCCGATAACTGGGGGAGGGCAGAGAGGTGATGACCCATCCCTTGTGCCATCCCCCTTCACCGGAGACAAATTATAGCCAGAGAGATTCCCAAAATGAGGAAACACAAGCAGGAGGCAGCAACCTTGCCTAAGACTCATGGAAGATGAAGTAAGCATGACTGAGGCAATACATCCCCCCATAATCACTGCTGGCTCCTAAGGGATATAAAAAAACCAGTCCAAAAACCAGTTTGTCATTGCACATGAAGACAAGCCCCGGATATGGAGTGGCAGCTTGGCAGCCACTGTCCCCTGTGCTCTGCATCACGCTGTCACACGCAGCCACTCGGGCACACACCTCTCGGGGATGCTCTGAGGGTCCTGGAGTGTGAGTGGGTGAAAGCACCTCATTTTGAAAGCTAATTACAAAAAAATACCACTTTGCCCTTCCAGGAGGTCTCAAGCTGGTGGTGCTTTGAACCCCATCTTCCCTGAGCCATCATCCAGCCACCGTGGTCTCCTCCTACCCTGAATCGCCCTTCACAGACCATTTCCTTCCACAGAGCCTAAAATTAAGCAAGAGGTTGTTGGCGAGGGCTGGGGACACCCCGCTTCTTTGCTGTAAGGTGGGATGGAGGTAACACAATTAGTAATTTCCAGCCTTTGGTAAACGAGCATTTGCCACTTGCAAAAAGATGACTGCGAGTGACTTCATTTGCTTTGGAAACGGCTGAGTCATTTGTAATTATCGACGTGCACCAGCAGCAATCCCAGCACGGGCGCTGGATTAATGGGAGCGCCCGTGGCTGGAGGGCAGCCTCCGGGGAGCTTCCCGCAGAGCCCCACGGTCACTGTTACCTGCCACCCATGGCCGTGCAAGCCTGTGCCACACCAGAGCCATGTGCCTGAGGCAAATCCTCCCGTCCCGTCCCCTCCAGTCAGCCACCACCGTCCCCATCACTGTCACCATTGCGTGTCCATACACTGGTCCAGGTGGGGAGCCCGGAGGGGGCCGGAGGGTCCCAGGCTGGCCAGGATTTGCAATGCAGTGAGTTTGACCTTGATCATTTTCCACTTGCTGCTGCAAAAGAGAGCAATGGCCCTAACGCCGGCAGGGCTGGGCAGGTCACCATCGAGGTCAAGCCACCATCGTCTGTCCCAGCTCATCCTCAGTGGAGGAAGGGCAGGACCAGCTCGGGAAGATGGAGGTGGTCAGGCATCGCCTGAGGGGTCCCCACTGCTCCCCATCGCACCCCCCCTCACATGGGGTTCTTGCTGGGGAAGGGAAGAGCAACGCGCATCCTCCAGCCGTGCAATGCTTTGCAAACCTCATCTGGCCTTTCCCACTGCGGGGACCAGACCCGGCCACCTCCGAAACTGGGCTGCTCCCCTCCAGCCACCAGCTGGGGACGGGACCCTCCGGTCAATGTGCCACCAGATGGCACCAAATAAACCGGCCTTGCCGGGACACCTTGGGTGGCTCAGGGCCACCACCACCCCCAAACCAGACCACGTCCCCCATCACCCCATTCCTCTGTCCCCACCTCAGCCGGCAGCAGACGGAGCTGCCTGCGCTGCCCGTGGGCACAGGGCTATTTGCATCGGGTATTGTTTTATTTGCTTTTAGCAGCGTCTGATAAGGCACCCTCCCGCTGTGTGTTTATACGCTGTCGGAAAATTAAATTATTAAGATTGGGTGTTTGTATTTTAGTGGAAACTATTAGACAGTAATGAGTCTGGCCGGGCCTCGGCAGCCTTTTGTGTCAACATAACCACAGGCTCAGCCTTTGCTGGTCTGCGCCTCTGAGAGCAGCGTTGGTCGCTCCTAATAATGTCAAACAAGTGCTTTTAAATATTAAGGACCTAGTTCTTTTATTTGCATTTTATTAGGGGTATTTAATTTACACAGCAATTCTTATTGAGGTCTTTGAATGGCAGAGCAACAGCAGCGGTTCATTCATTGGCTTCATAACTCATTATGAGAAGTTATGGAAGGAGCAGCTAATGTGATCTGCTGCCTCATTAAGAAATGGTAATGACGTAGGATTACTAGAATCGGCAACATAAACGGATCACCCTCCTCCCACCCCAGTACAAAGTGCAGTGGAGCCCCCCCCAGCCCTCTACCCTTCAGCAAGGGCCTCTGGGGCCATTTTCAGTCCCTCCTCTCACCATCACCCACACCTGAGTCGTTTCGGTGAGGAGGATTTTGGGTGGTCCAGGGGTGCAAGGCTGGACCTTTAATCCCAAGAGATTATCACGGCCGCCTTCCCTGAGCTCTTGGGTTTCCTCCTCCTTCCTTCACCTCTCCTGCCCTCTCTGCTTTGTCACTAAAAGCATTAAAATGGTGGTTTGGGTCAAAATTCCCCTTGCTAAAGGGGTTGGGGCTTTCATTCATGGAGAATTATAGATATATATTTTTTTTTAGATATATGTAAGGAGAAGATCCCAGGTGAGGGTCTGGGGGTCCGCAGCTGGGCAGCCCCATCCCCGGGCATGGCTGGGAGGAATGCTGCGCTGGGTGTTCTGTGCTCAGGGACGTGTGTGTCCGTCATGGGTTGCTCCTGCTCCAGGGGTCCACCAGCACCCCCTCTGCTCTGCTCTGGGTTGGTACCGAGGTTACAGCACCCGGCGCCCTGGTAGCACCAAACCAACAAAATCACGAGCTCAGCTGAGACCAAAAACCTCGGTTGGGGCAGAGTTAAGGTTATTTTGCAGAGCTGCGTGCTGCCTGCCAGACAGCCAGTGCCCATCCTGGGCCTTTCTGGGCAGAGGGTGTGTTTTGGAAAGGGGGTTGGGGGTGTCCCAGACAGGAGGTGAGCCAGCAGGATGAACGGGGATGGGGATGGGGATGGGGATGGGCAGCGCTGCCTGCTGTGCTGGGGCCGGCAGAGCCTCCTGTGCAGGCAGGGCCTGAAGGAGCATCACTGTCCCCACCCCATGTGCATGCACGTGTCCCGCATGCACACACGTGTCAGGGCATGTGTTTGCACACGTGTGTGCACACAGTCCCATCTCCTTTGAGCTTTCTACCTTCCTCTAGTCCCAGGTCCCGCATGGAGCCGGCTGGGGAGCAGCGTGACCCTTGGCATGCCCCCTGCACCCATCCTGGCCGCACCCCCCCTTCCCACAGCCTTTAGCCAGCAGTTTTCCAGCTCAGCAGCACCCAAGGAGCAGGCGAGAGGGCTCCGTGCCCACCCTGTGCATCCCCCTGGGCCCAGCTGGGGGACCCCAGGTCCCTGACGGGAGCAGGTAAGGGGGTGCTGGGAGCCCGGCGGTGGCCAGGCTGGGCAGTGCCAGGCTGGGGTGTCCCCCCCAAGCTGCTGCTCACATCCAGCCCTCTGCGTGGGGAGGGGGAGCGGAGGGTGGAGCCTGCCATATTACCAGATCCAGGAGCTGTGACATTCAGTCTCGCAGAGAGACAGAGCCCATCGGCACTGGGCAGGGACAGCGAGGCAGCGGGGGACAGCCAGAGCCGGGTGGGCACGGGGACTGTGTCAGGGCCACCCAAGTGGGACTGAGCACCCGCTGCAAGAAAGGGTCCCAGAGGGAGCCAGGAGCAGGACAGAGCTGGGAAGCAGCAGCGAAGCAGGGTTAGGGGAAGGAGGGTGCTGGGTCACCCCTTGGAGCCGGGGTCCTGATGCGGCCCCCCACCCGCAGGGCCCTGCAGAAGGAGCTGGGCTGTCCCCAGCCCCTCAGGGACTGAGCTGGGACACCTGTGGACAGGGCAGCACAGGGTTGGTTCCAGCTATGGGGGGCCCATGGCAGCCCCCCGGCACCTGCATGCTGCTGGTCCTGCTGCTCGCGCTCCCCATGCTTCGGGTAAGTGTCCCCGGGGAGGACGGGACCACGGCGGGGAGAGGGTGGGCGGTAAGCGAGGCGGTCCCCTGCCTGTGACAGCCACTTTGAGGTCCGTCCATCCCTGGGGAGCAGCATGCCTGCAGTCTTAGTCAGGGGTCAGGTCTCCCCCAGCACGTCCCCATCCCTGTCCCCATCCCTGGCGTTGCCCGACCCCGGGGTGATGCCAAGCCGCAGCCCTGCGAGCTGCTGGCACCACGGCACCCACTCAGGTGCTTCCATCGCAGCTTCTGGGGGGGAATTTGTTGACATGCGGCGCAGGGACGGGCAGGAGGGGAGGTGGGTGATACTGGGACCCCCGCTGTGCTCCCCGGGGCTGGGACAGCGCTCAGTGTCCGGCCAGGGCAGCCGGCAAAGCTCCCGCGGGGTTCAGCTCCAGGGGCTGCTCCAGGGCATCGCCAGGGAGGGTGACCCCCCTCTGCCCTGCCTTGGGGACAGCCCCCTCCATCCTCACGTGGGTCCTGGTGGGGGCTTTGCTCACATCGTCCTACGCGCCTCAAAGGNAAAGAAAGAAAGAAAGAAAGAAAGAAAGAAAGAAAGAAAGAAAGAAAGAAAGAAAGAAAGAAAGAAAAAGAAAGAGAGAAAGGAAGGAAGGAAGAAAGAAAAGGAAGAGGAAAAAAGGGGGAAAAAAATGAAGTCAAGAAGAGAGGTAAAGGGGAAAGAGCAGGAAAAGCAAGCAGGGCCAGGGGAGCAGCAGAGGCTTTGCGGGCTTTATAAGGAGAGTGATGCATCAGGCTCCTTCCCAGCTGGGGAAACTGAGGCACGGCAAGGAGTTGCCTGCCCTGAGGCAAGCTCTGAAGGGAGCACTGCACATTACCTGCTCCAATGCTCCAGCAGCCAGGCTGCGTTGCCATAAATAATAAAACCCAGCAGCTTTGCAGCTAAAAGGGGCTGTGGCACCTCTGCCCGGTCCAGGTCCTTCATTACTACGATGAAGTAGTGAGCTTTCTCGGTGCTGTGCCCAGCAGCCATCACCAGAATGCATTTTGCAGACCGGGAATTTCCTTATAAATCTTGTGT
This sequence comes from Pelecanoides urinatrix, assembly GCA_013400755.1. Taxonomy (NCBI): domain Eukaryota; kingdom Metazoa; phylum Chordata; class Aves; order Procellariiformes; family Procellariidae; genus Pelecanoides; species Pelecanoides urinatrix. The sequence continues at coordinate 96,853 of VZTQ01008822.1, read as the reverse complement.
TCAGCAGGAAAAGGAAATGAAATCTCCTGGGAGAGGTGAAGGAACCCCAGAGGAGTGGCTGCATGGTGGCCAGGACAGAGCAGGGAAGGACAGGACTCAGCCAAGTGATGCTTTAACGCCCCGCACTTCCCCCCAGTCCTTGGGTCCACCTGCCCACCCTCATTCCTCTGTTTCTCCAGCTTTTATATCTCTGTCCACACACTTAAAACCATCAGCAACCCAATCCCATGACTTGACCCAGACATGTCCTGTATCTGGATGCTGCAGCCCCCACCGCATCCCCCCATGAACATGGATGCTTGGGAATGGGCATGCAAAATTCATGGCCTGCTTCCAGTTCAGCCTCAATCTCCCGGCTCTCCAGCTGGAAGCCAAGGGGGCAAAGCTGGGAATTCCCGGGCAGCCCTATCCCAGGGTGCTGAGCCACCACATCCCTTGCATTTTTGGGAGCTGCAGGATCGGGATGTACTGCTTGGTGTTTCAGCACTTCTGCTAGCAAACCAAAAAGCTTTAAGTTTTTCAGCGTGCCTGTTTTGCAGCATCTCCCCAAAGAGCTGGGGAACAGGAGAAGGGTGAATTCTGATGGCCGATGCCTCCAATTAAAATACACCAGCCTGAATGTGAGCAAAACCCACGTGAGCAAAACCCAGCCGGTGAGGGAAGGATTAGACATGCCTGAATAGGTGGTTTTTTTAAATCTCTAATTATATGGTTTTCTTGCTCGGGCTTTGAACGTGCTCGCCTCTGCCCCGCTGATGGGGTCGGCCCTTCCATCTTTAAGCTCAGCACCTCTGCATGGCACTTGCGTCTTGGCAGAGCAGTGCCCTTAAGCATCACACGCTTTCGGAGGGAATTAGAAATAATTGCAGTTGTTCTTTATGGTGTTTACAAGGCAAACAGTAGAAAGCTAAGGAAATGTCAGGGTCCAAAAGCACGGTTACGTAGGTAGGGTCTCCTGGGGCTGGTTGCAGCAGAAATAGTGAATATTGGCTGGTACCCTGCCTGCTCAGGTCTTTTAATGCCCAGCATCCTACTGTCTGCCCTCTCCCCCTTCCAAGGTGCGAGCGACACATCCCGACTGCTCCGTCGTCCTCTATTTCCAAGAGCAAGAAGCTGAATGCCTGGAGATTATCAGGAGCGAAAGCCAAACGCCAGCCCTCCCCGGACTGCCCGGGCAGCAAGGTGAGTGTGAGCCACCCGCCGTGCGCAGGGCTGATCCCCCTCGGGAGGAGGGAGAGGATTTGCTAAGGGGGTCTTTGAAGGATGATCCATGGTAGGGGGGTTGCAGAGCACACATGGATGCAGAAAAACAGGTATTTTCAGGAAAACGGAGGGCAGCGCTGAGGCAAAGGCTAAGGAGCATCCCTGGAGAGCCCCGAAAAATGCTGCTGCAGGGAGAGGCGGGGGCTGAGGTTGCAGCCAGGGGGTAGTGGTGGGCTAAGGGATGCAAACAACCGCAGGGGCTGAGTCCCCCAGATTTATGGCACACGGCAACGACGGCGTGGTCCATGCCCCAAGCAGAGCCTCCTGCCCCACTCCCGTCCCCCCTGCACCGATGCCCCGCGGCCAGGCAGGGCTGCGGGCAATGCAGAGCCCTGGCCATCAGCACAAGTGTCACCACTTCATGCTTTCTTGCCTTCCTAATTCATTTAGCTTTAATGCTAAACATGCTTTGAGCAACTTAATTTTTACATATCCGGGAGTTTTAAACCAATTAACTAATTGAAAAAACGGGTTTAAAGTGCTGCTTTTGTACATTTTCTTTAATTGCATTTCAATTTCCATCGAAAAGCAGCTTGGCTCAAATTCTGGGTAAAAATATTCACCTAGTGAATAAGAAATGCGTCATTCAACGGGTTTCATCTAACACAAATGTAAAAATGAAGCAGCTCAATAAATGCATGTTAAGGTGCATATTGCTTAAGTAACTGTGCAGAGATAAAATGCATCATCCAGCTTAGCAGAGAAAAGCCAAGTTGATTTGAAAAGGTCCATTTTGCAGCCCAATCGTGCCAGTCAGGGGGAAGGAATCTCACTGTATGAAAATAACCAAGAAGCATGAATGCATAATTAAAATCAGTATTTAATCCCGGGTTTCCTGCTTGACTGCTGCCTCCGCTGCCCACCTGAACTGAATTTATCCCTTCCTCCTCGCTTGCTTGTGCCAGCATGGGGAGGGTCCTGCGGATAGCGTGGCACAAAGTGATGTTGGGGGGGAAGGCTCAGGTGCCCTGGGCATGGGGGCAATATCACATGAAGAACAGAACAGGCACCTCAGGCTTCAGCGTCCTGCTGGGGAACCCGCTGTGGGGCCCTAAAACTGGTTAGAGATCGTGTTTGCAGTGCTTTCGCTTCGAAGTCTGCTCCGGTGCTCGCAGCATTTACTGCTCTGAAATAGCTGGGAAGAAATAATCTGCTGGTGAGAGTCAACTGATCTCTTTTGGAGGTCTCCAGATATCACTTAGAGCAGCAAGAAATAGGGAGGCAGCCCTGGCAGGTCTGTGTATAATTAACCAGTAGAAATGCTGAGCAGGAACTTCCCATCAAACTGCATTTTTGTGGAAAAAATTCTCTTTTTGGCCACGTCAAGGAAAACATCACGAGGATAATGTTGATCTCAGGGATGTTTCAGCCACTGGGAAAATTGAAATAAAGCAGGTTGCTTTGGGTCAATCCCAAACCAAACACCTCGGGCTGCCGGGCTACACCTGCTGGGAGCCTGGGGACAGGGGACAGTGAGAGGACGTGGTGGCCCCTGTGGACTAACAGCGCGGGGACACGGAAGGCACAGCTCCTGCCTGCGAGGTGGGCAATGAGACACGTTGCCACTTCCTTTGCTCATGTTTTTTTGCCCTGTCCCCCCAGAAGTTGCCTCCATCACCTCTTCTCCATGGGAGAGTTGTTCCAATTTTGCACAGCTCTAAGAAATGTGGGGTTTTTAGGTGCTGCAGCAGCCCAGGAGAGGGAAACAGAGTGGGAAAGGGGACTTAAACCTTTTCTTCCCATCTGAATAGAGGGATGACTTTATTCCCTGGGATTGCACTGCAGAGCTGCAGGAATCCCAGCTCAATCCCTATGTCATGGGCTGCTCCTCTGGCTCCCGGCTGGGTGGTCCCACAGCACTCACCGTGCTGGAAGAGCTTGTCCATACATCAAGAGATGCATTTATACAGCAGGACGGCTCTGCCATACAGACACAGCCAGATATTTTGCTCCAACCCCAAGAAATGAAGCAACTGCTCTCAGCACCAGTTCCAATAGCTGTGCTCAGTTCACCTGTCCTCCAGAGCAAAAATTAAGACGTACCTTGGCGTTGTAATGACAGCCCTGCAAATCCCTCCAAGCCTGGGCAGATACCTACAGACCGCTTTGCTGAAATCAGAGAAAACTAATTAGACTTGTCTGAGTCCACATTCCCTGGCTGGGAATAGATGTGGCTCTAGGTTAATAACGTATATCTACAAGGTTAATAACGTACATGTGCAAGAAGGAGGGCTGTCCTCGAAGTGTGCTGTCTGCGTCTCATCCCAGTGTGCTGCAGCACTAATTCTTCACGGCCCCACATCTGCTCAGCCGTGCTTGTTTCCAAGGAGAGTCATTTAAACACAAACTTAGTGCTAGAGAGAGAAGCAAAATATGTTTAAGCTAATTGCTCTCCAGCAAGTCTTGCGGTGCTTTCTCCTGCCCTCCTCCTTTGGGCTGGAGAGAGGTCCCGAGCTGAGCCACCAAGGCTGTTGGGTGCAGAAATCCAGGATAAACCGGCATTATTTTAGATGCCACCAGAAAGTCCCAACCCTTGTCCCCCGAGGTCTCCCCGCAGGAGCTCTGGGTCTGATGTAGCCCCAGGAAATACCAGGTCCCAAGTCGCCGTGGGGCTAAAACAAGAGCTCAGCGCCAGGGGAGGTTGTTCCCAGAACTGGAGCCAGGATGTTCCTAATTCCTGAGGGGGTACGGCATGGCCCCGTAGATCGGGTGACGGCTGGCCGCTCTCTGCTCTCTCGTTACAGCCGCGCAGCCGTGCCTGCTGCGGGCTGTGCCTGGGGACCGGCGGGCTGTATGTCCCTTCCCGGTGGCACTAACCGTCCCGTCCCTCCCCAGGCTGCCTGACCGAGTGGGATGGAGTGAGCTGCTGGTCAGCCGCGCCCGTCGGCCAGTCCCGAGCGGTCACCTGCCCCGACATCCTCCACGTCTTCAAGAAGTCCAAAGGTGCAGTGCTCTGAATCCAGCCCGGACCGCTCATCCCCTGGGACCGAGGGCTGAGCTGCACCTGCCCCTGCCTGCCTGGGATCCTCGTGCCACCCCAGCCCTCCCCCTCTGGTCCCACAGCTCCTGCCCCCTCCAAAAGCTTGGCATATATTGCAATCCAAGCAGGGGATGAGCAAAAGCGGAGATGCAAGGTGCTGCCACGCCGGGAAAGTCCCCAAACCCTTCCATCACCCAAGCATCCCCTGTGGGTAGAGCACTTGGGGACCTCACCCCCCAACTGGGTGACACCAGGACAGTCCCTTAGCTGCTCGGTGCCCTCCTTTCCCCATCCACACACCAGCATAATGCTCCTGACCTGCTCGGTACCACTCCAAGCCACACAGATTAAAAATGCAGTGTAAGATCATGATTATTTCAAGGCCGGGTGCTCTCCCGGGGCAGGTGCCACTGCCGGGGAAGCCGCTGCCTCCAGTCCATCTTGGAGCAGTGGAGTGTGAAGGAGGGCACCCGACGGGCCCCCGCGGCATCCGAGCGCTTCCTCGGCTGGGCGTAATTGAAAAGGCGACGGAGGGTTGGTAAATGCTTGCTTTAGGGCAGAAACAGCTCAGGAGAAGCTTGATGAAGCCCTCACAGGATGAAAACGCCCCTTTTTAACCTTAATTCCCTCCCACCGTGGGATTCATGCTTGCTTTCACATCCTGCCCTAAGATGCCTTGGCACCTCCAGGCACAGCACCGGAGGGCAGAGACGTGATCTGGATGGGAGGGATGGGGCAGCCAGGCCATTTGGGCACCATCCTGCTGTCACAGCCGGGATGCTGATGCTGGGATTTAGGCTCCATCCCAGAGAGCAAGGTGCCATCCCCAGGCTGGACATTTTGGGGGTGCTGATGCAGAGGCGATGCCCGTGGCTCTCTTGAGGTCCCTTCTTGTCCCTTGCAGCACTGATCCAGAGGAACTGCACCGAGTTGGGATGGAGCTTCCCCAGCCCTCCCTACTACAATGCCTGCGAGCTGGAGGCCATCGGCAGCAATAACGACACCGAGGCCAAGGCAAGTGGGTCCCCTGGGGACCCTCCCTACCATCACCCCACCCCACAGTGACCCATGCCGTTGGGCAAGGAAACATGAAGATGCTCTCAGCGGTAGCTCGTTGGCCTCATCCTTGCTGCTGGGCTGGCTGGAGGGATCTGAGCTTGGCTGGGCACAAGCCCAGCCTGGGCAAGGACTGGGACATCACCCTGCCACCTCCCTGCCCATTGCAGACCAGCACCTCCCAGCCCACACTGCCTCACTCCGCTGGTGTTTTCCCTTCCAGAAAGGCTATTTTGTCACCATGAAGGTGCTTTACACCTGCGGCTACTCCACGTCCCTGGCAGCCCTGTTCTTGGCCATCGGCATCTTCTCCTGCTTCAGGTAGGTCTTGGCGCTGGCTGCTGGGTGGGCTGCAGCTGGAGGAAAGCAGGGTAAATCAGCAGCAGGGGATGGCTGCTCTCAGTCTCTCCCCTCCCAGAGCAGCCAGGCTCCATCCCTGCCAACATGAATAACCAGGGAGGCATAAGAAAAACTGCAGCGTTGTCCTTTCCTGCTGACACACAGACTTTAAACCCTCAGGTTGCCCTTGCAAGCTTTGTTTTTGCAGACCTCGCTGTGCTGCAGAATTATGCTCTCCGGAGGTGGCTGGAGGATGTTCCCCAGCAGACCTTGTGCTGGGGCTGCAGCCTTGAGCACACAACCCTGTCCTTCCTGATTTCAGAGCAGGAAAACCTTCTCCAGGGCTTTGTGCTTGACCACTGTCAACACATGATCCCCTGGGCTGGGGTCCAGCCAGGGAAGTGGCTCTCGAAGGAGAAGCTTCTCTGCCCATCTGCTCTCTCTGCTGCTCCCTGGGCACAGCACATCTCTTCCTCCCGTAGGAAGCTGCATTGCACCAGGAACTCTATCCACATCCACTTCTTCACCTCCTTCATACTGCGCGGGGCCGCTGTGTTCATCAAGGACGCCGTCCTCTTCTCGGACGAGTCCATCAACCACTGCACGATGTCAACGGTAAGGCGCTGAGTCCCAACCGAGCATGGTGCAGGAGAGGGCACCCTGTGCTGACCTGGAGGGGTTTAGGTGGATTTGCAGTGGATTTAGCGCTGCAAAGAGGAGAGAGAGAGAGGCTGTGAACCTGGGGAGGAAAGGCTGGCTTGGGTGGACTTCAGGACGTTCATGACAGCATCTCTGCATGGGCCCTGTCTGCAGAGAAGATGTTCTGCCCTCAAAGCTCTCCCTGGTCTCAGGCAGAGTCTCCCAGCGGGGCTAAAGCTCCGCACGACCCCAGCAGCACCATGTACATGCAAACAGACCTTGCACTGCTGGATGCATAGATTTGGGGTTGTCAATAGAAACAGAAACCCCTGCGTGCAGCCCAGATACAACACTGTGGACACCACAGACACAGGTTTCTAAAGGTCCTACGATAACAACTTGCGGTCATCTGCCCACGTTGCACATGCAGAGCAGAAAATGCTGCAGGTGATGTGCGGGACCGGTGCAGCATCCCTGGGGCTGCACTGGAAGGCCATCACAGGTCTCCTGGAGTGGATGGATGGGGAGGTTGACCATCCCCTGTGCCCCCAGGACAGGGCCTGATGCCAGCCAGCACTCCTGAGCCTTCCCCCTCCTCATCCTCACAGGTGAACTGCAAAGCAGCCATCGCCTTCTTCCAGTACTCGGTCCTGGCCAACTTCTACTGGCTGCTGGTGGAGGGCATGTACCTGCAGACCCTGCTGCTGCTCACCTTCACCTCCGACAAGAGGTACATCTGGTGGTACATCCTCATCGGCTGGGGTGAGTGCGGGGCCCCGTGGCACATCAACCCCTCCAGCAAGGTCCTATTGACACAGGCCAGGGGTAGGCACCACTTTCGGGGATTGCCTGCTCTGAGACCCACCTGGCCAGAGGTCCACAGGCACGATGCTCCCCATGGCTGCTCTCGGCATGTTCCCCCACCCCAGCATCTCTCTGCATGGCCTCGCGCCCAGTGGGGCACCCACCAGCTCCCACCAGCCCCTGGAGCTGGGCGAGCAGCATGGCCTGATCCTTGCCCTCGTGGCATGTGTGCAAGATCTCTCAAAGGGGAAAATGCTTGCTAACGCCAACCAAAGAGCCTGGGCAGCAGCATCTGTTGCTGACCCATTGTGAACGTGGTCTGGATGGGACAGAGACAGGTCCTTCCCTCTTCCCACATCCATCTGGGGCTGGAAACGCCTGTCCTGGGTGCCCAAGCTAGATGTAAGAGCACCCAGGGGGGCAGGAGGGTGGCCAGGAGGGGACACACAGACAGACACATCACCATCAGTGGGCACCATCTCCTTTTAAAACCTGGAGAAGGGGAAAAGGCTGCCACCTTCCTGCCACCTTCAGGGCCCCCAGACCTGACCTAGACACGTGTTTTTGGGGACAAGGGATGGAGGGGAGGTACAGGGGCTCCCCAGAGCCCTGGGGTGACTCCGCATCCCTGCCTGGGTCCTGTCCTTGCAGGTGTCCCCATGTTGACAGTCTGCGTCTGGGTGGTCACCAGGCTGCAGTACGACAACCATGGGTAAGAGCAGCCACCCCTCTTCTTTCTCCAGGCCAGCTCGGCCACGTGTCCCCCATGCAAGTTGTAGGGGATGAACCTCTTGCACGGGAGGCTCAGGAGGGGAGAAGTGGGGCAGCACTTTATTTTAAAGCTGTTTCTGTTTTCTGGTGGGGCCCATGCTACAGCGGGGCCCCGTTGCAAGAGGTGCTGTGCAAATGGGGCAGGGGGCTGGGGCGGGGGGTGGGATGAGACCTGGGCTAAAAGGGTGCAAGTGAGTGGCAGAGCTGTTTCTGCTCTCCCATAGGTGCTGGGATGACTACACCAGTCTCTACTGGTGGGTGATCAAGGCTCCCATCCTCCTGGCCATATTTGTGAGTATGTCCCCTGAGCATCCTGGCCCCAGAGCCAGGGGTCCCATATGGACAGGGGGACCCAACCAGGGGTCTGTGCAGAGCCTGAGACACGGTTTCCTGTGGCAGGTGAACTTCCTCATCTTCCTCAATGTCACCAGGATGTTAGCTCAGAAGATCCGGTCCCCGGACATCAGCAAAAACTACAAGCAGCAGTACATGTAAGGGCTAGCTCGGGCAAGGGGGAGCTCCCCTCACCCCAGTTTCTCAGGGGAGCCAGGGCAGCAGGGACCCTTCCCTAGTGGAGCACAGAGGAGGACCATCCTTGGAGCCTCCAAGACCTGCCTTTCATGGAAAACCTATTTTGGGTTACGACCAAGCTCTTGGGAAGGGATTGTCTTGCAGAGCAGCAGGACCATTGCCTGCACCCAGGCCCCCCTCACGCCACCACTCTCCGCAGGAGGCTGACGAAGTCCACGCTGCTCCTCATCCCTCTCTTCGGGGTGCACTACGTGGTGTTCGCGCTCTTCCCCGAGCACATCGGTGTGGATGCCCGGCTGTACTTTGAGCTGGTCCTCGGCTCCTACCAGGTACAGACTGGAGGAGATGGGTAGGCAAAATCCCCATGTACCCATCCCGTCCCATGGCAACATCACACCAGGAGACCCTGGGATGTGCTGCTGGGGCTCTGCACTCTTTTGGGAGAGGACGATGTCCCAGACACCCCTCAAACACCAGGAACAAAGCACAAGGGTTGTGGTCTTGTGAACTTGCACTGATCCCATACACCCACCGCCTGTGGGATGCGATAAGAGGTGTGGGAAGGTGCTACATGCAGGCAGCCGAGGAACACCAGAGGGGTCCAGCTCCTTTCCTTGGGTGAAATTTGCTCTTTCTCTCCTTTCCAGGGGTTCCTGGTGGCTCTGCTGTACTGCTTCCTGAATGGGGAGGTGAGTGACCCCCTCAACACCGATCCCCTGGGCACCACAGCCACGCACGCGGGCATGCAGACACCCCCAAGGGTGCACCCCAAGGAGCACTGCATGCACACAACCATGCATGTGTGCACACGTGGGCATGCAGACATGCATGGGGGTCCCCCCCGTCTCGCACCCCAAATCCCTTGTCGAGCCCCGGGTGCAGCTGCTGCCCCCCCCAGCCAGTGCTGGCGGGTTCCCATGGGTGCCAGCACCGGTCCATGGTGTCGGTTCAGGTCCAGGCTGAGATCAAGAGGAACTGGGGCAAGTGGCAGTCATCCATGGAGAGCAACGTCTTCAACCTGGCGACCCAAGACTTCACAGCATGACAAGGATGGCGTTTGGGGGGAGATACCTCTTGGAGGGTGGTGGTGGTGCAGCTCCACGGCTACAGTCCCAGAAAGACAATAAAATGGATTTTGTAGGTTCTGGGTCTGGCATCCTCACAGCTAGTGTGAACAGCCGTTGGGAAAGGCTCTGCCTGCTCGGGTGCTGGTGGCTCTCGTGGATCCCTGTGACGGTGTCTCGCCTGCCCAAAGCTCTCTTCACAGTTTGGTCAGTGTTTTAGGCAAAGGGAAGAGAACTTCTCCACCTTTTCTGCCCCGGGACTGGGTAGGAAACACAAATATCATTTCACAAAGGACATCTGGCGTTTTTCATTTGGCGCTGGAACGAAAACTGAAGCGGCCCCAACACTGAAGGGATTTACTGCCGGTTATTTTCCCCTCCTTCCTTGGTTTACAAAATTGTTTCCCTTATGGGAAGATGCTTAGACACAGCCCCCAGGAGCCATCCTGGGAGTGGGAGAAGCAAATACAGAGACAGATAAAAACCCACAGTGCTCTATCTGAGACCCCCGATGGTCTCATGACTCAGATCCTCCCCCAATTTCCAAAATTTCTTCCATGCCTGTTGCTTCAGCTGCTCTCGGTGACGGGGAAGACGGCCCATCACCCTTGCCATGCCAGCTCGGAGGGGCTCTGCAGCTCTCCCAGGGGCTTTGCACTGGAGGGATGGGATGGTTTGCAAGCAGTGGGGCTCACCTGTCTTTACTGGGGACTCATTTGCCTGGGACCAGTGAGGTTTTTGCCAATAAAATCTTGTTCTGAAATCCAGTATTGCTTTTCAGAGGCTTGCTTTGCTCTACAAACCCAGATAACTTGGTACCAGGCTTGCTAGAGGGTGAAAACCCTGCCAACACCTGGAAATATTCCCCGGGGTAGAAATATCTGCTTTTTCTCTGCCTGGTGAAGCAGCCAGGCTCTGGACACAGCCATGGAGAGGAGCTGGAGGAGGAAAGTGAGGAAGAGAGCAAGGTGGGTGCATCACGGACTGTCCCAGAGGTGCTGGGGTGCCAGGTCCCCTCCAGGTTGGAGCTGCCACCACCACGCCGCAGCCTGACCCCCTTCGCCCCCACGAGCATCCTTCACCCTCCCTGGGCTGAGCTCCTGCCTTGGCAAACGGTGTCTCCAGGACCAAGAAAGGCCTCGAATGCCCTTTCCCCCAACCTCCTGGCCTCTCCCAGCTGCACCGTGCTCCCGAGACCCGAGCCACCCAATCTCGGCAGAGCTTCTCACACTCTCTGGGTTGTAATTTCTCCATGTAGCCACGTGTCCTTCCTTAAATAAAACCCATTTGTTGGCCCTTTTCCAGACTGCAGGATCTCCAGAGATCCCGTCTGGTCTCAAAAAGAGGCATTGAGAGGGAAACAGAGCCCCAGACTTGATTTGAGATGAGGTGGAAGACGTTCTGTTAAACAACCCCCTGGGCCAGCAACATCCTGCGTCGCCAGCCAGAAAACCTCCAGAGGAGCAAGGCAGCTGTCAAATAAATGGCTGCCTGCAGCCACGAAGAGACCACAGGTGAATAAACATCTCTCTCCGTCATTAGCGAGGAAGATGCTGTTTCGGCAGGGATGTGAAGCAGACAGCAGCAGCAGATTGGAGTGGGGCTGGGGATGCTCAGTGGGAATGTCACAATTGCCATAAAGCTTTGAAAAGCACTGGCTTTTGCATGTATTTTAGCTGCAAATGGGCCTTTCTGGGTGCTAAACCTGCACACCAAATGACCTGCGGGGGTTTGCTGGGCATCGACCCTGTGGTGTCCCCGGTGCATGGCAGAGCCTGCAAAGCCAGGAGCCCACCACTGGTGCAAGAAGGCTGATGTGCCACCGCCACGGGGACTGTGCATTGCTTTCAGTCTGCGGGAAAGGTTTGCAAAAGGGTTAGCTCTACCTCTAGCATGGACTGTGCCCCACAGCCGCGTATTTTGGGTAGCTGAGCCCAGGCAGAGAAGGGTCAGATCTCCTCCCCATCTCCCCTCCAGCATGGCCGGGGATGGACAGTAGCCTGGCATCCCCATCGCCCACCCTGCCCTGGGGGTCCCTTGTCCTTCCCTGGGGCAGAGGGGTGTCCAGGAGAAGGGGGGGTGTTTTGCCTGGAGCCGGTGGGTGGCACTGCGGCCCTGCAACGTCGCCGCGGGCACTGACATCGGATCCAGGGTGTCAGCCCTGGAGCGCACAGTGTCCCTGCACAGACCACCCTGGACACAGGCTCAGCCAGCGTGGAGGGACGCTGGCAGGTCCCGGGGGCTGCCAGCTGCTGGCCCTGGGTGCCAGCACCCAATGACTCTGCCCGGAGCCCTGAAAGCACCCAGGGAGTAAGGTAAGGAGCCACGTCACTTTGGGGGAGCGTGCGTCCAACCCCACACGTGTCCCAAGGCTCCCGCAAAAGCTGGGACACCCCCCCCCCTTCTGCAGCCCTGGCCAGGTGAGGGTTAATCAGCGTTGGGGATGGGAATAAGGCTCAGGGCTGGGAGAGCTGTGCCTTTGCCTGTTGCTTCTTTCCCTGCCTGCATCCCCTGCTCCTCGGGGGGCTGCCAGGCCACCCAGCTTGGGTGCCGAGGTGCCTCCGATGCCAGCACCCGCACCCGCTCCCTCATCCCCACTCCGGGATGTGCCCGGTTCTGCGGCTCAGGGGGTTCACCCTGTGAATATCCCTTCCCCGTGCCCCGGCTCGCTGGCGCAGCTCGATTCCACCCTGCCCAGCGCGGGCAGCTCTGACCCTGCCCAGCTCCTGCCTGCGCAGAGATCAACCAGAGCTTGGCCCCACAGAGCCCCCATGGATGCACCCAGCACCGGCAGCTTCAGGGGAAGGTGCAAACCAAGGCACCTCAAACACCCCAGGGTCCCTTAGGCTGTGTCAAGCCTTGCCCTCATCCCACCCCGTCACCCCAAGGGCAGGGGTTTTGCACCCAAATTAGTGTTGCGAGTACCCCTGGGTACCCCACACTCCCATTCCGGTTGGGATTTAGCCGGTTTTGCAGGCAGAGCTGTGCCCTCGTGCCTGTCCAGTGCCCGGCTGGGCACCCCGGGGTGTCCCCAGCTTCCAGAAGGGCAGGAGCCATATCCTGGGGTTTCCACCCTCGCGTGCCTTACCCCAGGTTTGCTCCAGGCTATATACAAAACAAAAAAAGACCAGTGCAGCTTGCAGAGGCTTCCTGGTGGTGAAAAGCTGGGTTTGGGGCAGCTGATGGGACCCATTGAGCATCCCCTGAATTTCCTGCTGTGGCCAACGGAGCAAGTGGAAAGTCCCCACAGCCACAGCGGGAGGACATCCCTGTCCCTACCCTCCTCGCCAGCTGAAACCACCAACCGCCGGACGCACGAGGGATGCCCTTTGCCTGTGGGTAGGGGCTGTTGCTTTGCTGTTGAGCTCCCGACAGGCTGCCGGCACTCTCTGTCCTGGCTGTAGCAATCCCCTGGGAGCTAACATGGGGCTCTTCACTCCCTCCTTCCCTTGGCTTTAGCAGCTCTGAGCCCGGCCTGGGCTCCAAGTCAGCAAAAAGAGCCCTGGGGTCAATTTTTAATTGAAGAAATCAAAGTTATGCTTCCCAAAGCACACCTTCAGCTTCTCCCACGTAGAGCTAATCCTCTGTCCCACGCTGCACAGCCTCTCCTCCGAGAGCTAAACCCAGTCTTCTGGGTTGCTGGATTTACACAGCCTTGAACAGAAAAGGAAAATTATTGAGCGAAAAGCAGAATCGAGCCAAGGAACTTCACTTCCTATCCCGCTGGGTGCTCAGGATTTCAGTCCTGGCCCTGTTTGTATTGATTGCATGGGACGCTGATGAGCACAAAGAGCCCCACGGGTGAGGGGCTGGAGGCAGGGAAAGGCAAATTGCTGTAACACGCCAGCGAGGGATGCCAGGCTGGGGAGGGCAGGTGCTTCAGCTCGAATAAGGCCCATGCCAGCATGGGAAAGTTGCTACAGGGTATTTTGGGACCAGACGAGCAGCAGAAGAGTTACACAGAGCCAGCTGCGTTGGAGAGATGATGAGTCCCCTCTGACCAGGCTGGGTGCTGGGGTGGTTGGTCCACCCCCAGCGCAGCCCTATGCACCCCTAAAGGGGTGAGCCCTGCAAGCTGGGCACCCCCTCCGCGCTCTCCTCCCAATCCTGGGTGCTCTCTGTGCACCCTACACACCTGTGTAACTACCTGGGCATGCAAAGAGCACCCAAAAGCCCCATCAGGAAGGACAAGAGGGGAGACAACCACACAGCAAGCCTCCCTTTTGCACCATCCCGTGCCACCCTGGTCTGGCTCAGATCCACAGAGGTTCCCCCCCGGCAGGGTGTGCAGCAAAGGACACGGGGTGAGGTGTGCCGGTGTCGAAGCGGGGTGACCCAGCATGGCTGGGTCCCAGCATGGTGACCCCATCCCGGCCATCAGATGCTCATAGCGTGCAAAGACAGTGCTGGTGCAAAATTAGGCAGAGGGTGGGCATGGGGGGAACGAAGCAGAAATGACAGATGCCCCTCGCTTGCAAGTAAGAGGAGGAGCCACGGCCGGCGCTGGGTGCTGCACAAGAGGAATAACACTCCCAAAGAGCCACCGGCTCAGAGATGACATTGGCAGCAGGGTTGGCACCGACTCCCCCCCCCACCCTCACAGTTGTCTCACTGCTCTTTCCAATTGCATGTCACTTCTGGGAGCGATAGGTGGGGAGGTGCTGGCCAGGGTCCCTTCCCACCTCCCCTCCACCTCCCCACGTCCCATTTGGTGCCAAAGCCAGCCCGAAGCCACCTCAACATCTGGGACACCCTGCTCCGCTCCGCCACCGTGACCGCCCCGGGTGGCCGGCGTCCCCTGCTCGGGGCATGGCCGGGGTGGCCGCGGTGCAGGGGGGGGTCCGTGCACGCAGGACCCCGGGAGCGCTGGGCGATGCGGCCGCGGGGGTTGCAGGCGCCGCCAGCCCCATGATTGGCGCGGCGGGGGACGAATGCCACAGCTGAGACGGGGCCGAGGCTACCTGAAGGACCCCGCATGTCCTCAGGTTTCACTCATGACCATCTGACAGCAGCAGCAGCTGCTCTGCCAACAGGCGCTCGCCGAGCCAAAGCCTCCAGGAGTCGAAGGAGAGAGAAATTCTGGCCCTAAAAGGTCTCTCCTTGGGATTTTGCTCGCTCCACCCAACAGTAAGTACTGGGTTCAGCCCTGGGCTGATGCCAGGCCACCAGGCAGGGTCTACGGGGTCTTGGATGTCCCCAGGTTTGTCATTCTTGCTGTGCCCGGAGCGGCACAAGCAATGCCGGGGGCTTCACTGTCCAAGCGCCGGAGTGGATGGGAGCAGGACAGCCCCCGCGGTCGCTGGGGCGGTGTTTGGGGCTGTAGGCACCCACCAGACCCCGCTGCAGGGAAAACAGCCCGGGACGGGGGGTGAAAGTCCCCACAAAGGCACAGGCAGGGTGCAGGGACGAGGGTGCCAGCAGCCACCAGCCTCTCGGTGGCCACAGACCTGCCACCGGGGTGAGAGGGGACGGTGGGGGATGTGACGGGCAACCGGTTTCTGACCCACCTTCCCACCCGGAGGAAGGGAGCTACAGGCAGGGCTTAAAAGCCACAAGTCGCCTTTCTCCTGGCTTCTCCTCCTGGAGATCTAAATATAAACTCAGCTTGGCCAAGCCAAGGTTGCAGGAAAGGTCTGCGGGGTGCTTCGCAGTGTCTCCTTTCGGGAGGGCGCCTGTCCCTGCAGAGCCCCTGTCCCCCATGGGGGAGCGGGGAGGGACCCCCATAGGGAGGGGGGGAGGAGGTGGGACCCCTCTGCTGTGTCGAAACGGCGGTGACGAGGGGGACACAGAGGTGGGAGGCCATCATTCCCCCATCCGCGCACGGGGGCTGCGGGGTGCGCACGCACAGCCAACGGCTTTGGGGTGCCGGGGAGGCAGGGTGACCCAATGTGGGGTTCAGGGCTTGGATCCCCCCACGGGCAGTGGAGAAACAGGCAGTGCCAGGGTGGGATTCGGCTCATTTTTTGGGTGCTGGATCCCACCCCCTCCAGCTCTGACCTGGCCACAGGACCCTGCCTGCTGTGCAAAGCCCCCATCACTCGCTGCACGTGCAGGGACCGCTCTGCACCCCCAGTGCCATTTTGGGGTCTATCCAGGGACAATCGGCCACCCTGGTCCCCCCCATCCCTCGCAACAGCAACCAGCCCTCTCGGCCAGATCCTGCACTGCTGGTATCTCGCTCCCCAGTGCTGGTGCTGAGTTGCAGAGTGAAGTTTGCAGATAAGCACAAGCGTTTCCTCCCCTGCCCACACCGCTGCTCGTAGAGATGTGAGGGATCAGCCTGGGCGTGCAGCGAGCAAAACGCACTGCAAGAGATTTAACAGTGGATATCAACGAGGGGTAACAATTCCATAAAACCCTGGGGCCAGCGGACACCCCAATCAGTCCTGTTATACGGGGAGATTCTGCACATGTAGCTGATGCTGTGAGCACTGGAGCTGCCTCCTCTAGTCCTTGCTAGGAAAAAGCCTGATGTTATAACGGGCTGGGAGGAAAAGGGCATGTTTATGGGAACTGTTTAAAGAACACAGACCCTTGCCTTGACTTGGCTGTGCTAATATTTAAATAGCATTTTCTATTTTCCAGTGTGTACGTAAGGGTCCAGTGAGGACAAAAAGGCCCCGTGGAGCTGCTTGGGCAGCTCTATCCTCACTTGGGGAAATTTGCTGGATTTGGGGTAGGAAAGGGAGTGGCAGCAGGTAATGACAAACCGTCCAGCATCGTTTCTGTGTTCAGCAGGTTGGACTAATGAGGTCATTTATTTGGAAGGGAGGAAGGGGGATAACGTGGTGGATGCTTTGGGGAGTTAAGAGGGCAAAGATCTCAGCTATAGCTCCGGAGATGCCGGGAAGGGTGCTCAGCCTCTGTGCCTGTCCGTCTGTCCAGCTGCCTCCCTCCTTGGTTATTTATACAGCCCTTGCGAACATCTCATCTTCGAGTCCCCCTTATCCAGATCCAAGTGGATCTGAATGAGATCCCTCGGGAGCTGGAGGGCAAGAGCCGAGGTGTGGGGTTCAGCGCCCGGGGCTGGGCATGGGGAGGGCTGTGGTGGCTGCAGGTGCCCCATGTTGGTCCTGCTTTGCATGGTATCTGGTACGGGGTATCGGGGTACAGGGCCTGGGAAAATGGGCATCCTCCAGCCCATGCTGCAGGGACCACGATATTGCGAATCCCACAGGAGCCTCAGGTCTGGGACCTGCTCCCAGTGCTGCTCACTGGTGATCCCTACGGGAGCTGGTGGGGCTGTGTCTCTCCTGACATCCCTCGGAGGTGGCTGCATCACTGTCCCCCATGCCCCCTGAGTCTGGGGGACCCCGTGGGGGGTAGCAGGCCGTTATGGCCCCACGCCGCCCTCCCTTCACCCACGTTGTCCCCTCGCTGCCTTCACAGCATCGCTCAGATCTTTTCCAAGCCTGACATGGGAGCTGCTGGCAGGGAGGAGCGGGAGCGTTGGATGTCATCCGAGTGCAGGCAGTGGGCAGTGGGCAAGCGCAGGGTCCCCACTTTAACCCTTCCCCGCCTGCCTGAGCCTCCACCGCCGCCAACCCCCCCCCAAAATAAACCCAAGCAACCATCCGCTCTGGTGTACCCTTTCCAGCAACCCCCTCCCGGGGGTCTGTAGGGACAGGGAAAGGCAGAGGACGGGGTGGTACCCCCCGCTGCATCCCCCGGCTCCGGGCAGGAGGGGGTTAGCGCGTTGCTGCAGGATGTTGCAACCTCCTATTTCCATCTGTGGCCCAGGAGAGTATCTGAGGACTTCACAGCTTGCAGCCCATGTATGCCACCCCCGCCTTCAAGCACCTCGAGGTACCCTTGGCAGGGCTGCGGGCAAACAGGCACTGCAGTGCTGGCATTTGAGTAAATTCAGGTCAATAACTATCGGTGAATTTAAGAAATTAATTTCCATGCCCCTTATGATGCCAATTGTGGGAGCGGAGGCACCTCTGCAGGGCACATATTTTTGGGGGGTTAGTGGGTTATGTCCGAAAGGGAGGCTGGTGTCCCCTCGGCACGTTCAGCATTAAGGATTTGGCTCTCCAAAGGAAGCCGGCGATGACACAAAGGGCTCGGCTGCATCTTTGCAAGGAGCTGGGAAAGGGAG